>OAMR01000240.1:248954-307796 GCA_900205405.1 Echinochloa crus-galli | reverse complement strand
GCCGTGGTCGCCGCGGCGGCGGAGCGCGTGGCGAGGGTGCAGCGCTACCGCGAGAAGCGCAAGAACCGCAAGTTCCAGAAGACCATCCGCTACGCGTCCCGCAAGGCCTACGCCGAGGCGCGCCCGAGGATCAAGGGCCGCTTCGTCAAGCGCGCCGGCGGCGCCTCCGCCGGCTGCGCATCGGACAGCGACGGCGCCGCCGCCACGAACGCTTCCTCCGACGCTGCCAAGTTCTGGCTCTCCTTCTCCGACGACGCCCGCGACGACGGCGTCGGGTTCTACGTGGACGCCGCGGCCTACGGGGTCGTGCCAACCTTCTGGAAATATGGAGTACGCGGGAATCACTATGGGCACAGCAGCTTCTACATAGGAAGCCGCGTTCTCAAATTGGCAAGTTGCAAAGTGACATGGAGAGAGCATGCGTAGTGTGTATATTGGTGCCATTCAATAAACTTATGTTGTGTAATAAGAGAGCTTGCCATCTTATTGACATGTGAGGTGCAAAATTAAAGTAATGAGCGGAATATGTATTCATGACAACATGTAAGGACTATAGTATGAATATGATCTTCCTTTGATATTGCATATTTGGACATTCAGAGGATTTGATATTAGTTACTAAACTATACTGAAAAAAGTTCCCAAATTATTGAACTATTTTCCAATGGAATTATGGTACTTGCCATCCTATATCTGACCTCTAATTTCAACACTCATCAAGGTAAAGAATCAAGGTAAAGACAGTTCCACCGACCAAATGAAAGAACAACAAATCAAAGAAGGACAATGCTTTGCCATTACTACATAATAATTTATTAATTTGACTTGTCATATATATATATATATATATATATATTAGTTAAAATAATTACAAGGAATCATTAACCCGATACTAGGTTTAAGAGGGAGAGTCTAATACCAAGTAAATGTATTAACTCCATGTATTGTACTCCGTAGTTACTACTATTTGATTGATACATGGTGTATTCAAATTTTTGACCAACAGTGCAACCCAACAATAAGGGGAAATGATAACTATCTCTAAGAAAACATAAGCTTGATGTCACTGAACACATAAAGTTGATGGAATGATGGTACTCTTGGAGTGATCCTTTATGACCCTGTACCTTTTATTAGTGGATGCATTAATCGAGCTTTTATCTTCCGTTGCAAAATGGCGTATCATTGGCTAATAATAAGATGCCAAACCTACATCTTGCTTCATTTGTCTAGCGTATCTAAATGCTACATAATAATACTCATCTTGACTGTCTCATGTGACCACAAATTAAATAATTCTCTATCACCCTTAAGCCATAGAATATTCATTGCATGTCCCTAATGGCTTAGCAAATATGAAAGCCACCACGACATACCTTAAAGCCACCTTGACTCACCCTACAACACCTTGATACTTCAAAATCAGGTGTATTTTCAAGCACGAATAAAAAAATCTTTAGATTTAAAAAAAACATTTGTTCATACATCATATTTGTAACAAAGCAGACCATCCAACCAAATTGTCACAATGCTCTTCTGATACTAATTCTTGATTATCCCGACCTATGTTTCCTACATGATATGGAAACGCATGCAAGTAAATGTTGCACACAAAATATCTAATTGTTGCTATTGTTACATATTACCAAAGCTAACTCCAGGAAATGCAGGTCTAGGTTCGCAAGGGAACAAGGGTACCTACCATAGTACACCTACCAATTCCCCTAAATTACACGATCTTCTGCCTCAGCTCAAAGTTTTCGCGGCCACTAGAGCTCCACGTGTCCTCTTAGGCGATTCACCAACTCCACCTTCCCTAAGCTCCCGCCTCCCCTCCATGGCTTCACCACTTCATCCCCCTCCCCCTATTAATACAGCTCAGCAGCTCACTTCCGTTTCCCACTCACACACACAAACGCAAGAAGCTCAAAGAAGCCGATCGAGCCAAGCTCAAGAGAAGGAAAGAAAAGGCCTAGAAGATGATGGGAAGCGAAGGCAGCACGAGCCCGGCGGCCGGCGGAGCCGCCTGCGCCGTATGCGGCGGCGCGGCGGCGGTGTACTGCGCGGCGGACGCCGCGGCGCTCTGCGGCGCCTGTGACGCCGCCGTGCACGCGGCCAACCTCCTGGCGTCGCGCCACGAGCGCGTGCCTGTCGCCATGGCCGCCGCCGTGGCAGCGGCGTCCGGCGTGTACGACGACCTCTTCGCGCCCGACGACGTCGACGCGGCGTCGTCGTGGCCGGCGGCGGCGGCGGCACAGGGGCAGGGCAGCCCCCAGAACGGCAGCTCGTCGGCCAGCTTCACCACCAGCGACAGTGGCGCCGAGGGCAGGAGCCTGTTCGACCTGCTCTCCGACGTCGACCTCGCCGCGGGCGGCGGCGGCGGCGGATACCTCCCCGACGGCGTGGCGCCCGTCCATCACGGCGCTGCGCCGCTGTGGGCGCAGCAGGCCGGCATGGCCGCCGCGTGGGCGCCCACGTGGTCTCCGGCGGAGGCCGCCGTCGTCGTCCCGGGTGCCGCCGCCGTGGTCGCCGCGGCGGCGGAGCGCGTGGCGAGGGTGCAGCGCTACCGCGAGAAGCGCAAGAACCGCAAGTTCCAGAAGACCATCCGCTACGCGTCCCGCAAGGCCTACGCCGAGGCGCGCCCGAGGATCAAGGGCCGCTTCGTCAAGCGCGCCGGCGGCGCCTCCGCCGCCGCCGCCAGCGCATCGGACAGCGACGGCGCCGCCGCCACGAACGGCTCCCCCGACGCTGCCAAGTTCTGGCTCACCTTCTCCGACGACGCCCGCGACGACGGCGTCGGGTTCTACGTGGACGCCGCGGCCTACGGGGTCGTGCCAACCTTCTAGAATGTTCCAGACGTACACCTCGCGAACACGACGCTTCCGGCGCGCTCCCAGCTTAAAACAAGTTAAGAAATGGGCGCGCGCCATAGCGGATAGACTTCATCGTTCTTGTTTGTTTCCATGTCGTTGTTCTGCTCAACTATTCGTGGTGAAATTCCGCCATCGCTATTTTTAAATGGTGGCCTGGAATTTCGATGGGTCAATTGGTGAACTAGGGGATTCATGTGTTGTAAGATAGCCTAATAAGTAGATGTTCACCGTTAGTTTCGTGGATTGATTTTCTATGGTAAGATGATTAGATATGTGGTGATTTCTTTCTCATGTCTTTACTGAAGCAAAGAATTGCAGTGAAAGTCCGCCATCGATATTTTTTAGATGATCATGCGGATTTTCAATTGGTCAGTCAGTGAATAAAAAGTGGTTAATATTTGGCAAATAGCTTCTGTAATTGTTCATCCATAATTTTAGTGTTTTGACTTTCTATTCCAAGATAATTAGTTCCATGGTGATTTTGATCTTATGTCACTATTGCAGCAAATAATTGTGATAAAACTCTGAATATCTGTCTTTTAATTTATCCAACAATGATGTGCACGGATCAATTGTTAAACTAGGATTAATATATTATAAAGATAGCTCCTCTTATGTCATTGCTACAACCAACAATTGTCGCTTCTCCATCGGGGAATAAGGATGATTGATGGTCTCTACGGTAGCCTGTGTAGTAGCTGTTCATATTCATCGGTATTGTTGGTTGGATTTCCTATCCTTTGATAATTACTTCTATGTGAAAACATAGCTTGGCTATTTTTAGCTAACAATGTGGAGTTTTCTGTTGTAAAAGACACTCCCCATTAGTGAATTATTAGGTGATCAATGCATTTGTAGGATAGCACTTGGAGCTGTCCGTGTAAGCTCGTGTAGTTGTTCACATGTTGTTTTCGCTGTTCTGTCATCTGTGCTAAGATAATAAATCCTATGTGATTTCTTATGAACATATAGTAGGCTGCATACTTGCATGATTCATGTCTCCAATTTTTCTAGTGAGTTTTGGAGTGCGACATGATCATTGGTCCTTTCTTTAGTTTAGCTAACGATGCCTGTCGTGGTAAAAGTATTTCCGTTTTCGGTTTGTGGGATGTTCTCCAAATGAGGAATTAGTCTTGGGAATATTCTATATCATCCATCTTTATTGTACCGAATTATTGTTGTGATGATGTTTTTGGGCGGTGATGCATTACGTAATGTCTTCTTTAAATTTACTATGTCATAGGTCCACCTGTCAGTGACTGTGTTTACATCCTCAGTCATGAGATTGTTCATCAACCTGGATTTCTCCAGATTGGGCATTTTGCCAAATGTGTTACGGAGTACATCAGTTGAGTACTGGGCTGGGCAGGCGTAGGCCCAATCATCAAAATCCAGCCTGAGGATAACAAGGTAGATTGGGCATGGGGTCCAAGAATGAACCTAATAATACTCCTGATTGTTGTATATTTTCCTGTTTTTGATGAAATGTATATTTTCCTGTTGTTTTCCGACACAACGTCAATTCCTCTAGTTTGAGCAGTTTTGCAGTAAGGGCAATGCAAAATTATATTTCTGCTGCAGGGCTTGGTCGTATATTTCCATCTAGTGTTTCAGGTTGAGTTTACCATAGAGGGATTGCATTCAAAATCGATGGAATTCTAGAGTTGAAACTTTATAAAGTTCTTAGTTTGTTAACAATAATCCCACCAAAAAAGTGTATATTATAAGCCCGCTTGGTATAGAGGTGGCTTCCAGTTATATGTTCCATTGTTGTGGCCATTAGGAAATGCAATCTCTTATGCTCATTCATACTCTAATTCAACTGATAAAGCCCAACCGGCACTGGATACATCCCCAAAATCTCCTTCCTATATTACATGATTATAAATACCAATCATCTAAGACTCAGAACCAGAAAAGAAACATAAAAGGTAGCACGAGCACCATGGGAAGAAGGCATGCCAGCAGCAAATACAAAAAGAAATGAGGGGGAAGAGGCTATCAATTATAGGGAACAAGATTCAGAAAACAATGTGCAATCATCCATGTCATCGACCTCATCCTCTGGAATGTTCCATTTCTCCGGTTCCTTCAGACAATCATCAGTAGACAGGAAATGAAGAACCTGAAAGATAACATGCACAGTAATTGAGTAACTGACATATGGTCACCACTGAACATTTCACAAGTAAATCAGATCAGTTCAGGTAGTAAACTGATGCATGGTACCTCGGCCATTGAGGGCCGCCACATTGCCGGTCGCATAATGCAGCGGGACGCGACGGCTATCATCCTCTTCAGTTGATCCTGGTCATATTCATCGCCGAGGTTGGGGTCTGCAAGTTCAGTCACTTGCCCAGCTTCCAAAAGTGGCTTTACCTGGACAGCAAGAGAGAGTCATACATCTGAATTTCTGTTTAGTAAACACAAAATTTGTTTCTTATATTTGTGTCTCTAGCGCTCACCCATTGCAGAAGGCTTTGCTTGGAGCAGTCAATAGGTCTCCTTCCAGTGACAATTTCCAGCAGCAGAACCCCAAAAGCGAATATGTCAGTCTTCTCATCAACTATGCCGTGCATGAAATATTCTGGTGCCAAGTACCTGCTCAAAATATTTTTTTTTTCGAAAATTTGAGTCGAATTGAGATGTGTTTGCATTAATAGTTTGAATATTAGGATACTGTTCTTACCCAAACGTCCCTTCTATGGGTATGACAGAGTGATGAGTCCATTGCTTGGGGAGCCACTTTGCTAGTCCAAAGTCTGAAATCTGTAGAATAGATGGCATTCATTTTGATTTGATCAGTTGAATTTTCTTACAATTAACAACATTTTTATGCATTGTTGTTAGTTTGTAGCATTTCCTTTGGTCATCAGTTAATTAAAGGAGGACCACTGTTCAGTTAGACTGGATTTACCTGAGGTTCAAAGTCATCACCAAGAAGCACATTGGAAGCCTTGATGTCACGATGGATGATCCTATGCCTGCAGAACATATGCAGATATTGCAAGCCCCTTGCAACACCAATCGCAATCTTGTATCTCAAAGGCCATTCAAGGGTTTTCCCACTTTTTCCTGCAAAATTTGACCTCTGTTGTCACAAAGTTTCCTATAATTTTTCACCGTTTCTGAATAATACTACTGATTGAAATTCAGTGTACCGTGCAATGCTGACGCCAGAGTTCCGTTTGCGCAGAATTCAAATATCAGGTATAATCCATTCTCAACGCAGCATCCAAGAAGATACGATGTGTTTGGGTGGCATACATGCCCCTGAATCCCCAGTTCTGCCAAGAACTCTTTCTCCTTCTGTTCACTAGGCGTGCCTTTTGCCAGCCTCTTCACAGCTACATATTGGCCATCAGATAGGACGCCCTTGTATACTTCTGCATAGCCTCCTCTTCCCGCCAGATTATCTACAAGAAACCGTAAAAAAGGTTACAATCTTGTATTCTAATCTGGGTCCCTCATTTCTTATGATGACATCAAATTCAGTAAACTTTTGTGACATCAAGAGTAACCAAAATTCTGAAAAATAATGAATTATTTTGTATACTGATCCTGTTGCTGTTGTACTTCATATGATGTAAAATTAAGTGATCTTCAGAAACTCAGTGAGTTTTCTTACACTAGACTGAACAGAAATTCTGACAATCAAATGAAATACTTGAAAAGATTTACCTAGATGGAAGTCATTAGTAGCCACCGAAATCTCCTGAAAGCTGAAACACCTCCAGGCAGGCTTCTGATCTTCAGCATACGTCGAACCGACATCGCTGCCCCTCGCACTATCATCACCGATTGTCCTTAGGAATGGAAGCCAGAGCTTCATGTCCGATAACCGCCTCCACAAGCCATTTTGGCCACGACGCCTCACCTCATGGCTAGACGTGCTGTAGCATTCTTCAGTGACTTGGTTCTCCCCTTCCTCCTGCACATGCTCATGAAATTTATTATTTTTGCATGAGTTTTCATGGATTGAGTTTGCAGCTCAACTTTACAAAGTATAAATATGGATGAACACTTCTGAAGTGGTGGGAATCTTCTGCTCCATGTTGAGCTTGAGGATGTATTGCTTTCTGCTGCTTTCAGTTTCAGAATTAGTATCAGCAATATTTTTATCACGCAGCTGATGTTTTTTGTTTTGACAAAATGGTCTTACCATCGAATGATCGAGACTTTAATCGGGTATTACATTGTGGTTGGCCTTCTCTTCCAACAGCTATCACAGAGCAGTTTTTTGGAGCATGCATGAAGCAGTAGCTTGCAATCTCAAAATGGCTCCTGTTATGTTGTAGCAGTCTCACTTAGAGATGACGAATAAAGCATTGTTTGAACTAACTTTCAAATTAGAATAAAGTATTTCTTGAATTAAACTGCAAATTTACTCTCTTTTTTTTCAGGAAATAAGTATTTTGCAGTCCATACCGACTCCGTATTACATAATCTGACATCACAAACTTGTGTAGAATTTGAGTTCAGTACTTGAATATATTTTGGAAAAGGAGTACTTGAATATATGAGAATTGAAGTAGCCTGGTGAAGGTTACCTGTGGTATGCATTTCTTGATCTCCCAACAATAAGCATGTTTCCATCAGTCATTGCAGCTTCTTGAGTCAGGGCTCTCCCAATGTTTGAGCTGCAAACCACCTTAGCCTCCAAATTGATCTGAAAAATAAAAGAAAACAAAAAGGGTTACATTTTTGTCTTACAATATAACCAGTAACATATATTATTGTCACGCTTAACTTCAATTACATTATCCTGAAACTGCTAGCGGTGCAAACAATTACGTAATAGAACATGGACAGCCAAAAAAAGACAGACTCAGAGCAGGGCACTAATCATGACCTAGACTAAAAGCCCTACTTTACCTAACGGGCTAACAGCTGAAAAGATACATGACAAAACTGACAGAAAGGAACACCAACTACCAATTATGCACAAACTTTGCTTCCAAGTTCCCACTGCACCATGATCACAGATTTGGGAAAAAAATAAGGAATCTCACCCAAACAAACATACAATCCAAATAAAGAAGATACTAAGAACTAGACTCTGACATCACCTGAATTCCTCAAAACCCACATTAACTCCAGGAACCAAACCAAGAAATCGCCAAAGCCTAATAAAAAAAAGAAGTGCATTGTGTTTTTTTCTTCATTTCGATCAATCTCACCTGCTTGGTCTCACAGGCTTCGACGAACTCTCCAAGCATGTAGATGACGAAGGCGTTCGCCTTCTGCAGCCTCTTCTTCCTCCCCCTCCCCCCTGCACGAGATATACAGCCATCAGCCATGAACACCCGACCGACACAACACAATCAGAGGATTCACAGCAGCAGAGAAACGCCGCCGCCACACCATACCACACCGATCAGCGACTCACCGAGGACGTGCACGGCGACGACGGAGTCATTGGCCTTGGCGACGGCGCCGATCGCCCACGACAGGAGCTCCGAGCACCCCCGTGAGTTGTCCGGCACGCCGACGAGGATCCTGGAGCCGGAGAGCAGGTGGTGTCGTCGGTCCCCGTCGGCGGCGCACTCCTCGATGGTGTCCATGTCGTTTCTGAACACCAACCGCCTCCTCTCCTCCCCTCTATCTCTCTCACTCAGCTCGAGCTCTAGCTCTAGCTGGCCGACAGCAAGTGGCTTGCTGTCACAGTTGCTGCGAGGACGACGGCGATGGCGACGACGGCGACGGCCGGGGACAGCGACAGGGATTTGTAGGTGACGGGCAGGAGCTCTAAAATCCGCGCGTGCATGGTGATCGAGAGGCGTGGCAGTGGACAGTGGTGGGGTGCAGTGAAAAGGTGGTTAATTAGTTGGGAGCAGTGATGGCCATTCCATTAGCCTGCTCTGCGTGACTGGGCATGGGGATCGGAGCTGCCATTTGCAGGGCTACAAAAATGGGGTTGCTTAGGACAGAAGATGCGTGCAGGTACAAAGATGGGTAGAGAGAGGATGAGATGGGATCAGCATTCGGCAGAGGAGGAGGACTGTGCCAACTGCCAACCTAGGACTGGTGCCGGATTCTGATTGGATCTTGCAGTAGATGTACTTGAAGCTGGCACCCGATCTGATGATCTTACAGGAGTACTACTGATTTCTCCAAGCTGGTTCTGATTGGGTTCTGATTATGGAGAAAGCTAGGAGGTCTAGTACTTGTTCATGATTGGGAAAAATTTCAATATGTTAGTGGTGCCTTCTTGGTCAGAACAATTACCGTGTCATTACCAAGTAAGCTAGTATACTGAGCGTTGCTTTCGATTTCACGGGGAAGAGGTCTAGTACTTGTTCATAATTGGAGAAAAATTCTAACATACTAGTGGTGCCTCTCGGTCAGAAAAATAACCGTGTCATTACCAAGTAGCTAGTATACTGAGCATTGCTTTCAATTTCATGGGGAAAAATTTGTTTTGGTTTATGTCGCATTGGAGTTGATGGATGATTAATTGATTAGTTATGTATACTTGGAGGTTAATATGTTAGTCAATGTGATACTTGAGAGGTTGAACTTGTCCAATGGGGACACGCTAGCCTTGACCTTTTGCCAGATATAATTTTCTACATTTCTCAAAACTTATTAGATCGTAGATGATTGAGAAGTAACATCAACACGTTTTAAGATAAGAGATAAGAGAACACCCAGTCTGGGTTAATGCACCACCTAATGTCTACTCTGAATAGATGGACGTGTGGCAAATTGAACCTCAACTCTCCACATATTTTACTTCTGAGCATGCTACAGCCTTGCACGCTATCATACTAATAATTAAGGAGGAGACCAGCCAATAAGTTGCAAATTGATGATGCCGATTCATGACATCTATGGACTCCGTCACAAAGACGAAAAAAGACAAGAAAAGAACCTAGCCATTTAAAAATACACTCAGTAAAAAAAGGTGAACTCTGGAAACAAACTAGCCCCTCTGTTTCAGCAGTGCTCCCTGGCATTCATTTCCACATTTTATTGTTAAAGCACCAAGGTGACTTGATGCATCACATCCTTCTCGAATCTCTAATGGATCACATCTGCGTAGCAGGCAAGCCCTCTAACAACAGGCTGGATTTGTTATTCGTGGATGCATATTATTTCACAGATACATTTTTTCGGTGCAAATTCAGTTCAATGAATTCTGTACCAGCGTGGAATTCACTTTGACCTTTTGCACGATACATTTTTCTACATTTCTAAAACTTGTCAGACGTAGGTGATTGAGAAGTTACATCAACAAGTTTTAAGATATAAAGAGAATATCCAATCTGGGGTTGATGTACCACCTAATGTCTAGTCTGAATAGATGTATATGTGGATAATGGCACTTCAACTGTCCTCATTTTTACTTTAGGACATGCAAAAGCCTTGAAAGCTGTTGTACAACCAACCAAGGAGGAACAATCCATTAGTTGCAAAATGTGGATGCTGATTCATGACATCTACCGACAGAGTCATAAAAAAGTGAACACTGGAAATAAACTAGTTCCTGCGGCATCAGCAGTGCTCCTAGCTTGTTGCCTAATTCTGTCAAGGATTCGTTGAAAAGGATTTTTTTAATGTAACAGTAGGGCCGTAGGGGCCTTGAAAAGGAACTAAGCATGTGGTTGAACACCCTGGCATTCCATTCCACGTAATTGCCAAAACACCAAGATCACTTAATGTGCCATTGCCACATCCTATATGAAGCCCTCACCTGAGCAGCATGCTGCCCATCTGGCCCTCTGCTAACTACAGGTTGGACCTATTATTGGTGGGGTTTGATCCCAAAACCTTTAAAGTGTTGTCGGTGTGCATATTATTTGTGCAGATTAAATCTCTTGAGTGCAAGTTCCGTTCGATGAATTCTGTATTAGCTTGAAACTTTTGATTTTAATATATATCACAACAGTCTTAAACTAATTGGAAACTAGCAAAATTAACTTATAATATTTCAGAAGCTATAGATTCCAGTTTTTTGGTAGGTCGAATATTTTAAGACTTTTTTATATAAGTTAGCAATTCTTAAATCCAGTACTTTCAAGTACCCCTTTGCAAATAAAGTGCACTCCATTTTTTGTTTAGTTCATAACATAAAACGACATTTTCATAAGTTTATTTTTATGAGATGGAATGATAATAAGTGTAGTTTTGTGAAAGAAAAGTTATAAAAGGGGTGTAAGTTTACAATACAAAAATAACAAATGTAGTTTTAACAATTTGACCATTAGAAGTGTAGCTCTGTCGTAGAAAAGGACAAGAAATGTGTAGTTTTTTAACAGCGATAATTTTCATCATATTAGTGTAGTGTTTTTGAATTTACTCTTACTTTCCCAACTTACAACTAGAAACCCCAAACACGATATAAAGTTTGTCATCCTTTATAAAAAAAATCGAGTTCTTATTGTCTTAACACCCACATTTGCAGATCCCAAACTTTTTTAGATACCAAATTTCAAATAGCTCGATCTGAAACATTTCCATTTCCTGAACGGATCCTTCATGTCAAATGATATAAGTGAATTTAAACATTTACGAAAGCCAGCCTTTGTAGGATGACAAACCATGAGTCGTTGCCATTGGTCATCGGGCAGTAATGCCGGTTGGTACAGGGAAAGAGCGAGGCTTGTTTAGGGTGGAAGCCAAGGCTCAATCGCATCCGGCCAGTGGAGGGGCTGCTAGCTGCCATCCCTTCTCCCTCTGCTTGGCGGCGAAGCCAGCGGCAGCATGAGTGTGGAGTGACCTAGCTCGGCAGTTGAGCCCGTGATCATGGCCAGGATCCACCACCATACTGCAGTGTTGTGGCAACGGGACATTTGGCTCCCACATAATCTCGCCATGCCGTGGAGGTAATCATCATCATCATCATATGGGCGACCGGCCGGCGATCGTGTGTGTTAGTTAATTTGATCATGAGAGCTGGTTTCTTGGCTTGTTTCTCTCACTTGCATGGAAGATGGAGCCATGGAGGATCGATCATTGCGTAGAGATATGGTAGGTCCCGCATTGTAATTCCAAGTGTGTGGCGCCACATGACAGGTTACAGGTACATTCTTCCCAACTTGTAGAGATAGCATTATTAAGAGTAATTGAGAGTAGTTATAAATTAACTCGCCCGGGCCGGGGTCTTTGTACCTTGGAGTGCGCCCTGTTCTAGTTGTCAAATGGTTGCTTAGTTAGGCCAGTCTTAGTGGGAGGGTCATCGACACAGTTACCTAGACTGAAATCTTAAGAACTGTGTCAGTGGAGGGTCATGGTGATGACCCTCCTCTTACATTTCATGACCCTCATCTTTTCTCTCTCATAATACTATTGGTACATGTTATCAAATTTAATGTCTATGACACTCCCATGACCCTCCCACTGAGACTGACCTTAGAAACTTCTGTACAACTTGCCAACTTTAGCAGTAATAACTTGATGTGTAGTAGAGAAAAGTCCTTATTGGTTCGGAGAAATGTAATGCAACTAAGCAACCATTTGACAACTAGAACAAATGCTATTTATTCCATGGAATTCGTTGGTACCAATTATTGTACCCTTTATTATTATGCCGACAGTTTATATGCATGGGATTTTCTTTTATTTTCTTGGTGAATATATGGGAGATTATTTCTTCATTTGTTGGATGTATATATATGGATCCCACCAATTTTGTCTTCTAGTGCACATGCAACTGGAGTTCACAATTTTCATATGAATTTTATCTTATAATGCACATGCTCATGAAATTTATTATTTTTGCATGAGTTTTCATGGATTGAGTTTGCAGCTCAACTTTACAAAGTATAAATATGGATGAACATGGATGTATGTCATTTCAATTTTTTTTATCACTTCTAACTTTGTTTTTAGAGGGATTTTCATGTTTCTACCAAAGAGATGGTTTGCACTATGTATGATGTTTTACAATAGTTCTTTCCAAAAGCATCTCCAAGACTGATTACAAGCTGGTTTTCGTTCAATAAAAGCATCTCCAAAAGTTCCAAAGAACAGAGACAGTTTGGAAATTTTGCCAAAAGTTATTAGAAGAAAATAGATTTAATTACTGCCACGTTGTCCATTATGTTTCTTTGAAATTGATTTATTCGTATTTAGTAGCCTATATTGTTTGAGACCTAACTTCGAACGAGCTTAACAGGCCGAGCCTAACGAGCTGAGCTGACATTAACATTTTTTCAGAATCACCCAATTTTAATTTCTAAAAGAATAATAGATGTAATCGGAGCATTTTTGCAACGAAGCACCGAACCAGCTTAAAAAGCAGTTTTTTCCAGCCCTATTCTAATGCTTAAATATTTTACTTTTTTTCTCGCTGCCGTTTTCTGTGGGACTGGAAGAATCAAGAAGAGGCACTAGTCTGCCTTGGGATGGAATAGGATTTATAGTTCTCAAAAAACTGTAATGAGAATATTTACTGCACACCTTTTAGAGATGCTGGGCCCATCATTTAGATCACGCGCGAGCCCAATTTTCTTTTTTTTTCTCTAATTCCTATTTTGGTACGGAAAAAGTCCAATTTGTCTCCCTGAACTATCGGCCGAATCCACGATTCCTCCCTGAACTCAAAAACCGTCCGATTGGCACCCTGAACTCCCGAAACCGGACACGTGACCCCCCTGGCCGATTCCACCCTGGGTTAGGGTCGCCCCCTCGGTGGAGCCAAGCGCCGCCGCCAGTGTCCGCCCGCCGATTCACCGCGGCCATCGCCCGCCGGGCCAATTCATCAGCACGGTGAGCTTCGCGACATCGAGCCGCATCTCCTACGCCCATCCTCGTCGCCATCTCGTCGGAGGAGGAGCGCGCCCGCGCAAGGACCTCGGCGCCGGCCACTGTCTTCGCCGTTGCGGTCAATTTGCCGAGCTTCGTCACCCTCGGAGCAAGCCATCGCCACCACGTCGATCCATACACCAAGCCGCACGACCTCCACCGCTCGTTGAACCCTCCCTGCCACTGGAACGCCGCCGCCGCGCGAAAGCCGACGCCGCTCCCTCCCGCCCGTGCCGCCGTCTCCCGCCTGGCTCGTCATCCAAGTGCAGCGCCGCCGCCGCCGCCTGCAGTTCGCTCGAACCCGACGTTGAGCTCCCTCGGGCAAAGCCGAGACCAACACGAGCTTTCCCGCGTCGATCCGCATCGACCTCGCCACTTCAAGTCGTCGTTCCGTTCGCCGGAGCTCGTCACCCTTGGGAGGACACCGCCGCCGGCGCCATTGCCGTCGATTCGCCGAGCCCCGTTGCCCCTGAAGGAAATGGAGGCCACCACGACCATCGGCGCGCCTGCTTCCCGTCGCTGTAGTGCTGCCGGAGTAGTGCGCCCCCATGTTGGCGGGGGCGGCGCGGGGGATGGGGGCAGCGGCGCGGCGCGGGGAGCTGTTCCTCTCTCGCTCCGGCGCCCGCGCCCACCTTTCCCTCCGACCCGTACCTCGTCGACCGCGCCGCGGTGAAGAAGGGGAAGACCATGCCCGCCGCGCGGCCGTCTGCCGCCGCCGCGCTTGACCGCGCGCAGGGAAGGGGGAGCCGGAGAGGAAGGAGGAGAGGAGCGGCGGTGGCCACGCGCAGGGGAGGGGGAGCAGGAGGGGAAGGAGGGAGGGCCGCCCGCCCGCAGCCGCTCATGGCCGCGCGCAGGGGAGGGGGAGCGGGAGGGGAAAGAGGAGAGGGGCGGCGGTGGCCACGTGTCTCCACGTTGGCATAAACCGGGGTGGAATCGGCCGAGGGGGTCACATGTCCGGTTTCGGGAGTTCAGGGTGGCAGTCGGACGGTTTTTGAGTTCAGGGAGGAATCGTGGATTCGGCCGATAGTTCAGGGAGACAAAATGGACTTTTTCCTTTTGGTACATGAAAGCGGTAAGCCCAGGTTTTCCTTTACATAAGAACTGCAAGCAAGCTATGAATATCATCCCGGCCCGGGAGTGGCAGCAGCGGCCCTGGCCCAATCGGCGAGATGGGCCTTCCTCTTCCTCCTGCTGGTTTGGCTCGTCGCGCGGGCTCATCCACTCTTATTAATTTTTGAGGGAAAATATTCAAATTACTAGAACAGGGCGCACTCCAAGGTACAAATACCCTCTAAAGTTTGGATAACCCTCTAAAGTAATTTTTCATTCAGTTTACAGCCTAAATTATGTCATTTGATTTAATTTATCTCTTAACACAATTTGTCTTTTTTTTCTCCATGCACAAGTGAAATTTAAAGTTTAACTTTTGCAAAATTATAGCAAACAATATAAGACATGTTAAAAAATTATAGCATAATTTTTTGTCACTATTTTGATAGGGTAATATATTTAATAATAAAGTTATCCTTAAAAAATTATACAGAAAGTAGTGATGAAAAATTCGTAAAATATTTTCTAATATAGATTATGATGTTCATTACCTCCCTGCAAAGTCTCAAATTAAAATTCATCTTGTGTATGGAGAAACAAAAAGACAAATTGTATTAAAGGGTAAGTTGGATCAAATAACATAGTTTAAAAAGTTATCTGGACTTTCGCTATACTTGAAGAGAGTAATTTAGACTTTTTTCCATTTTGAGAGCCCGAGCCCAATGCAAGTCACTCTTTCACACGGACACCGCGGGCTCTGACAAGTTTTATAAACGCATGGCGAGTTGAAATTTTGAACTTTAACTTGCGAAAGTTTAAAAAATGACTTAGAATTAATCTAAATTCTAGACAAACTACAGCTAGTAGCTTACTATGCTCTTCCAGTCTGATTGCGTGAAAGCGGCTTTAGATCAACTAATCCCAGTACGTAAAATACGTTTTAGTATATATATGGCTTACGGAGGTAGTACAGAGCAAGGACTGTAATAATTAAAGATGACTCCTATGATCTGCCAGACAAAGAAATTGACGACTTGCTGCGAAATTAAAGCAAATCAAACAAAGAGTTAGAATTGTTGCTCACTTAGCTTGTGGATCAAAGGGTTCATATCACCTGGATGCATGGCTGGCTATAGACCAATTTGTACAAGCAAGTGTTGCCATGACTCCATGAGCTATGGTACGCACTCGTAATTTGGTCCGAACTCTTGGTAATTGCCATCAAGCGCCGACAGAAAAAAAAAGATGAAATCTACGAAAATGGTCATGATCTTCAAGATGTCACGTTATATATTCATGGTTCAGAGTAATGCATTATTTCCTTCTACCATCTTCATTGTTAAGGACTGCTTTTATGAGTTAGGAGGAATTGTCGCCTTCGAAACAAGACCCTCAACAAATTAAATCTTCTGCATTGTTGTGGAGCCTGTACGTTAATTGGGAGGGTGGTATCCTTTTGATCAGACCGTGCACATTCTCTACGTGACACAGCCACAAATGCATCCTTTTGCCAACCATGTAATCAAGCGAACCTTTTCCAAACCGAAAAACGGGGAGCTTGGATTTGCCAAGCTGCAATGAATAATGCATAAAAAAGGTCGGTCTTTTCCATATGAGAAATCAAAGCAGTTCACACCATTCCAATTTAGCGCCATGTTCTACTTGCATCATGTTTGTTGAGTCCAAGTCAAGGCCAGAAACACAGGTAACGCCGTATTTTGATTAGCACCATGCTTTACGCATATTTTCTGCAAAAGGTTCCGTTCAGTTGGAATGTTTTCCCTTGTTTTCTGCACGACGTTACCTGAAACGTACACCCAAGCTTGGGCTAACTGAAAGTCTTAAACCAGCCACAAAAAATAATTAAAAACTGTATTATAAATGAAGAAAATAATTAATAAATTGGAAGTACAAGTAGAACAAGTACACACTGAGCCGCAAAAGTTTTATCTGTCAGAATTAACAAATTGCAAGTAGATTAAGATTTGCAGCTGGAAAAAATCGAACAGAAAGTTTCCACAAACAGCCCTAAAACTTCCTCTGTCTACCGGTGCTCTCCCCCTGACCCGCCGGTAAGGCCTCTCCGGCGGTGACTTGGTTCGAAAGGAAATCGAAGAAACCCTCCATCATCATCAGATTGAGCGTAAGTGGATAAAAGGAAAGGCAAGGTTGAGCGAATCATGTGAGCCTGTTCTGCAATCCAACCACGCACGCAGCAGTACGCTTCGGTTCACATTAATTTCACAGCAATGGTAGTTCAGTAGCTAGCGTACGTGGTGTTTAATTTTTTCTTCATTAATCTCCATAGAAGAGTACACTTATTCAAAACATTGTAGCCGTGAAGTATATATACGTATGCTGAGATAACGATAATTTGCATATGTTTGAGAGAGAGAGAGAAATCTAAGAGAAATTAGATAACCAAAAGTGTCGATGTTATGCTACCACATGTTTCAACTTTTCATGAATTTGCAGAAATCTGAGTATGTACTTTATCCAATCACAAATATAAATCTATTTAGGTCTGTTCTAAATCAAATTTCTTAAAATTTGATTAATAATATCTATAAAAGATATATGATCGTAAGTAAAAAAGAGTTACACATGTTAAGAGTTTTAGTTTTCATAATGAGACTAGTTTTTCTAGAAACTGGAATAACATCCCGCCTCCACACTCCCTGGAGAGTGAGCACAGCGTTGTTATAATGAGACTAGTTAAACATCAATCTCGTGTTCTTAATAGTAATTTTTTTAAAAAAATATTTTGATGCAAATTTAGACTTATCTTTGTGATTAGAAGAACTAGTACGTGTTAATTGAAAGCGCGGTGCTACTTTGATCAACAGTAACACTTTCTTTGCGTCACCTAGGCAAAACGAACTTCCGATTCTTAATTCCGCTGCCAACCCCAAATAATGAAACAACCTTTCGGACCGAAAGCTGGGCTAATGCTTCGTGTCTCTCGCTTTAACTTTCCTGAATTTGCGAAGCTGCAGTAACGCATCAAACTCTTGTCTTTTTACATTTTTTTTGCGAAAGTCATTTTATATTATAATAAAGAAAGTATATGTGAGTGTGGTATGTTCGAACACGTCATTCTTGGAGTAATGAAAAAACCACACTAATTTAATTGCTGCTACCGTATGAAAGGATTGGAGCGGAATCTAGACTAAATATACGCAACATGGTATTTAGCAGCATTCTATGCACACATTTTCTGCAAAAGGTATTGTTCAATTTGAATGTTTGTCCTTTCCACGGTACATTACTTAAAATGCGTAGTTTGCGCTACCAAACACAACTCCTAACTATCTACAATGTAAAAATGGTGAGATTTACACTGTCGATGTGTGTGGACACTTGGCAACAACATAAGAGATCTTACTGTGACGGCGGGTGAGAGGACAGTGTGGTGAAGTGCAAGGATGCTTCCGGTGGCGAGCACCAATGTATCGTTGGATGACAAGAGTGAAGGGGAGTCAAGGGAGTTGGAGCAAATGGGGGTAGCCTCTTGTAGGGTTGTGGTAGCAGTACCGCCAAAGGATGCCAGAGATCGAATTCAATGGCCTTTCTTGGATCTTGATCTTGATTTGAAAGGGGTCTAAATAATTAAATTTCAGGCAACTAAGGGCTTGTTTGGAAGAGCTCCCACTCCAAAAAATGCAGCTCTGCTCCAGGAACTCCACCTTTTTCAGCTCCAATTCACCGACTCCAGAAAAATACGAAGCTCCAGAAAAAACCTGGAGTTTCGGGAGTACCCTTGAGGAGCTCTAGAAAAAACGTGGAGTTGGCCTTTAGATCCACTTTTTTTTATAGAGCTGGAGTTTTTGGAGTTGGATGTGTTTGGCTACAGGATTTTGGAGCGGGGCTAGAAAACGTGGAGCGGAGCTCTCCCAAACAGGCCATAAATAAAAGTTAACAAAGTGAAGAAAACATGAAGATATTATTGGAAATTAGATTTCCCTCCTCACGAATCATGCAATTTTTCCTTCACCCGAATCCTCATCCAAATTATTTACACATTCCAACCGAGCCGAGAAATTAACAATCAAACAAAATTTAGAGAAAGAGACCGAGCAGAAAATCGATCACGAACCGCCCTTCACTTTCCCTCTTCTCCGTTCACAGTTCACACGTGATCTAGCTGCCGGTCTCGCTCGGCACCGGCGGCCGCGCCGCCGCTACCGGCCATGACGACGGCGACGAGGTCGGCGAAGCCCGCCGAGGAAGCTGCGGCCGTGGCGGCGGGCGACTTGGAGCCGCCGTCGCCGTCCGTGGCGCCGGGAGCGGCGGCGGCGGCGGAGTTGTTTGCATCGTCGCCGGTGCCGAGGTAGTTGTTGAGCTTCCAGTAGGAGCAGGCGAGGATGAGGAGCGCCAGCGTGATGAGGGCCAGCATGGCCGCCAGCCCGCCGAACAGGTACGGCACCGGCGAGTGCCACGGCGAGGCCGGCGGCGCCGCGGCGGCTGGTGGCGGCGCCGCCGGCGATGTCGGCATCGGCTCGGTCCTGGATGCGCTTGGTGCCGGCCTCATGGCTTCAAGCTGCTAGTGCTCTGCAGGCAGCGCCTCCCTACTTCTTTCTCTTTCTGTGACAAATTAATAAACTGCTGGCAATTCTTGGAAGGAACAGAGCAGAGGTGGCTTGGAGTAGGGGAAATGGCAAAGTTGAGGGTTATGCTGATGAGTTGCATTTATAGAGAGTTATAGGACTGCAGATTTTTATTGAGCTGTAGAAAAAAAGAAAGATATTTTTTTTCTCATGAAGGGACTTGAGGAGCATCATGTTTCTCATGCATGTTCAGCGCAAGTTACTTCTCTAATGAAGAATATCTGATGTTCCACTACAAGAGTTTCCCTCCTTTTGAATTCCTCGAGTTTTTTATGAGTGTCCTAAACTAACTGTTAGTACCCATATATGGAGTAGTATATGTTTTATTTTCTAGTGACCAAAATTTTTAAAGTGTACAGTTACTAGCGTTTCCCATAGTTTTGGGAAACTTCCAACAACCTAAATCCCTCACAACTTTATTGCCCACAATTTTGTGATGGATTCAGTGAATATACTAAAACCATTGTGCTCTAGAAAAAAGAAGATACTTTTTTCTCCTGCAGGCACTTGAGGAGCATCATGTTTCTCATGTTCAGCGCGAGTTACTTGTCCAATGACGAGTTTGTGATGTTCTACCACAAGAGTTTCCATCTTTTCATTCCTACAATTTTTTTATATGTGCCCTACGGTGTTACTACCCCATAACCTATATATTAGTATTTCTTTCAATTGACAAAAGGTCTTTTAAGAATAAATATAGTTACTAGCATTTTCCTATAGCTTTGGCAAACTGCTAATAGCCTAGCTAATACCCTACAGCTTTATTTCCCACAATTGGTTCACTAAATATACTAAAACCGTTGGCCACTACTGAAAATAAATTCTTAGGAAAAATAATTACTCTTCTAGTGTTCTATAATGTATAATCTCAGCAGATTTTTATTGTTCTCTAGAGAAAAGAAGGATATTTTTCTTGGGAGTTGAAGAACATCATGTTTCTCATGTTCAGCTCAAATTACTTCCACTACGAGAGTTTCCATCCCTTCATAATTCTTCACCGCTCTCGTCTACTTAGAAATAATTGATGACAGAATCATTATTGCCACTGAATATGAGCAATCTCGATCATGGTAACGCAGAGCTCAACAACACCACAGCGACGCCCCTAAGAAGGAAGCGATGATACGATATAGCCGCTGCTGTCATAACCACCTGGTAGTTCAAAGGTTTTCACCATATTTCTCTACATGTTTAAGTTGTTTCAAAAATCCCAGAAGTCCTTACATTTATGGACGAATAGATAGTCTATATAAGTGCAGTACTAGTACATTTGTCTCACAAACATATCGAATCGGTAACCATGAGCTACATGCATGCACTAGCCAGCTGCCAGATGATGCACCAGAAACAACAGTCTGAATGGAAAAGATCGATGAGCAATTAATCACTCGTCGTCCGAGTAGGTTCAATTCATGGGTTTGTTTGCAAAGGCGCGCTTTGTCGCTTTCACGCTGCTGATGGCGTTGGCAACAACGGCGGCGGGCGGTAGCTGCGACAAGGATGTGCACACATTCAACGCTCCCGTGACGGCAGTAATACCAACGACGCGCGCACGGCCATGCATCATCATCATCGATCGTCTTTGACAGCAAGTCAAGCACACGTCGGCCGTGCATTCCGGCTGGCCGGAGCAGCAAGCAGGTCATCACGTCGCTCGCGTAGCGTAGTAGTTATTAGGCCCGGTCGATCACGACGAAAAGGGGCCTGCCGGAGTTCCGGTTTGCCGTTGCCGATGCATTCAATTCGCATGCATATATGCAGGTGGAAATTAAAACTGCTGGCCGGCGGCCGGCCGGATCGGAGCTTGGGGAGGTCAGGGACAAAAGGCGCTTTCCGGCGATGAAGCGAGGCTAGGCTAAGGCCGGAAGAATTAATTGATGGTTTGTACCAAATGCAATGATCGACGCGAGCTCGATCTCTCAGCATGTGAAGTCTGGTATACCCCGTATATGTGACCGATCATTTTGATTCAGCACACTACCGGAATGCCGCAGTTTGCCGTGCACCTCGAACGCACGGCAAAGCTTAAAAAACACACGGCAAAGATTTTACCGTGCGTTTTTCACCACCACGCACGGCAAAGGCTACACGGTAACGTTCAGCACGGCAAAGGGCATTTGCCGTGTGCTTTTTGACGCACGCACGGCAAAGTGTCTTTGCCGTGCGTCAGAACCGGCGCTCGGCAAAAAAAAAAGTGACTGACGGCGCATGAGTAGGAGACGGCAGTTAGCCAACTTTGCCGTGCGCCGAGCCTGAAGACGCACGGCAAACAAAACCAAAAAAAAGAAAAAAAAATACAAATGCAGGCCGGGGGCGGCCGCCGCCACCACTGCGCCGGAGCCGGCCGCTAGGCCTCCACCACGCCGAGGACGCCGCCGGGCCCTCCACCGCGTCGGAGTCGGCCGGCGCCAGCGCCATGGAGCACGACTTGGCCTCCACGAAGCGAAGCGCGCCGGGGATGGGGCCGCCGGATCCGGCCACCATTGCGGCGGAGCCACCGCCGCGCCGCCGTCCGCCCCCACTCCGCAGCCTAGGCGACAGCCGGATCTTGCGCCGCGCGAGCCGGCCGCCCCCACGCCGTCGGGCCGCCGTCCGCCCCCACTCCGGAGCCTGGGCGACGGGCGGATCTTGCGCTGCCGGCGCTGGATCTTGCACCGCCGGCGAGGAAAGACTCGTGCGCCGATGTAGGAGAGGGAAGCACGCCGTGGGAAGAGGCCGCGGTGCCTTGGGAGTAGGAGGAGGAGCCAGCGGCGCCGTGGGAGAAGGAAGCCGCGGCGCCATGGGAGGTGGAGGAGGGGGCGGCTGCGCCGTGGGAGCAGGAGGAGGGGGCGACTGCTCGCTGGAGGAAAGTGGTCTAGGGTTAGGGAGGTGTTTTTTTATATATGAACATTCGTCCAATGTCGACCGTCAGATCGAGAGATCGACGGCTCTCAGTGGTCGCGGAGCTGATGGGCTGGGGTGCTGCTGGGCCGGGATGTTTGTGGGCCGAGTTTGCCGTGCGCCACACAATAAATCTCGCGGCAAACTTACAGCTTTGCCGTGCGCCAAAATAACGATGCACGGCAAAGACATCTTTTGCCGTGCGTCACAACAAAAACACACGGCAAAGGTTTTCTCAATAATTATAGTTTATTCATAAAAATTATCAAACAAGTTTTAAAAAAATTTCAAAAATTAACACAAAATAAGTTATGTTATCTATTGCTTAAAGAAAACAAGTTTGAAGTCAAAACTAAATTTGAATGTCACTTCACCTACAAATCATACCATATATACTTCTTAACTCTATGAAACTTCATCAGAGATGTTTCGGTTTCTAAGCACCATGCATGAAATAATGTGCGAAACCCACTCAACTTCTTATCACAGCTTCCATGTATGATATCATGAAATATTGATAAATCTTATGATTTTCGGACTCAATTTGTTCATTTTTAAATTTTAAAATCATTCAAACGCATATGTGCGATCGCGTTTTCTGGATAAAATGCTGAATTTTTTTTTGATTTCTGGTTTAAGAACTCAAATTGAGCTATATAACATGAATATCATTTCTCGGCAAAGAGGTATGTTTGCCGTGCGCCTAATGAAAACGCACGGCAAACATACCTCTTTGCCGTGCGTCTTTTTTCGTTGCACGGCAAAGGGGAAAAAAACAGCAACTCTTCCCTCCCCATTACTAACGGACGTTGGGGAAAATAGTTTGCCGTGCTTCGCAATACAACACACGGCAAACCCAAGAGTTTGCCGTGCATCGCTATAAAACGCACGGCAAACCCTTGTGTTTGCCATGCGTCGCTGTAGAACGCACGGCAAACAACTAATTTGTCGTGCGTTTTTTTTTGCCGTGCCTTTTCTAAAAAGCGCACGGCAAAGAAGCTCTTTGCCGTGCGCCCGATAAAAAGCGCACGGCAAAGTCCTGGACGCACGGCAAACTGGGATGTTGCGGTAGTGGCATCGGCATGTATATATGTGCGCGGTTTTCAGAACACAATTCCATCGACCGACTACTAACTTTTTATATATTAATATAACATGTAACACATATATACCAAGCTTCTCAATACACACGTGTACGTGTACTATATCATTTTACAATATGTATGTATAAACCCAACACAGGAACTTTATAACTAAAACCTGCTGCTGATGATATGTGCATGATGGCTCGCACCGTCACGTACGCATAGTGTGTGCACGTCAGGCCAGCCGTATGCATGGGCTCTCAAATCGAAGTTGGCTATCATCTAGCCCAGACCGGCCGGTGGTTTCAGACCGTTGATGTCGTACACGTACGTATGCGCGTCGTCTACGGTACGTAGTAGTTGCTGCTGATGATGACGTACTATAGCTGTCTTGGGGTGTCTGGTGAGCTCCGCACGCAAGCCGGCGATCGAGCACGAGCCCTAATTTGCTTCCTAGCTTTGTGTATAGCTCGCTCAGCTCCCTCCCTCCGGGATAGATGGATGGATGATGGAGATGGGGATATGGCGTGCTCGAGCTCGATCCGGCCGGCCGGTGCTCCCCGATATCCAGCGCGTCGTCGGACGTGTAGGCCTTGCTTGGTCACGGCCAACTCAAATTAGGACACGCATCGCCAACCACGTACACATATTATCGTTGATCGGTAGTATATATAGCCATATAGGATCATTAGATATATATGTGTGTCAGGCGGGATTGCAAGCTAGCGTGTACACATCTGCGAGGCACGCATACGGGACCGTGTGGGATTTATTGGCTCCATCATCTCTCAACCAATTTAACATTGAATCGAGATAATCATTTCTTAGCCTCCAGAGAACCCGAAGTAGCACGTATTAATTAGCACAATCTAAGCTTCAAGATATTAGTAGAGAAAGAACTTTACGTATTTAACCCCCTCATTCACCACAGGTACCTCGTCCTCGTCCTCCTCCACCACCTCCTCCGACTCCTCCTCCACCTTAGGCGAGGGTGACCTCCTGCAAGCCCCCCTCTTCCTCCTCCTCCTCGAGCCGTGCCGGAGTCCTCAGCTACTGCAGCTAGCACAGAACCCTTGCCCCTGCGTCGAGTTGATCGGGAGGACTCACCATCACCGCGAGATCTACCGAGTACGTATGTCCGTGAGCGATCTCATCACACCTCCACCGTGCCCTATCATCTTCGATCAACCACCTGAAATTAAAAATAGTAAAGCAATCCGTACATGTATTAGAAATGTAATAGTAAAAATACTAAAATAAACAATAATAATTAGAAAATAACATAATAAGGATCATACATGTATTAAAAATAATCGTCATGGTCCGGATTAGCTGAATCATATGTCTCATCATCACTATCACGCATCTCGATATAATCAACTCCGTTCTCCAAAGGACCATCACTATCATCATCACTGCCATTGCCCAAATGTAGCTTTTCCAGTAATTGTATGTCGTTGGGCGTTATGAACATCATCTCTGAGCTCAGAAGAAAGACCTAATTATGTAAAAACACGAACCATCAAGGCACACGGCAAACATATTTTATGCCGGGTGTAAATGTTTGCCGTGCGCCTTCCTGACCAGGCACACGGCAAACGCACACAACGACCAACGACATGAACTTTTACCGTGTGCCAAGTCTTTGCCTTGTGCCGCCCAGGGAGGCACATTACCATGTGCCACGTGGACGCCACACGGCAAACACGATCTTTGACGTGTGTCCGATATAATACACACGACAAAGGCGTCGGCACACGACATATAACCGATTTTCGGAAGTGATGTCAGGCCTATAAATACATGCACAACTATCCTACGTATATGAATGAGTCTCTGGTTTTGTTTTTGGGCTTAGAGCCTTGTAATCCCTTTTCCATTGTACATACTCGCCTGATTCATTATTTATAAAAGAAAATAGAGATAGGGGCCTCCCCTGCCGGTTCCGTAAAAAAAAAAAGCTAACCGCTAAAACGATAATGACTCGAAAATTCAAGCGCCCGTAGCTGCGGCCTTTTCACAGTACCTTGGTATTATTGTTATTTTTCTATTGAAAATAGTACGTGTGCATATTTTATAATATATATTGATGAAGATCTATCTATCTATGCCTAAGCGCCATATATATGTTCACGAACGCTCAACGTAGAGATGGAGTAAAGTGCATGATGAGTCAGCTTGAATTCTGGCGGCGGGACCCTTCTTTTTTTTGCTTCAGTCCGACCGGCCGGGTCAATGGACGCATGCAAGACCACTCGGGAAACGAAGCAAAGACAAAAGAAAGACTGGCGACAAGCAACGCATGCATGATGGATGTGCTTGTGCACGGTCGTTGCGAGTCATCAGTGCGGATAGACGATTACTGGTAGCGCGCCACCGGGGATTTTGGCAGCTACCTGCTCGTCTGACGTTTGGTCTGGGCCGGGTCATGCTAGCTTGCTTAACGTGCGGGGCAAGAACACCCGGGCTAGCTGGCCCCTTTGTTATGTTTAGTTACCGAATTCCACCACAAATTTCGCTACATAAAAAGACTGTATCATATTAAAATATCGACACATATATAAAATACCATACAGTACTTAATGTATATGAAATCAAAAACTAACTACACAATTTTATTGTACTTTGCGAGACCAACATTATAAGTCTAATTAATTAATATTTAAACAATTATTTACAAATACAAATAAAATATTATAGTGGTATATTTATGGTAAAATCCAAAATTTGCCCCAAGATCGGCAACTAAACAAACAAGGCCCTAGCTAGCTAGCTACTTCTGCGTCGATCTGTGCTTGCTGCCACCGTGGACCCATGCATATATACGCATAGCTGCTGCTAGCTAGCTCTGCTCGATCGACGTAGACGTACATGCTCTCTGATCGTATCGAGGCTTGCTTATTGCACAGGCCAGCTAGCTAGCATATGTTTCTGAAATTCAGGACGACCAGTACGTTCATACCAGCATCGCATTCCCAACTCGTTTTTCCCTACAACGTATGTCTACTCTTTCCATGCTCAGACAGTGTACCGCTGAAAAACCTCTCACCAGTGCCGGTCACAAGACTAGGTTAGTACCGGCCAGCCCAGCAAGCCCTTACATCAAAAGAGCACTCCCAAATTCACTATGTAAAAAAAAAGATTCCCCATCACATCAAAATGTCATAACATGCATGGAGTACTAGAAGTAGATGAAATCAAAAATTAATTGTATGGTTTTGTTGTACTCTGCGAGACGAACATTTTGAGCCTAATTAATCAATTTTTGGACAATTTTTCACACATACAAACAAAATGCTACAGTGACGCAATGATTTTTTTTTTTTGAAGGTAGAGATAGATGTAACCTTGGGTTTTGGAGGCAACATACAATTAGCAGAGACAGTAGTGTGGGTGGATGGGCATGCATTGCATGCCATCCACAGAGATGGACTAAAGCAACGGAATGCAACAGCTGCAGAGAGGTCTGGCAATAGATATCGAGTTCGTTCCACCGGAAGGAAACCGTTCCTATTCATATCTAAAATTGTTAGCTATACTAGCTTATCTTGGGCTTGTTTAGATGTTGAATTGGAAAGGTTGAATTTGGAGAGTAAGATGTCACTTCGTAATCATTACGTCACTGTAGCATTTCATCAACCAAGGAAACATTTCAGCTGACTAGAAATTTGCCCACATTGTACATATTAGATATGGAAAGAAAAAGGGCACCGTGGGTAGAAAAATGGGCACAGTGGATAAGATTTAGGTGGACCCGTTTGGGGTGATTTTCTTGGTTTTGGAGTGAAATTATTCTCTACCGTCAAAAAATGGGTCTCCCCTACCTTTTGGTATGACAGATGTGTCATCTGTGAGGTGGTTGGTGGGCCTAATCTTAGTAACAATTGTCCTCAAATCTAAATTCTCTTTATAGTATAGAAAAATGGGTCTCCCCTACCTTTTGGTATGACAGATGTGTCATCTGTGAGGTGGTTGGTGGGCCTAATCTTAGTAACAATTGTCCTCAAATCTAAATTCTCTTTATAGTATAGAAAAATGGGTCTCCCCTACCTTTTGGTATGACAGATGTGTCATCTGTGAGGTGGTTGGTGGGCCTAATCTTAGTAACAATTGTCCTCAAATCTAAATTCTCTTTATAGTATAGAAAAATGGGTCTCCCCTACCTTTTGGTATGACAGATGGGTCATCTGTGAGGTGGTTGGTGGGCTTAATCTTGGTAACAATTGCCCTCAAATCTAATTCTCTTTATAGTATAGATAGATACATTAGTTGTCTAAAATATTTGTATTGTTTGCAGCTGCATGACATATACGCAAGACGAACATTTTGAGCCTAATTAATCAATTTTTGGACAATTTTTCACACATACAAACAAAATGCTACAGTGACGTAATGATTACGAAGTGACATCTTACTCTCAAATTCAACCTTCCAAATTCAACATCTAAACAAGGCCCAAGATAAGCTAGTAATAGCTAACAAGTTTAGATATGAATAGGAACGGTTTCCTTCCGGTGGAACGAACTCGATATCTATGCCAGACCTCTCTGCAGCTGTTGCATTCCGTTGCTTTAGTCCATCTCTGTGGATGGCATGCAATGCATGCCCATCCACCCACACTACTGTCTCTGCTAATTGTATGTTGCCTCCAAAACCCAAGGTTACATCTATCTCTACCTTCAAAAAAAAAAGAGGCTACATCTATTATCTCTCTTTCCAAACCGGGATCAAATTCTTAGAGCATCCGTTTGAGACGTGAGGGAGTATGAGTAGGCTGATGAGTCGATATGGACCGAGTGTAAAGCCAATTGAAGATCTTGACTTGTTGAGTCTTTCTGGGAAATATATACAGTATAGTGTGGAAAAGGTTCAAACTTTGGCGACCGTATGCGTCATCATCAAACACCGTCGCCGTCGTTGCCTTTGCACATATACATTTCAAGCATCAATCAACCAAAAAAAAATGCTTTCTTCCTCTATCGACAGGCCGGGACGCGGGCGCATCATCTCAGATTGAACACATCAACTTAGCAAGTATACATCAAGAATTTCTGCATACGCCGTCGCTCACTTTCTCGCCCTCTGTCTCCTGGCCCTATCGTCTTTGCGATTTTGCGTCCTCTTCCTCTGATCGGAGTTGTTTGGGCGCCGCTCGTAAACCATGCGTACTTGATGGAATCATGGAAAGGTTGCCAAAACGGGCAACATTTTCTATATATATATAGCCAGGGGCGAAGCGAGAAATAAGTTAGGACCCGGGCTAAACTCATTGCAAAGCTTCAAATGTGCCTAGAATCTCTAGTAACTAAAATAATTTCTAATACACTTAGGTAAGTTTCTATAGGATTTTAGGCTACTAACCAGGACTGCAGCACGGGAAGCCCGAGTCGTGGCTCCGCCACTGTATATAGCTAGTTATAGCATAAAACTTGTCGTTAATTCATCTTTATTTCTTTACCATGGCGTATTTTACCACTATTTGTATTAAATTTATAAAGTCTAGCTAATTTCTAGTGTTAATATGAAAGTATACTATCAAGACAAATCTACTGGTAAGACTTTGTTTTTTTTTGTTGAATGGCTCTGAAAGGACTTTCACTAGGCCGGTCCTAATACTACACTATATAGTAATAGCTATGGTTCAAAATGGCTACTACTAGTTTTGATTGGCTGCATCTGCAAAATCATATCTCGAGCAGTAAGCTAGCTAGTAATAGCTAACAAGCAAGATATGAGTATTTTAACATTTAAATAATAGATCACACTACCGGAATCCCCAGCTTTGCCGTGCGCCCGAAACTTCGCCGTGGGCAGAATCACGGGCACACGGCGAAGAGCCTCTTTGCCGTGTGCCACACAAAAAGCCCACGGCAAAGAATGGGCACACGACATTCTTCCTCTTCGCCGTGTGCCCACAGCGGAGCACACGGCGAAGTAAATCTTCGCCGTGTGCCTCCAACACAGGCACACGGCAAAGCCGAAGCGTCCACGTCGTCCGTTAGCCATGCCGTCCGCAGTGGATTTTATTATTTAAAAAAAATAAGTCTTTACTGTGTGCTAATGTTAGAGCACACGGCGAAATTAACAAAATTTCCCTGCTCCGCCCTCCAGTTTCCCGCGCGCACGCTAAAAAATTGATTTGCCGTGTGCCCTAGGAAATGACACACGGCAAAGGTTATTCAAAAAAAGATGGTTTTGATTTGTTTTTTTTTCCAGAGCTTCGCCGTGTGCCTAGATCCGGGGCACACGGCGAAGAGCCGGTCAAAAAATTCCTAGTAATCAAATTAAATTGCGAAATATAACAAACCAATTATAAAATTTACGAAAATCAAATATGATATGTACAAGAATATATGCACACCTTAAAAAATATGTAGAAGTAAAAAAATATATTTTTTAAAAATCTTCGCCGTAGGCCCTATCTTGGCGCACGGTGAAGAGGCTCTTCGCGGTGTGCCGGTCCAGTTGGCCCACGGCGAAGAGGCTCTTCGCCGTGTGCCGGGCCAGTTGGCACACGGCGAAGATGCCTTTTATAATTTCATGCAGCCTTTGTTTTGTTCAAATTTGATGTAAATTCGATGTAAATTACACGGTTTCATGTGGACAGGCATTGTATACAAATTGGTTTGCGTCCATATTATTTTTTAGCGATAAAGCATGATTTGAACACACATTCGAATTTGAATCTCATTCTAGATACAATTCTAACCACATCACTCTCTTCTCTCTGAAACTTCATGAGAATGTTTCGGTTTATAAGCAGCGAGCATGAGAGAACGTGCGAATCCATCTTAGATGATTTTTCCCATGCTCCATGTATGATAGCATGACAAATTGAGAAATCTCGTGATTTTCAGACTTCATTTGAATTTTATAAAATTTAAACGATATTCGCGCGACGAACATGGTAATGTTTGAAGACCAAATTTTTCAAGTTTTTATTCTCAACACCTGGATAAGGTCTTACACTACACTCAATATTATGAATACCATTTTTACACTTTTTTTACTCTATTATTTCATGCACCTGCAGTTCAAATTCGAATTAGACAAAAAAATTCCTATTAATCAAATTAAATCGTGAAATATATCAAACCAATTATAAAATTTACGAAAATCAAATATGATATGTACAAGAATATATGCACACCTTAAAAAATATATAGAGGTAAAAAAATATTTTTTAAAAAACTCTTCGCCGTAGGCCCTAACTTGGCACACGGCGAAGAGGCTCTTCGCCGTGTGCCAGGCCAGGTGGCACACGGCGAAGAGGCTCTTAAAATTTTCATGCCTTTTAAAATTTTCAAATAGCCTCGGATGAAAATATGTTCTATATCAAAGTTGTAGGTCTTGCAAAGATGTAGAAGTTTGTAGTTTACAACTTGTCATTTGAAATCGTTTTGTCATCTAAAATTTAGATCCAAAAGCAAAGAGAAAACACATGTTGCCACATCATCGATCCGGACCTTCAAAATAGAGGCCTCCTATTGGTCCAATCTTGAGCCCACGGATCCTCTCTCACACTCCCACCTCAAATCAAAATAAAACAACTCTCTCATCTCCCACCTCTCAATCTCTCACTCTCAGCCACACAGGCCGGCTCGGGCAGACGGCGCGGCGCCGGTGCGGCCAGGGCGGGGCGGAGGGCGCGGCGACGGCGTGGTGCCGACGCGGGGGGGCGTGGGGCGACGCGGCTAGGCAGCGCGGCCGGAGCGGCGCGAGCGCTGTGCGGCGCCGGCACAGGCGGGGCCGGGTCGGTGCGGGCGGGGCAGCGCAAGCGCAGGGAGGCGCGAGCGTGGGCGGCTCCGGCGCGGCGTAGGCGGGCGGGCAGCTGGGGCGTCCGGGCGGCGAGGAGCAGCAGTCGGGCAGCTGGGCGACCGACGCGGCGGCCGAGCGGCGAGGCGCGGCGGCAGAGTAGCCTACGCGGCGAGCAGGTCGGCGCGGCGGCCGGGCGGTCTGGGCTCCGACGCGGCGTGCTGGGCGGCGCAGTGGGCGGCAAGATGGGCGGCGAGCAGGGCGGCGCGACGAGCTTGCGGAGGGCTGGGCGGCGGCGTGGCGAGCTGGGCGACGGGCCGCGGCCAGCTGGTCGGCGTGGCGAGCGTGGGCGGTGGCGCGGTGAGCTGGGCGGCTGCGCGGCGAGCTGGGCGGCGGCGCGGCGAGCTGGGCGGTGGCCATCGGCGAGCTGGCTAGCGGCCGGTGGGCGCCAGGCGGGCGAGCTGCCTTTTTTTATTTTTCCTCAATGGATTCGCCGTGTGCACGGTAGCTGACACACGGCAAAGATTCAAATCTTGACCGTGTGCCACGAGGCTGGCACACGGCGAAGATTTGAAATGAAAAATTGAAAAAAAAAGGGAACGCCGTCTCGTGAAAGGGGGGCACCGTTTGTTGCTTTTCTTTGCCGTGTGTCCTGATTTAGTACACGGCGAAGCCTTCGCCGTGTGCCCGAAATAAGGCCTACGGCGAAGCCGCCTTCGCCGTCGGTGCCCGTCGCCGTAGGGGCTTCGCCGTAGGCCACACACGGCGAAGCCTTCGCCGTGTGCTAGAAGGGCTTTGCCGTGTGCCTCGGACACACGGCGAAGAATCGAAATCCGGTAGTGCCAGGACGAGATCGAGGAGGAGTTGGAGGAGAAGTGCCACTCGATCTCCTTTAACAGAAAGAGAACAAACATAAAAGTGGACATGGTAGTTCGGTTGGCTACCACCACCATCATCATGGCCATTGAAAACTTTGCACAGCTAGCTGACGTGTTGGTTGAGGTGAACTAGCTTGAGGATGGAATGATGCATGTTTCATGTCGGGGTATGAGCTGGGTTGGTTCTACGCCCCATTTTGCTAAAAGGTTGAGAGTAGTGATATGTGATTAGTTAAAGGGCAGTATTGACAATGGCGCCCTTATCATCTAGCTAGCTCTCAGACCGATGGGAATATGGGATAACAACAACCCTGAGCTTTACTGACTGCTAGAACCATCAACAAATTCCATAAAGCATCGTGTTTTAATTGTGTCCTGTGATGATGATCCACGTCCTGTTAAGGACTTATATATAATGCAATTAGCTCTTCCTTTATTTGTTGTCTTGACATTAAAAATAGCTTTGAAATTACTTTTCCAAGGATTTGTTATTAAATATTACGAAACTATTTGGAAGTGTTTTTAAGTTTTTTTACAATGATAAATAATCAACAAAGATACTCCTTACATAAGAATCCTACTAAAGTTTGGATAAAGCCTGAAGCCTCTGTCCGACAACAGATGAAGCATCTCTTCCAAACTGGTGGTTGCCCGCGAGGAAGCAGCTTCACGGTGGACAGCGCAAATCTTTTGATTCCCTGGTGCTTCTAACAATTTGGATGATATGGAAGGAGCGCAATTCGCGGACCTTTGATGGCATCCAAAAGTCGCCATCAAGGCTTGTGAGCCTGATCATCGAGGAAGCAGGATCGTGGACGAAGGCGGGATGTGCTGACCTGACGGAGCTTGGGCTGGTGACAGGTAGTCTTGGTCTGGGTCGCCAAATTGTACCGTGAGACATTGTCTTTTGTATTCTGGGTGGTGTTAGTCACCTTCTCCCCATGTCTAATCATGGTGGCGCAAGTGACAACATGATGTAACTCCTATTCTTCTCTCCACTTAATAAAATACGTGCCAAAGCAAGGTCGCGAAAAAAAGTTTGGATAAAGCGGCATTCTAAAACGACATCTATTTCATAAGGCATGAGTAGTATGTAGGAAAATCATGCTCCTGTTTGAGGTAGCTTCTATGAGCTTTTGCTTCTCCATGAACATCTAAAAGCTAAAAGGTCCCCCAAAACAGGGTTAGCTGCCCCCAAAAAGTAAAAGTTGGAAAATGTTTGTTTTACACTACAAAAGCAAAAGCTCATCTCGTGTAGCTTCCCGAGCTTCTCCACCAAATCATTTCTTTCTCTCCCATCACTTCTCAGTTCGAGCACATCCCGAGACAGGCCGTTGCATGCCGCTCTCTTCCCCCTCGTTCCTGTCGCTCCCTCATCCCCTTCCTCGCACCACTGCCCCATCCAGGGCCGCTGCCACCCTCATCCTCCTCCTCGTGCTCTTCGCTCCATGATCCTCTTCCTGGAGCTGTTGCCGCATTGAGGGGCACTGATGCTCCTTTCTGAAATGAACCGGATTCCCACTTACGAGAATCCGACTCTCTGTACCCTTGTGATAGTCCCAGAATCAACAGCTATCACGTACAGAACTCATTTCAGTATAACATCACATCCATACATCGATTAAGGCCTTCAAACATGATATAAATACATAGCGATCTGGTACAAGCCCTCTGGGCTAAATGGCAGAAGGAAAACAACTACGAAGCAGATAGCTATAATCTTCTTAAGCTTCGGGCCTTCACCTCCACAGGCATCCTTGAGCGCAGCGCACAGCCCACTATGGCATCTTCCTTCACGGTTGATCTTGCACTCAGAGTCTTCTCCTGTGTACCCAAAGTCTGTCCCCAAGGAAATGGGGCAGGTCCACGTCACCAACCTAATATGCAGCAATGCTTTAAAATGGTCTAAACCAGTATAAATATTCAAGGGAATTAAGCTGGGGTTTCCTATGCGCAAGCAACAGCAATACCCAAGTTCATCTCATCTCCAAACACCTTTCCTCACCAGCACATACATTCCCCAAAACCATCAATCAATCTCACAACCACTTCGGGCTCGTCCTGCCTCAACAGGTTCCGGCAATAATCATCCGCCAACTCCTTTCACTCACTAGTCGACACGGTGAGCTCCCTCCCCACCTGTCTCAACAGCAATGCTGGTCCAACCTCTCACCGTCCTAGATCAAGGTGAAGGTAAGAAAGCAGAATCCCATGTTAATCAGAATAAGCCAGATGAAGGATCATCCGTGACCGTGGACACGGCTATACGTATAGTTTACACTCTGCAGAGGTTGTGTTCCTCGATCCACCCGGGCTGCAAACGGTAGCTAGCCGTCTTGAGACACAACCCACAGCAAAAACCCTAAAAAGTAACGGTACCATCCTGCTTTCATGGGCTCGGGAAACATCTGCACGCTAACATCTTTCCCAGGGGTGTGAAACCTTTCCGCCAGGGCCAGTGGGGGGTTGTGGTATATCAGGGAGAGTACGCTGCAACGAGTCCCCCTTACACAAATCATACTCAAATCTTCTACAGTCCTGGTACCGCACTCAGTAGGCTTGCTGGAACCCTCCCCATATGGCGAGCACTGTAAATTCCAACGTCCGGGTCATCCTGATACGGCCCTTAATTGTCGGTAAGGCGAGTATCAGCATCATAAGCGATCCGCCGCAACGGTCCGCAATCGGCACCCACAACAGGTATCGCCGCCCAAACACATCAAAGGCAACCAAAGTAACCATGCACCCTCAATAGATACTCTGTAGGAACTGCCCGAGTGCAGTTCCCAAGCACCCCAATCAAAAATCGGGTTGTTATCAATCACAACCATCCCAACACATGCAAGCATAGCATTCATATATAGTGGATAATAGGGTAGCAAGGAAACATGATAGATAAATGGCAGTGCAGGGTATATCATCATCATGCGAGTATGTAAAGCGCTAGCATTCTAGTTGCATGTCTAATAGGTATTTCAGAGAATGGTTGGGCGTGAACCTAGGACTTTCTCTTCCACTTTGTCGAGGTAATTGGGGCAGTAGGCGTCCTCCTCTTGACCCTCCGGACCTCCTAAGTTCGCGGAAATAAAATAAAGACGGGGACTACTAGCAAAGAAACACCAAAACAGCAAAGAGAGAAGACCCAAACAACACCAAACTCTATACTAACGCGTAGGTCATGATTTTAGAAAAATATAGAAACTAGTTTCATATTTTTCTGAGCTACGGTTAATTTATTATGAATTTCAAAGTCTAAATAATTTTTTGAAATTAATAAATGATTTTTCGAAAAAGAGAAACAACATAAATCAGCCTGCTGATGTCAGCATGATGTCATGCTAATGTCATCAGTGGAGGGTGTCCTTGTCAATGTTGACCGGTCAACATGGTCAACGAGTCAGTAGTTAGTGGCCCATGAAATGTGGGCCCTCCTTGTCAGCTCGGAAAAAGGGAAAAAGGAGTGATAGGCTGGGCTGGCTCTGGGCTGAAACTGTTGGGTCGGCCCATCAAGGAGTTAGGCCTCGGCCCAGGAAGCAAAACTTCCGCCCTGGCTTGGCGCACTCGCGCGGTGGGCATGGTCCACCGTGCGCCGTGAGACTGGCTCATGTGAGCCGAGTCCACGGGATCGTTTTGCGGCCGATACAAGGTTCTCTGCGGCCATGGTGTGGCGCGTTGATGTGGTCCGTCGTGTGGCAAATTCACGAACGGTGCATGAGCGCCGTGCCAGCTGGGCACTCGGCGGCGACGCGACGGCGGCTGACCGCCGGCGAGAACAGCAACGGAGAAGGCTTGGCGATGGAAAGCAATTCGATTCAAAGAAAGGAGCACACGCATAGCGGTTCGAGCGTGCACATGCAGCGGACATGACTTCCGCACGGTCGGCGTCCCGGCGCATGGCGTCCGCAATGAACTGTGTTGGGCTCCAGCGTGCATTGGGCCGTGCCACGGCTCCACGACTGCAGCTGGGTGCACTTGTGCGAGTTCGTGGTCGCCCACGCTCGCGACACAGCTCGGCGCGCGCGTGGTGGCCGGCGTTCCGATCCGCGTCGGCCTCGGCTGCGGTGGAAGGGCGACGGCGGTTTGCAGGTTCCTGCAGAGAACGTCGACCATGGCTCGAAGACCGGGTCCCAGAGATGGCTAGCACGGCGGTGGCGACTCGACGGAGCAAAGGGGAAGAAACAAAGGATGGGGACATCACGGCGGTGCTCACCTTGGGGCGAAGGTGAAGGCGTTGCAGGCTCGGAGTAGACTCACGGTACAACGTTGCTCCTCGCTCCTTGCTCCGGTCCGGCTCCTCCTTGGTGCTTCCCTCGAACGGCGGCGTCGCGGCGCCGCGGCGCCGCGGAGCTCTGGCTTCTACTCCGCCTTCCCCTTGCGGTTTCTCCTCGGCTTTCCCCTCCTTCTCTTCACCCTCTCACTCCCTAGCAGTGGCGGCGTTTTAGAGGAAAACCCCAAAGGGGTGGTCGGCTAGGGCTGGCTGGAGCGGCGGCGCCGGGGTTTTATAGGCAGCTGTGAGCTAGGGTTCGCGAGGCGCGAACGGTGAGGATTTTTGGGCTTCCGTGCCCTTTCCACGTGTCGGCTTCGCAACAGGCCGCGGCGTGCACGCGATGGGATTGGCCCGACAGCGGCTCACGTGAGTGCGCGTGGGGGGAAGGAGAAACAGAGGCGCCGGTGCATGAGAAGAGGATGGTTGAGGGAGGAAGGGAAAGCTGGCAGGTGGGGGTGCGGTGGAGAGTTGGGCCGGTTGTTGGGCCGCAAGCGGCGCTGGGCTTCGGAGGCAGAAGGAAAGGATGGTGCTGGCGTTGGTGGGCCGGGCTGGATGGCTAGCTGGGTAGGCCAGGGGAGGGTTTACGGACTTAGGATAGCTTAGGGCCCAACAGGAGTTAGAATGTTAGGAAATTAGTTTGGTTATTTAGGTTAGCTTTTAATTTGAATTGAAATGCAGGATTTGAATTCAAATTCAACCAAAGAACCAAAAACCAAATAAGAGCCAAATCAATCCTATTTGGTCCTTAGCACTTCAATTCAAGTTTTAATTTAAATTTAAATTGCCTAGGAATAAAGGGAGCAATTTGAATACAACCTTGTATGTTTGTTTGCAAGCACTCAATTCACCAAATTTTTTTGAAATTCAGAATTTTGCATTCAACAATTTTCTATGAATTTTCGGAATGTTACACTTCCCTCCACAGCCAATGACGCTCTCATCCCCATCCTTGCCACTGATGTCTCCCATCCTCCCCGCAAGATTGGTGGCCACCCCTAAGTCCCACCTCGGATGGACATCGCTGCACCCCTACCCTCGATGAATGCCGCTGCCCTGCTGCTCTAAAGCCCTGCTCCGGTAGCACTGCCCTTCTAAAAAGCAAATTGGAAAAGCTCCCCCAAACATGTAGCACTATCTTGTCCCAATATCAGTTTCCTGGGCCAGCGCGGTTTGCTTATCCATGAAGCGCTTTTGGAAAAACTGCTACTACCCAAATAGGGCCATAATTGGTATGATACCGGGGAGGTATGATAGACCATATTGTCATGACTGATCAAACTCGTCCAAAGAAAATATGTTTAAATCCTGATAGGAAACATGTGTACAACATTGTATCATGATTTTTGAAAACAAGAACATTTAGATCGCCCAAAGGACCGAGGCCCTGCTCTCTCCATGTCACTCTTTTTTTTGAGAAAATTAAATCCATACCATCAAAACATCCAACTATAGATATATACCATAAAAAGATGGCAACACTACTATAGAACCAATTTCTAGCATCAGCATTTTCAGTGCTGGTTTGGCCGGTTGGGAAGTGGGTGGTGTCAGCGGCACTTAGAGCTAACAGAATCATCTTCACTGTCAGTTGTTAATACAAACCCAGTGCTATCATGTTTTAACCGTGGAGTCGTAAAACTAACTATTTACATGAGAAAAGTTATACCTTTTCATTTAAAGTCGATGAAGAAAACTTTGTATCAAAATTGTAGAGCTCAACAAGTTTCAATGCTATAGATATAAATAGCACCATGTTTGCTTTCCATTTGTATTTATGTCTAGTTTTATTTTTTTGTCAATCTGAATCTATGATGTTCCCTTCCTCGCCTTGCCCTGGATTGGATTGCACTGCTGTATATGGAGGGGTGCGGATGTGGACTGCCTCGCTCTCAGTCACGTGACCCGACCCTCCAAGTTGGTAGCATGCCACCGCCGATTGCAGGTAGTGCAAAATTGGGAAGTAGAATGACAATCCTAATTTGCAACAGCTACAAACAAGAGCTATTTTTTTCTCAACATTAACCAAGCTCCTCAACCATCTGCGCTTTTATCTGGTCAAGGTAACGCAAAATTGGAGTGATTTTGTTTTGGTGCCGTGTGGATGGATGAGGGAGCCAAATCGCTATTGAATAGATGTTGTGGATGGAGAAGAGTCTTGGGAAGAGGAAGGGGGGGGGGGGGGCAAGAATCACTCCGTCTTGCTGCACGCCTAATGATTAGGATCGACTATGTAATAGCAGCATAACTTGTTTGAATTACTAATTTTAGTATTTTGAACCCAAAATACGACAATCAAATGGAGAATTGCCCATGTTGGCCCATGGCCAATAATACTAGGAGTCGCAAAACAGGAAAGGCCAATTCTTCAACTAAGAGAAAGAATTCCCAACCTTTCACAATGCAGCTGAATATAGAAGAAGCTCTGCTGAACAATTTTGCTGAAATAGTGATTTTATAGTGATTCTACAAAGTGATTCTCTAAAATCAGTTAAAGTGCCGGAAGCTAAAAAAACTACTTTTTCTTATTCACTTCTCATGCAAAATCACTTTTGTCGGTGCCGAGATTGGCCGCCCAACCTTAGCGCCTAACAGAATGTGCTGTGTCCCGTCCCTTGACGGTTGATGCAGGAGCTAGCACAATGACACAGGGGGTTTATCCTGGTTCCGGCCACCGGGCCGTACATCCAGCGAGGTGTGCTCTTGGCACTGTACTATCTTGCACCGGGGTGCTCGTAGTGGGGGGCTACAAGCAAGGCGGGAGAGAAGGAGAAGTCTCCAAGTCCCTGAACAAGTGAGTGATTGAGGCGAAGTGCCAATATCGTGAGTGTGTGTGTGTGTGTGTGTGTGTGTGTGTGTGTGTGTGTGTGTCTTTTGGGTTTCGTCCTCCTTTGGGCCGGCGCTCTCTACCTCCTGTATAGTCCAAGGAGGAAGGGTGGTGGCCCAGAGTGAGTACAAGTACAAGCATAGTACGTGCTACAGGGGGGGTGCACTAGGAGAGCGTGGTGCCGGGCGTGCCGTCTTCCTCGGTTCTGAACGGAGATTTACGACGGGCTCCGGCTTCTTCGGGTGTCGTGGCCGTCCTTGCGCTTGTCCTGGAGTGGCTTCGAGGAGTAGCAGGACCTCCAGCTGGGGCTTGGTCGTTGTTCATACGCCCGATCGAGGGTCTCCCATGCTCGCCCAGCCAGGGGAGGACAGGAGTTGGCAGCACAGTGCGGTGGAATGATGGCCTCTGCTGGACACAGTGCGCGGCGTGCTCGCCTCGTCGGGGGATGGCAGGGAGTTGGTGGATCTGACCCGGCGTACGTCGTCGTAGGGCCGCGCCAGGCCGGAGTCAGCGCTTTCCCATTTGTTCATACTCTCGCTCGAGGGTCTCCCATGCCTGCCCGAGGGCTGTGCCGTACGGGGGAGGACGAGAGTAGGCAGAACAGTGGCGCCGAATGACAGCGGTATGTTCATACAGGGCTCGCCGCGCCTGCTCAGTGGCGGGGGCAGGCGGTCCTGTGGCCGGAGTCAGCGGGAGTGACAGGGCACGGCGGACCTGACCGGGGTTCGCCCCTCGTCGCCGTCCGTACGCCATTCGAGGGTGCCCATTTGCCCGCTCAAGGGCTTCGCGGTGGGGGAAGGTTGGGAGTAGTTGGCACAGTGCGGTGGAATGACCCGTGCCTGCCCGCACAGTGGTGAAGCGTCAGCACGGCACCGGGGGCAGGTGGTACAGTGGACCTGAGCGTGTCAGCGGGGTGGAGCAGGGCGGAGTCTCGTCTCCATCCTTTGACTTGGGCGTTTGGTAGGTCGCGGCATTAAATGCAGTTGCTGGGCGGAGTGGTTGGGTGCTCCCGCAGCGAATAGAGGGGCGGCCTCGAGCGGGACGGAGTGACCCACTCGCTGGAGGAGGCGCGCGGGCCTCGAGCGAGGCGAACGCGGGGTCGTGCCCGCCCGAGGGGGTCGAAGACCCTCGAGCGAGGCGGTCACGGCGTTCGCCTCTTGGGCCTTGAGGTGAATCAAGCCGGGACGGTCGTTTGGGCCGCGGTAAGCGGCATCGGGCCGCATTGTTCGAGCGATCTTCTGGGCCATCAATGGTTAAATGTTTTTTGAGGGTGATTATTCCCAGTGGTTATGGGACCCCCTTGGGATGTCCCCGACAGTAGCCCCCGAGCATCTGCCTGACTAGAGGCCAGTCGGGCAGAGGCTGATGATCATTGGGATCGGTCTCGGGCATTCTGTGGGGATTAGTCCTCTTTGGTTTTGTGTGTTCTACCATGGGGGCGCGCGAGCGCACCCGCGGGTGTAGCCCTCGAGCCTTAGCATGAGTGTTCATACTCGTGCAAAGGCTTTTAATCCTTGCACGTCGGATTTTAGGTTTCGAGGTGGCACCACGCCTGGGCTCGAGCCCCGCGCTCGAGGGGTGCTGTGTTGCCTGTGCGGGGAGCCCCCGAGCCCTTTGGCCTGGAAGGGTCGATCGGGTCATGCTTCCCGTCTTTACGCGACCTTCGCGTCCCTTTTGAAGGGATGAGGGGTGAGATGCCCTGCGCCACCCTCGATCGGGTTCGCGGACGCGGCTGTCTCGTTTGAGCTTTTAACGGGTGGTTCGAGTGGGCGTCCGTGCCCCGTTCGTTGGGGGTCGGCTCGTGGTCCGGAGACACGTCCATTAACGAGCACTTGCAAAGGTTTGTTAGGCAGGGCTTGGTCCCGTCCGACCGGGACCAAGGGCGCGAAAGCTCTCCCTCGGTGGGATCCCTCGGCTAACTGCCTTTGTCTGGCCTCGAACACAACAGGGGCGTCCCCAGACTTCGCGTCCGGGGTAAAGTCCGTTGAGCACGCCCGAATTGTCCCTGACTCTGTCGATCTGGAGCGCCTTTTGAACCCTCTTACAGGCCAGGCTTCGTACTCCTAATCAGTATGGCCCAGCGAAGGGTGTCTGCTACCCCCGAGCTGCCGATTCGAGGGTAGGTCAGTTCGAGCGCGATCTGCAGTCCTCGTGCCGATTTGTCCGGGGCGGCCGCTGATCCTTTTCGAGGCCTGGGCTTCGAGTCCCGGACTAGCAGCACCTTGCGCTTCGAGGGATGGAAGGGGAGGCATTGCTGCCTTACCTTGGAGGGAATATTTCCGCCCGTTGGCCTGACGCTTCGGTACGCGGGCCCATGTACAACCGCTCGCACGACCGCTTCGCGGGCGTGGTCGTGGCTAACGTAGCGCGGAGTGGGCGAAGTGGGCGTAGCGGGCGCGCCTTTTTAGGAGGAGTTGGCGTGTGCGGGGGGGGGGTTGAGGCGACGGGCGGTCAGGCGCCGCTGCCGCGCTGTTTCGTTTTACCGTGCCGCAGTAAATGCCGCCGCGCACGCGCGTTGTTCCGGGAAACAGAGAAAAAAGGGGAGGGCCCAGTTGTCATCGGCTCGTTACGCGCCGGGTTTATCGTTGGTGGGGCCGACCGCGGCTACGGGGATAAGCTTGCCGCGGCCTTCTATAAATTGAAAGCGGGGGGGCGGGGATCTTTTACCTTTGCCGTTTCTCGCTCGCGCTTGCGCCTTCGTCTTCCCCTCGCCTTCGAGCCCGCTCGCTGCTCCTCGCTCACTCCGCGTACTCCCGTCGTCCTCGCTCCCTGCTTCGCCGAGTTTTGCACGGATGTTGAACTCCGCATCAGATAAAGGGCGAGAGTCTTGCGCCGTGTACAGGCGATGGATGACCACCTGTGCCATTTGGAATTTTAATTTAGCGTCGGATATTAGCGAGGCACTCCACTTCCGTAGTGCTTTAGCCGTGGCATGGAGCTTGTGGCCGAGGCGGTGAAAGGGTTCGACGTGGTTCGTGGGGAGGAGCCAGGCCTCCTGCACCGTTTCCTGGAAGCGGGGCAGCTTGGTCCAGAAATAGATGTGTATAAGAACGACACGTAGACGACCGCCAACTCAACCCGGACCTCTGCCACGTCATCCTGGGCCGAACCAACACAAGTCCACGCAACAGAGGCAGCCCATGAGGGGTCCAGAGGCAGAGGCGGTGCAGGGGAGGGCCGGCCACGGGCCGGGCCCATTCGGACGAACATGGCGGTTCGGCCGAACCGCCTCCCCTGGCCAAACCGCCTCCAGGAGGCCATCTACACCGTCCAGAGCAAAGGCGGCAAGATCAAGGGTTCGGCCGAACCCAGCAGTTCGGCCGAACCGACCCTGGGCGCCCGGAGGATCAGGGTGTACCCCCCCTGGCTTGCTTGGCCGTTACTTCAACCGACCCTGGAAGCTATAAATAGGCCCCTAGTTCACACTTGTAACACACACCACTCAAGCCAAGGAGCTCTTCCACTTCATTTCTAGTAGAGTAGGTTAGTTTAGTTGGGAGTTAGAGTCGAGTCGAGCTGTGCCTCGGAGGTTCCGGAGTCGTCTTCAGAAGCTCTGGTATTAGCTCTTGTATCTTTTACTTTATCTTTTGTTTGACATTCAAGTTATCAATATATTATCTGCTTTACTCTGCTTATGCTTTATATAGTTGCTTCTACTTTCATCTAGTTGCTTTTATATCGTGTTTAGACTATAGTCAGTTCTAGTTCTCAGTGCTCTTAGTTCTTGCTTAAGTCTCTGCCTTAATTGGTTCTTCGATTCTGCTCACACTAGCGGTGACTTGTCATTGGGGTGTGAGTTCGAGTTATATGTGTGTGTCATTATTGAAATCAAACCCCACGCACACATATAGGGGGAGCTATTCTCTTTTATTCAAATTTGAAGGCAACGGAGGTGGTAGCCGTAAGGTGGTGACAGCCCTTTCGGTCTTCGTAGTCCATCACGTTAGTTCCTGTGTCCTAGGACCCAAGGTTTAGGGTAACCGGCACCCCTTCTCATCCCTTTCTGTGTGTCGGAGGCTCTATAGTCCCCAAGGAAGACAATAGACTTATTCCAGACCTACTAGTGCTGGCTTTTTAGCCACTGTATCTCTAACCACTTGGCTTAGGTAGTTAGAGTACCCAGGAATCCTTAATCTCTTTTCGTTGTCCTCCCAACTGTATATTCCTTCTCTCATCTATCCAAGCTTCTTTGAGCTGTGTGTGTAACAAAGATACTCCTTACATAAGAATCCTACTAAAGTTTGGATAAAGTGGCATTCTAAAACGGCATCTATTTCATAAGGCTGGAGTAGTATCTAGGAAAACTATGATCCTGTTTGGGGTAGCTTCTAGGAGGTTTTGCTTCTCCATGAATCTAAAAGCTAAAAGGTCCCCCAAAACAGGGTTAGCTGCCCCCAAAAGCAAAAGTTGGAAAAGGTTTGTTTTACACTACAAACGCAAAAGCTCATCTCGCGTAGCTTCCCGAGCTTCTCCACCAATTCATTTCTTTCTCTCCCATCACTTCTCAGTCCAAGCACATCCCGAGATAGGCCGTTGCATGCCGCTCTCTTTCCCCTCGTGCCCGTCGCTCCCTCATCCTCTTCCTCGCACCACTGCCCCATCTAGGGCCGCCGCCACCCTCATCCTCCTCTTCATGCTCTTCGCTCCATGATCCTCTTCCTGGAGCTGTTGCCGCATCGAGGGGCGCTCTCCTTCCCTCGACGTACAGCCAACGCCGCTCCTAGCTCTCATCCCATCCTTGCATCTGATGTCTCCCATCCTCTCTGCAAGATTGGTGGCCACCCCTAAGTCCCACCTCGGATGGTCGAGTGAGAACGTACGTGTCGGACCAGCTCCGCCAGTCGGAGATGGTAGCTTCGAGCTCAAGCCAGCCCTCATCAACATGGTTCAGGCTAGCCCGTTCTTCGGCAAGCCACATGAAGATGCCAATGCCCATCTCCAGCATTTTCTGGAGATCTGCAACACCTTCACCATCTGCGGAGTAAGTACCGATGCCATTCGCCTTCGTTTATTCCCATTCTCATTACTAGGCAAGGCAAAACAATGGTTTTATGCTAACCGCGAAACAATAGATACCTGGGATAAATGCACTAGCGCTTTCTTGCTAAAATTCTTTCCGGTTGGGAAAACCAACGCCCTCCGGAACAAAATAGCTAGTTTCAGCAGCTAAAAGATGAAACAGTCCCAGAGGCATGGGATCGCCTCCAGGACTATATTTCTGCTTGTCCTCACCATGGTATGCAGAGTTGGTTCATAATCCAAACCTTCTATCACGGGCTAAGAACCTCTGCCCGTGAGTACCTGGATACATGAGTCAGTCCTCTCCAACAATTACTAGGATCTCTGAAGATATCCGGGCTCAGACGTACAGCGGCTTGCAGGTTGCAGCAGCAACAGGCCGGCCAACAGCGTCGATATGATCACACACGCTACCATGCATCGATCGTGGAGGAAATAAGGCACAAATTAAGCGAGACTGAGAGCAGCTAGCTAGCTACTCCTGCTTGGCGCCGCCAGGGTTCTCCTTGGCCTCCTTGGCGGGGATCTCGTGCACCACCCTGACGGGCTTGAGCACGCCCTGCTCGTCGGGCTGCCCCGCCGACGACCGCACCTCCACCGTCTGCACCGTCTTCGTCACCGTGTCCTGCTCCTGCGCCGCCGGCTTGTCCCCACCACCACGAGCAGCGCCCTGCACGTACGGAGGACCAGGATCAACACCAACACTACATACGTCAACAGATCATTCAATTCATGCACCATCAAGCTGTGAAGTGCTTCAGCAAGCCAATTAATTAAGATATGTACCTGGGCCGGGGCGGCTGGGGAGCTGGTGTCGGTGATGTTGGTCGACATGGCGGGCGGCGGCCGCAGCTCGATCGGCCGGCCGGGATGATGTTGGTCGATCGCAGCGAGAGAGGGCGAGTATCGAGTGCGTAGCTCGGGCGCTCGGCCGGCCGGGAAGACGAGACTCTGTTGCCGGTATGGGTTGGGCACGGGCGCAGATCGAGCTGCTATACCACAATAGCTTTATAAAACTAGCTTTTGTTGCGGCGCCCGAAGCTGCGGGAAGGAGGTCGAGGTGGCGCTTGGCCGGCGGACAAGTGCTGGCCGTGGAGCCGACCCGCCGCGCACGGCCGTATCCGCCCAACACCTGTCCGCTCCTACTCCAGTTTACCGATATTTTATCTAAGCAGGAAGGAAGGAAGGAAGGTCGAATTGATCTCTACTTGCTTCTTTCTCACGACACAGCTAAAGCTGCATGCGTGTGTTTAATCTGCCCGATGTGGCACGCGATCTTTTGAGCCTGGCTTATGCAACAGTGCGTGCCTTTTTGGAAAGGAGCTAGCCGTGTCCCTGTGCACACTGCCATCACGTACAGCCTTGGTTTCATTTCTGATTTCTCCCTCCATCTCTCACTTCCTAGATTACCTCAATTAATCTCTGTGGCCCTATTCACCTGTGAAAGACATGGTTGGTCACTGGCTGTCTCATATTTCTCGTGCGGGTAGCATGGCGATGACTTCTCTAGTCACTCGCCTCGCTAACCATCTGGTCGTCCTCCAAGGCGCCCGGTTCACGTACATCGAGACAGCGCGTTCCGTCGTGGATGCCGAGCACTTCGTGCAAGCCCACATGATACGGCGGACGCCTGACGCAACGCTAGCAATGATTTACCATTGATATACAACTGAAGTGCCTTTGCCCTGTGCAGTACTAAGGTTGTATACCACGCCGAAACTAACTCTTCAGTTGAGGACCGAGTCGGACGATTCTCCACCTTGGAGAGAGCCCGCTCGGCACAGCGTTGCAGGTGACGGACCAGTCACGAGGGGGCGAGCCAGGCATGATGCTGGGCTCGCGACCTCACAGGAGCCAGAAGATGCACCATCCATGCCACACCGACACACTTCCATAAGCTCAATCATTCTTCCTTGTCCCCTACGACTATGTATTTGCAGCTGGTGGACCAGTCAATCCGCCACCCCGCAGGGATAGCCGAGGACATTCCGGTGAAAATCTGGGAGTTCTTTGTCCCCGTGGATTTCGTGGTGCTTGACATGAAGGTCGACACAAGGACGCCCCTCATTCTCGGAAGACCATTCTTAAGCACCGCCAATGCCCACATCGACGCTCAGGATGTTGGGAGTACGGCCAGGACACGGACTCTGAGTGGTCCGGGAGTCGGTATGCAGGGGGGTACGACCATACCTCCCAACCATACTACCCCGGATACTCACAGTCCGCCCGCTTCGACTACGGCCGGGAATTGTCATACATCTCCGACCGGGTCGAGCTCATCTCAAGCCCAGGTTGGAGAAATGCTCTCAGGTATGTACCGAACCAATTCAAGATTCCACTAACCTGGAGCAGGTCAAGGTGATTGCATCCGAACCACAAAATTCCCTGGAGACACCGATCCCACCGCCACCGACACCGAAAAAGAAGAACAAGAAAATGTGGTGGAAGAAAGTTGCATCGCCATCAGGAGAATGAAGGGATGGTGGCGTCTATCCAGCACGACGTCCACGAGCAAGCGGAGCAGCTGAGCCAGTACCTTTCAAGGCTCAATCCCTACCAGTGAGAAGTCCTAGCTTGGGGGGGGGGACCCCCACCAGGTACGTCCAAATCGACCCAGCACTTTGATTTCCTTTCCCTTTCATTTCCCCTTCATGTTAGTTTGCATCTAAAAACAAAATCTTGAATAAAAATTTGAGAGAGAGTAGAAAAATTTTGCAAGCTTGGTTAAAAATAATTGGACATATGCTGAAATTTACCTAGGATGAATGTAATTGGTAACTTTTATCATTTTCACTCCTTCTAGAACATCTCCAATTATTGCATATGCCTCTCACCTTGGAAATGATGAATAGTTGCTCTGTCATTAATCTTGCAAGTACTTTGTTTCAACTAGTTGTTTGATATGCTTGAGTTATTTGGCATGAACCATAACGAACCTGAAACTTTGTGGGAGCACATGCTTTATTCCAAGTCTAGGTTGTTGTGGGAATTGATATAGTGAGACTTGGTTAAATTTCATCCCTGTTCTTAGTATGGTGAAAATCTCGGTTGTTTATGTTTTCAAAAATAAAACAAAGTTCTTCATTGGTCAAAATACCTACCAGAGCCATATGATAAGCTTAGTTGAAAATTTCTACTCATATGCTGCTTGTTATCTTAGTGAGCTTTGCCAAACCCATTGCTTGCTAGCTCTCACACATTCAACACTCAGAAATTTTCGACCAGAAGCTCTCTCTCTCTCTCTCTCTCATTGCTTTGTTCTAGTGCTTGCTCTAGTTCTTCCCGAGTTCTAGCTCAAGTTTTGGTTCTCTTGCATAACTAGAAAAATCCCAAAAAAAATATTTTGCCTTTGTTGTGATCCTTGTGCTGAATTCCATCCATTCCATAAATAAAATTTCATGTTCTTTGATTCCCTCTCCAAATATCTGTGAAGTAGAGGCATGGGCTATGAAAAGAAAAAGAAAAGCATGTCAAAAGACATGGCAAAAATATGAGAAAAAGAAAAGCATGCCAAAAGGCATGGCAAAAATATGAATAAAAGATAGCCCATGCCCTCGAAAAATAAATCAAGGAGAGGAAGAATCAATCCATGAAATTCCGCCAAAATTCCAATCCACATATTCCACTCCACATACTCCACACACTTGCACTTCTCGATCTAGAATGTGATTTGATTCTCCTAGATGCTGGGAGTTCCCCAGCTCCGTCCCGAGGCTCGAGCCGGATGGACACGGATGAGCAAGAAGCAGCCGGCTCGGGATGGGGTCATGCCACGCCCCCAGCCAGGCAGCTTCTGAGCATCAACGATATCGCCAAATTAGATGTTAGGATGAAAAGAAGGCAAAGCCTTTGGCGAGGATTCAAATACACTTGAGCGATTGAGTGAGCTAATGAGGAACTACTTATCTTTCAAAAAATGGTGAAAACTCCGAGATAGGATCCTGAAAAGAGTAGAGTGGAATAAAACTAAGTTAATCTGTTCATTCTTTCAACTGCCCAAGATAAGGAGATTGCTTTAAGCCCCATAGGTAAAAAGGTGAATTCTTTGCTAGTAATTCAAGTAGAATTTGAGTACTAGTTGTTTATAAAGTTACCTGCAAGGGTGTCTATGACAGTGTTTCCCCGAGCGGACTTGCGCCCTGTCAACACTATTGAGTTGCGGGTTCTGTTCGCAATGATTAAGCAAATTCCTTACTCTCCTGTCAAAGACATAGTTTTTGTTGGCGGTCGTTACAACCCAAATTCGACCACCAATACTCGGGAATATATGAGAGACTATGCAACATTCCATGTATTTAGATTGGGCGTTCTTCAGGGTGCCCGGCTCACGTACATCGAGTCAGCGCGTTCCGTCGTGGATGCCGAGCACTTCGTGCGGGCCCACATGATACGGCGGACGCCCGATGCAACGTTGTCCATGATTTATCGTGGCTATACAACTGAAGTGACTTTGCCTTGTGCAGCACTAAAGTTGTATACCACGCAGAAACGACACGTAGACGACCGCCAACTCAACCCGGACCTCTGCCACGTCATCCTGGGCCGAACCAACACAAGTCCACACAACAGAGGTAGCCCAGGAGGGGTCCAGAGGCAGAGGGCCGAACCGACCCCCTGCCCAAACCGCCTCCAGGAGCTCATCCACACCGTCCAGAGCAAAGGCGGCAGGATCAAGGGTTCGGCCGAACCCTACAGTTCGGCCGAACCGACTCTGGTGGCCGGAGGATCAGGGGGTACCCCCCTGGCTTCCTTGACTCCTACTCAAGCTCAACCGACCCTGGAAGCTATAAATAGGCCCCTAGTTCACACTTGTAACACACACCACTCAAGCCAAGGAGCTCTTCCACTTCATTTCTAGTAGAGTAGGTTAGTTTAGTTGGGAGTTAGAGTCGAGTCGAGCTGTGCCTCGGAGGTTCCGGAGTCGTCTTCAGAAGCTCTGGTATTAGCTCTTGTATCTTTTACTTTATCTTTTGTTTGACATTCAAGTTACCAATATATTAACTGCTTTACTCTGCTTATGCTTTATATAGTTGCTTCTACTTTCATCTAGTTGCTTCTATATCGTGTTTAGACTATAGTCAGTTCTAGTTCTCAGTGCTCTTAGTTCTTGCTTAAGTCTCTGCCTTAATTGGTTCTTCGATTGTGCTCACACTAGCGGTGACTTGTCATTGGGGTGTGGGTTCGAGTTGCTTGCTTCTGCTAGCGAAGTAAGTAGTTATTGATCTGTGTAGGAGTGGTTCCTAGACTTGTCAGTAGCCTTAGTTTCTGCCCGTCGCAACGGAGGTGGTAGCCAGGAGGTGGTGACAGCCCTTCCGGTTGTTGTAGCCCATCACGTTAGTTCCGGTGTCCTAGGACCCAAGGTTCAGGGTAGTCGGGAGCCGTTCCCATCCCTTTCTGCGTGTCGAATGCCCTGTAGTCCCCAAGGAAGACAATAGACTTATTCCGGACCTACTAGTGCTGGCTCTTTAGTCACTGTATCTCTAACCACTTGGCTTAGGTAGGTAGAGTACCCAGGAATCCTTAATCTCTTCTCGTTGTCCTCCCAACTGTCTATTCCTTCTCTCATCTATTCAAGCTTCCTTGAGCTGTGTGTGTCACGGTACTCCTATCCAATACCGTATATCCCTCGTCTTGTTTAGTCGTGTGCCCTTCTCTGATAGTCTCGAATATCTGTTCACTAGTAGTCTTGCCAAAGCTTCCCTGCGGAAATATAAATTACGATACCTCGGGATACTCCCAGGTGAAGTGCTACAGCGGTGATTCTGTGCGCTTGCAGAATATTTCTATATTTTACTAAGCCATAAGGAAAACCACTGAACACTCCTTGCATCCAGTATCGGGATTCTCCAATTCTGATATTGAATCGTAAGAAGTGCCAACAGCCGCCTGCCATGGCGATCCTTGAGGGCGTCACCAAGTGGGCTCCGTCCACCGCCAACGAGCACCTTCTGGAGGGCCTGGTGAACGGCAGACAGCTTTCGCCCCGAGGCGACTTGGCGAAGCCGGCGTGGATCGTTCCGCCGCTGGCGGCCAGGGCGCCGCACCCGCCGGAGGGGTACGTGGTGAGCTTCATCCGCTTCCACGAGTGAGGCTTCAACGCGCCGGCAAGCCAGTTCATGCGGGGCCTCTGCCACCACTACGGCGTGGAGCTCCACAACTTCTCCCCCTACGCCATTTCTCAGGCGGCGGCCTTCGTCGGCGTCTGTGAGGCCGTGCTGGGGATTGAGGCGCACTTCGACCTGTGGGTCCACCTTTTCTGCGCCGAGCTCAGCACGTACGGCGCGGGGAAGGGGGTGCGCCGGTCCCTGTGCGCCGGCGGCCTAACGTTCGCGCTCGTCGACTCCCGGAAGCACCTGTATCCTGCCTGCAGGATGACCACCAATAACAGCGGCTGGGCCAAAGGGTGGTTTTACCTGCGCAACGACGGCCTGGGGCTGCCGGCGTATTCCGGCAAGGCCCTGCTGGAGAAGACCGACGCCTGGGGTTACGGCGTCAGCAACGAGGGCCGGCGGAAGAAGCTCCGCCCGTCACCGACGCTCTCCGCTCCCTGTGAAGGAGGGTCTGACTGTGGTGCATGTGCTGGCGCACTGCCATCGTCACCGGGTGGTTCCTCTCATGGAGAGGCGGCTCCCCTTGCTGCGTGAGGCGAGGAGGGAGCGGCGGTGGTGAGGCGATGAGAGGCGACGGCATCGGCGGCTTATATTGGGTCGAGGGGGGTGCGCGGCAGCTCGGACGCCGAGGTGGTATAGGCACGCACGCCAAGGCAGAGCTGGCAGCTGCGCTCAGTGCCTGGCGTGGGAGGCTCGCGAGCTAGGCCGTGTGGGCCGAGAGGGAGGATGGGCCGGGCCTGGCGCAGGAGCGGTGGGCTGGGCTGGCTCGGCTGGGTTGGGCCGAGGCGGAAAGAAGAAGATGGGCTGGGGAGTTGCAGCTGGGCCAGCAGATCGGGATGGGCCCAAAGCAGAGGGTGGGAGACGCTGGTGGCTGGGCTGGCTCAGAGTAAAATATGAGGGAGCAGGAGCGGACCGGGTGGAAAGTTTAGGGAGCGAAAACGAACTCGGCCGTAACAACTTTTCTAGGGCTCAAAACACCGCGATTTTTACCCACCAGTCGCGTAAAAGTTCAAAGGAACTTTGCACCCAACCACGCACATCAACACTACCGAGGTGTGACGGCATAGGGACTCTACGAGGCCTTTCACAAGACACCCTAACAAGACAGTAGCCGCTATGGTAACATAGGCAGCATGGCCAAGGCACCGAGATTGACTGACTCCCTGAGCGCATCATAAGAGGGTCAATAGCGTCCAATGCGCGGCATCGCATGCCAACAGGAAAGTAAAAGTGCAACGTGCGGAGTTCCAACGCGAGGACTCCCACACGGGACTGTGTCTCACGGGGACAAAGCTGACGGACCGTCCGCCCTCGGTGGATCAACCATACTCTCACCTATGCTTCCCACAACGCCGCTGGCCCCACCTCGTCCGCGGCCCCGCCCAGCTCGCAAGCCAGGCGGTAGTCGTTGAGCCACGTCTCGGGGTTCGTCTCGCCCGCTTACTTGGCGATGGTGGTCGGATGTCGAAAGCGCGGCGGAATGGGTGCCGAGCGGATTTTCCGGCTGAACACCGGGGTTCCCGGAGGCTCGGGCGTCGGGCTTTTGTCCTCCTCGCTGTCGTAGCGACCCCCACGTCGGGGGTGCTTGGGGCGAGGAGGTACCACGCCCTGCCTCTTCTTGTTCAGGACGTTGCGCGCGTCGCCATCATCGAGGGCGCCTCGCGTATTGACGAGTCGGTCCTTCGCGGACTTTCTCGCTTCGTTGTTGCCGGCCACGAGCGCCTTCCCGTCGCTTGTCTGGCGGCGAGGAGCCCACACACCCCTGGGCAGGGTGTGGACGGATTGCTCCTTGTCCTGCCTGCCTCCCTCGGCCTTCGAACTGGCCTGGTGGCGCATGCGGGACGCGGAGCTCTCCACTTGTTGTACGACTGCCTCCTCGACGAGGGCCTGTACTCGGCGCCGCATGTCGCGTGCCTCTGGCGTCGATGGCTCAGGCATGGCCCGAATCAGAGTCACCGCGGCAACGAGCTTCTGGCTCGCCCGCGGCGGCATGGCCGGGCTGGTGTCGCGGGCGTCGTTCTTGATGCGTGCCCAGGCTACGCGTCCGGCGGCCCGTGCTCGTTCGCCGCACTCGGGCTGCCGGGCTTCCAGCATCGCGCGCAGTTCCTGCACCTGCTGGTGCTCCTGCTGGAGCTTCGCCTCCAGCTCTCGCACCTGCGCAAGTTGCGCTTGCGCGAGCGCAGCATCGTCCGGCGGCTCGGCGGGCATCAGCGACTGTTCGTCGCGCGCGGCTCTGTCGTGTGTTTCGTCATCCTCATCCACGGACTCCACTTCGCCATCGAGGACGAAGCACTCCCGCATGGGGTCGTACTCCCCCTCGCTGGAATCATCAGAGCAGGTGAGGTAGAAATCCGCGGCGGCCTGGAAGGAAGTGAAACCTTCGCGGTCGCGCAGCTCGGAGTAGTCCAGGTCCGGGTGCTCCTGGCCACACACGCTTTCCTCACCGGTCGCTTCGAACTCCAGGCTCCCGAACGTGATCCGATACCCGCGCGGAAGCGGGCCGGGAGGCCCCGTGGCGGCATGGCGAAAGCACGGCTTGCCGGCAAGGGGACTGATTGGGAAAGCGATCGATCACAGCGCTCCCCTACCTAGCGCGCCACTGTCAGTGCCGAGATTGGCCGCCCAAAATCAGCGCCTAACAGAATGCGCTGTGTCCCGTCCCTTGACGTTTGATGCAGGAGCTAGTACAATGACACAAGGGTTTTATCCTGGTTCCGGCCACCGGGCCGTACGTCCAGCAAGGTGTGCCATTGGCACTGTACTATCCTGCACCGGGGTGCTTGTAGTGGGGTTCTACAAGCAAGGCGGGCACAACATACAAGCAAACAAACAAGAATAACTAAGAACAATACACCAAACAGTAGAAACAGAACAAAAGGAGGCTACAAAACTATTCTACGCTTCGCTACGAACTCGTGAGCGCAGGAAGCACCTAAATCGGAGCTAAAACGGAGAAGTTATGGCTTTTCTAAGGTTGGAGGACTTGCTGGCGAGGTTTAAAAGTTTCCAGGGGCTTATTTATGAAAAACAATGGGCTAAAACATAATTATGCCATAAAACCCGAGGGCTAACGCGCAAATATGCCGGCTCTGGACGGCGGGTCCCATTTTTAAAAAGATCAGGGGCCTAAACGATAAAAACAGGACCTTTCTGCAATTATTTTTAAACGGCGATGGACCGCGGCTTGATTTCGACGAAAGTCAGGGGCTCTTTTGAAAGAAGGCCAAAGCGGGCCGGTAAGTGCTCGGTTGACTTAAGGCTTAGGCGCCCGATGTCCGTCGGATCCAGATCCGATGGCTTAGAACAGATCGGGCGAGGGGAGGCGATCGCCGGCGGCGGTGGACGGCGGCGCCGCTGAGTTGCGCGGCGGCGGCTCGCCGGAGCAAGGCTGGAAGCGCGCTAGGGGCTACGGTTCCGACCACGTTTAGCGGCACCGGCCTACGAGATCGACGGCGGCGGGCGAGCTCGGATGGCGGCGGTGGCGCTACGAGCTCGGGCTAGGGTTTAAGGCTGCGGCGCTGAGGGGAAAAAGGTCCAGGGGCGCGGCGCGAGCTAAATAGGAGGGGAGGGGCTGGCTTGGTGGGCCTCGGCGGCGTACCCTGCAGCAGCCGCGCCATTAGCGGGAGCTCAAGATGGAAGGTAGGGGAAGAGGCTGACAGGCGGGCCCGGGTGAGCAGTGAGGGGAAGGAGGAAGAAGGGGGTTCGGCTGGGCCGATTTCTCTAGTGGGCCGAGGTGGAGCCGGGGGCGTTGGCAGGCTGGTCTGCGGAGCGGGCCGAAGCTGGAAAGGAAAATAGAGGGAGCGAAATTGAGCCGGGGAAAGAACTCAGGGGGCGAAAACGAACTCAGGCTGAAACAACTATTCTAGGGCTCCAAACGAGGCGATTCAAACTCGAATTTAAATTAGATTTAAATTCTTATTCGAATCACCCACAAACAAAACTCGATGTAGCCAGCATGAATGCAACAAACAACATTAAACCTATATTGTTTTTAATTTAATTTAGAAAATAGCATTTTTCTTGTACTAAATTCCCTGTAAATTATATAAAGCTTGGAAAATTTTAGAAAATTGAGAAAAATATTGTATTAATTATTTTTAAAAATTCACAACCCAAAATCAAAAAATTTTGGGGTGTGACACCCTTGTTCCGGATGACAGCGGACGCCGACCCCGCGGAGGTGGAGATGTCGCGGATGCTGCCAGATCTGCCCGTCGAGGCGAACATCACCACTAGGGTGCGAGTGGCGGTGCATCCTGACACCATGCCGAGCAACCAGAATGACATCTAGTCTTTCCGGCTGCGCCCCGGCGAGGGCCATGTTTTATCGGTGAGTCGTTGGTTTCTCCTTTCGAGCTGTTGGGTTGGTGAGATGAATTTTCGTTTCTTGATTTGTCGCGGTTTTCAGGGTGTGGACTGCAGCCTCTACCGCTCCCTCGCGCCGACCCCGGAGGTTCACGCCTCGAACTGCGCCGGGAGATGCGTCTTTCGCGCGTAGAACTGGCACCCTTCGCAGGTGCGCACAATCTCGTTCGCGTCGGCGACGGCGGTGGGCTAGTAGAAGCCCTGTCGGAACGCATTGCCCACGAGGGTACGCGGCGCGGCGTGGTGCCCGCACACCCCGGCGTGGATGTTGCGGATCAACTGCCTCCCCTCGTGGATAGGGACGCATCGCTGCAGAATCCCCGAGGCGCTGCGTTTGTACAGCTCGCCGTCGACCGAGACAAAGGTCTTGGCCCTTCTGGCGGTGTGGCGTCCCTCAGTTCGATCTGCGGGCAGTTCCCCGCGGTCGATCCACGCAAGGTATGGGCCGCGCCAGTCTCGCGGCCGCGTGTCCATGTCGATTTCCATGGCCTCGACCGAAGAGGTCTCGAGGTCATGGCTCCCGTGGGTTTCTGCCGAGGGGTCCTCATCCATGAGGTCATGGCCCCTAGCCCCCGAGGCTTTCGAGGCCTTCCGAGAGGGGGGCTCGGTTCCCTCGAGGTTGACAGACGGCTTGTCGAGGTCACGAGCAAAGACGTTCGGAGGGACGGTGATTCGCTCGGATGCGATCTTGGCCAACTGGTCCGCCTCCCCGTTGTACTTGCGTATGATGTGGTTCAGTTCGAGCCCATGGAACTTGTCCTCGAGGCGTCGAACCTCGCTGCGGTACGCTTCCATCTTCTCATCGTGGCAGCTTGCGTTCTTCATCACTTGGTCGACGACCAATTGAGAGTCACCGCGAATGTCGAGGCGCTTGATGCCAAGCTCGATGGCGATGCGGAGCCCAGCGACGAGGGCTTCGTATTCCGCCATGTTGTTCGACGCCGGGAAGGGCAAGTGAACCACGTATCGAATGTGTTCTCCGAGAGGCGAAACGAAGAGGAGGCCAGCGCCTGCTCCCGCCTTCATCACCGACCCGTCGAAATACATGGTCCAGCACTCGGCCTGGATCTGCGGTGGCGGGAGCTGGACGTCGGTCCATTCCGTGACGAAATCCGCCAGGGTCTGCGACTTGATCGCTTTCCGCGGCGCATAGGAGAGAGTTTCTCCCACGAGCTCCATCGACCATTTCGTGATCCTGCCCGAGACATCTGGATTGCGGACTATCTCCCCCAAGGGGAAAGATGAGACCACGGTGACCGGGTGGGCCTCGAAGTAGTGTCGCATCTTTCGTCGCGCGAGCACTACGGCGTAGATCAGCTTCTGGATCTGTGGATACCGCGTTTTGGTTTCGCTCAGCACCTCGCTGATGTAGTACACCGGCCTCTGCATCGGCAGGGCGTGCCCTTCCTCTGTTCTTTCCACGACAATGACGGTGCTAACAACTTGCATTGTTGCCGCCACGTACAGATAGAGGGGCTCATTTTCTCGCGGCGGTGTGAGGATCGGTGCGCGTGCGAGCGATGCTTTTAGCCCGTCGAGGGCCTTCTGAGCTTCAGGGGTCCATAAAAAGCATTCGTGCTTTTTAGGAGCCGATACAAAGGTAAGCCCTTCTCGCCCAGGCGGGAGATGAAGCGGCTAAGTGCTGCGAGGCAGCCCAGCACCCTTTGTACCCCCTTGAGGTCCCGAATCAGCCCCATTCGTTTCAGGGCCGATACTTTGTTGGGGTTGGGTTCGATGCCTCGTTGAGAGACGATGAAGCCCAATAACATGCCTCGCGGCACCCCAAAAACGCATTTCTCTGGATTCAACTTCACCCCGTTCGCCCGGAGGCAATCGAATGCTGTCCACAAATCGTTAACCAAATCGTCTGCCTTTCTGGTTTTTACAATGATATCGTCTACATATGCCTCAACGGTCCGCCCGATGCGGTTTCCGAAAACGTGTTGCATACACCGCTGGTATGTTGCCCCAGCGTTCCGGAGGCCAAACGGCATAGTGACGTAGCAGAACATGCCAAACGGGCTGATAAAAGAAGTCGTGAGCTGGTCGGACTCTTTCATTTTGATTTGGTGATAGCCAGAATAAGCATCAAGAAAGCAAATTAATTCACACCCAGCAGTAGAGTCTACTATCTGATCTATTCGAGGCAAAGGAAATGGAACCTTGGGGCATGCTTTATTTAAACCAGTATAATCTACACACATACGCCATTTTCCATTCTTTTTCCTAACTAGAACAAGATTAGCGAGCCACGTTGGGTGAAATACCTCCTTGATGAATCCGGCCTCCAAAAGCTTGTGCACCTCCTCCCCGATGGCGCGGTGCTTTTCCTCGTCGAACCGCTGTAGACGCTGCATCACCGGCTTGGAGTGGGGCTGGATGTCAAGGGAGTGCTCGGCGACCTCCCTCGGAATGCCTGGCATGTCTGAGGGCCTCCACGCAAAGATGTCGGCGTTGGCGCGGAGAAAGTCGACGAGCACCACTTCCTATTTGGGGTCGAGGGTGGTGCTGACCCTCAACGCCTAGCCCTCGGGCTCGGAGGCTGGCGCGCGCGGCGACTCGGCGTTCTTCCGTCGCGCGGCCGACCTCGGATCCTCGCGGGCTGGCGCAGCGACTCGGTGTTCCTCCCGGCTGACCCTCAACGCCTAGCCCTCGGGGGCCTTGGGGTCGAGGGGCACCGCCTTGGTGTGCTCCGCAGGCTCGAAGGCGCCCGCGTGCCTTTTGGCGGAGTCGGCGGCCTCGTTGGCCATCCTTTCTAGGTCAGCCACCAAGGTTTCGCTGTATGCGAGCGCTTCCGCGCCCTCGACACACTCGACATCACACGTGTAAGCGTGTTCGTATGACGACCCCACGGTGAGTTTTTTTGGAGCCTCGGCCTGCTTATACTAACCAACCCAACGCTCGGGGGCTACTGTACGTACAGTGCTCCTAATCTTCGCCCTGTACTCGGCCCTCATGAGGACCGACCGACTACCTCGAAGGACTCGGCGTCGTGTTGGTGTTCTCTCTTTTTGAGCACCGCCCATGAAGTTGTCGGGGTGCCGAAGCAGACGGGCAGGTCGATCTGCCCGAGGGGCTGGACCCGTTTCCCCGGTGCGATACCGTGGAACAGCGCCTTGCTCGGTCTCAGCTGACTCACCCCGATACCCATGAGCTCCAGGGTGTGGACGTAGAGGATGTTGAGGCTGCTGCCTCCGTCCATCAGCACCTTGGAGAATCGCGTGTTGCCGATGACGGGGTCGACAACAAGCGGATAGCGCCCCGGATTCGGGACGTAGTCCGGATGGTCCTCGCGACCAAAGGAGATGGTCTCATCTGACCAGGCGAGGTAAGCTGGCATCGCAGGGTGAACGGAGAAGACCTCCCAGCGTTCACGCTTCTGCTCCTTGGACGTCATGTTCGTGGTGGGACCCCTGCAATGAAGAAGACATTCTCCACATGGGGGAACGTGTCGTCGCCGCCTCCTCCCGCATCTTTCCTCAGGCCGTCCTCCTTCGCGGAGGTGCGCCTGAAGTGGCCCTTGATCATCTCACACTGCTCGAGGGTGTGAGAGACGTGGCCCTTGTGATACGGGCACGGCTTCTTCAGCATCTCGTCAAACAGGCCTCCGCCCTGGGGAGGGGGGGCCTTGAGGGCCCTTGCGGCCTCGGTCGGCTACAAGGGCCTCGTCGGTGTGGGATATGGGTACCCTAGGGCCCATCATGGAGGGCGGCGGCGGCCGGCCCAAAGAAGACCGAGTCCTAGTAGACTACTACTAGGACTCCCCCTATTGTAAATAGTCCCATATGGAAAATACTCAGATTGTAACCTTGCCTCCTGGATATATAAAGGAGGGCAAGGGTCCCAAGATAGGGGCATCCGGACAACGCATCACAGCCTGTAAACCATACGCTCGTCCTAGCTTCCTGAAGCTTGGCCGGGTTCCAGCAATACAAACGACGCCACCGACATAGGACGTAGGGTATTATACCTCCGGGTAGCCCGAACCTGTCTAAATCAGTGCCTCTTGTGTACCATCAAGTCACTAGTTCATCAATCGCCCCGCCTACAAATCAACCACTCGGGTACCCCCAAGTGGATTGCCGGTCCTAAAGTCCGACAGTTGGCGCGCCAGGTAGGGGTAGATCGGTGAGCTTTTTCGATTCGAAAACACCATCGGCTCGATGGTAGATCGATCCGACGTCGTCTTCCCGGCGAACATGAGCGGCAGCCCCAAGTACCTCGCGGGATGCAGCTTCTTCGCCGACTCCAGTGACTCCAGCTCCACCAACGCCGGCTTGACGCCGGCGGACTCAACCTCAACGACCCCGGGAACTCCTTCCGACGTGCCCGATCAGCTCATGCAACAGAGTTCTTAGAACAGTCTTTAGTTTCACGATC
>OAMR01000240.1:215819-233813 GCA_900205405.1 Echinochloa crus-galli | reverse complement strand
GGGACGGGCGGTCCTGTGGTTGGAGTCAGCGGGAGTGACAGGGCGTGGCGGACCTGACCGGGGTTCGCCCCTGGTCGCCGTCCGTACGCCATTCGAGGGTGCCCATCTGCCCGCTCGAGGGCTTCGTGGTGGGGGAAGGACGGGAGCAGTTGGCACAGTGCGGTGGAATGACCCGTGCCTGCTCGCATAGTGGTGAAGCGTCAGCACAGCACCGGGGGCAGGTGGTACAGTGGACCCGACCGTGTCAGCGGCGTGGAGCAGGGCGGAGTCCCATCCCCATCCTTTGACTTGGGCGTTTGGTAGGTCGCGGCATTAAATGCAGTTGCTGGGCGGAGTGGTTGGGTGCTCCCGCAGCGAATAGAGGGGCGGCCTCGAGCGGGACGGAGTGACCCACTCGCTCGAGGAGGCGTGCGGACCTCGAGCGAGGCGAACGCGGGGTCGTGCCCGCCCGAGGGGGTCGAAGACCCTCGAGCGAGGCGGTCACGGCGTTCGCCTCTTGGGTCTTGAGGTGAATCAAGCCGGGACGGTCGTTTGGGCCGCGGTGAGCGGCATCGGGCCGCATTGTTCGGGCGATCTTCTGGGCCATCAATGGTTAAATGTTTTTTGAGGGTGATTATTCCCAGTGGTTAGGGGACTCCCTTGGGATGTCCCCGACAACTTTGTTCATAAACTTTATTATGGATAATTAATCACATCCTATTAAGGGCCTATTTGTTTGAGCTTATGTGCAACTTCTCAGCTTGAAAAGCCAGAAACTCAAACGAACACTGAACTTCTCGTGAAACTTTCGAAAAGCTAAAAACTCATTTGTGTGAGCTTTCATAGCTTTCTCATCTTAGAAAGCACAACCTAGTTATTAGAACTGAACCGCCCGGTTGACGTAAACCGAAGCAGAGGACGGAAATAAGGGAAAAGTGTAAGCAGAGGGGGAGGAATTAGTCTTAAACCATATAAATGAGGTGGGGAGGATGAGAGACTAAGTTGAGATGTTCATTGGTCTAATTTGTGATGAGTGATTAACTGAATGGTTTGAAGCTTTTCGGTTGAGGTTGTATCTCTTACATGCTTGATTATGCTATGGCTAACCGGAAGTGTTGTGTGTGTTGCGTTGAGTTATGGTGTGTTCGTGTAAAACATATCTTGTGTGTAGTGTCTCTTGGCTTGGATGTGCAGGTGTTTGATGCGGCATGGCTGGTAGCGGTTGAGGGGTAAAGGGCAAGCTCCGGCTTGGGTGTGATGTACCATGCAGTGGAGAAGAGCAAGCAGGAGGCTTGGTGCCGATGAACCATGTGGTGGTGAAGGGCAAGTGGAGGTTTCGCACTAAAAGACCGTGCGATCTGGGTGCACTACACAGTGAAAAGCAAGAGTACATGGTGATGAAGACGACATCGGTCAAGTTAAGGAGGGATCTGGGTGGAGGCCGGACACCAGTCGACATCGGTCAGTCACACCGGGCGTGGTGTGCAGGAGGGTTTGGCCGGTTTGGCCTCAAAACCGGGGATGAGTCATGCATTTGCATGGTGTGCGAGAAGGTTTGCTGGTTTGGTCCTCAAAATTGGGCGGCGACAAGTTGGAGGACGTGTGACATCATCCCGAAGCTTGTGTCGAGGCAAAGCAAAGTCATGAAGGCGGCGGGTCCGTCCGGTGCTCCAAGAAAAATATGGACAGTTCTACACCTGAGAGGTATTTGAGCTGTATGCTGGTAGTGGCTCTCATTTGTAGTTGTGAGAGTTTTTCTATGGCTTGAGAGAGTGAGAGGGGAGAGGATCTTTAAGTGATCTTTTTGCCATCTTAGTTTTGTTTGTTGCTAGGAGTGACTTGTAACCAGACCTCATGTGGTAATCTAAACATCAATTTCATGCTCAAGTGTCTCCCTTTGTCAAGATCTAAAATTATCTTTTTCTCTATTTTCAGGCTCCTTTTTGGGAGAGGATCTTTAAGAGTTTTTGGGCAACTTTCTTTGGGGAACTTGGTGCTGGAACATATGCAAGAACATTAGGATGATCCTCTAGTAAATCCATGCACGAGCATTCTTGAATTCAAGTTTTCCATGAGTTTCGCTTCTTTTGTGTTCTTGACCAAAATCATGAAATTCGTGGTGAAGGTTTGATCTTTTTACAGGGATCTATTTGGAATATCCTCACCATGTTATCAAGAAGCTACGGACAAAGTTTCATGAATTTTGTAGGCCGTTTGCTCAAGTTTTGGATTTTTCTTGTATCTTCACTCATGCTGATTTCTGGGCTGATAGTTAGACCGGTTTTGGATCCAGTCAGACCGGTTTGGGGACCAGTTTTTAAAACTTGCTTATTTTAGGGATATATTCTGTAGAAACACTCAAGGCATTCCAACAAACCTCTAGCTCAAATATTATAATTTTTGAGATCGTTTGGTCGAATTTTGGTGTTTTTCTTAAAGTCTCTTCTGACTGCGTGCGAAAACTTAGCCGGATTTTTAGTGGTTTTAATTTATCTTTTGTCAACCGGGAGCGAAACAAGGCTACGCATTTGTGTGTGAGCCTCGTGTCGCTAGAAAACCCGGTCGAGTCGTGGTTGAACGTTTTCCCTACTTGCTTAATTCAGCTAGCTGAAATGGATTGTAATCCTGCTTCTAGTTCCCGAAGTGTCTCAAAAAAAAAGCGGCCGGGCCGGTTTCGTAAAGAGGTTAGACCGGTTTGGATCCATCAGATCGGTTTGGGTTGGGTCAGACTGATTTCTTCCTGGAACTTCTTGATTTTGACTTGTCTTTATTTTCGTTGTGCGTCAAGGGCTTCCTTGCATCACTCCTAGGCTCATGAGCTCTCTTGTGACTATTTGAGTTTTATGATTGCCTGAAAAGAGTGATTTGGGTGAATTTGAAATATAAACCAAATCTCGAGTTCTTTGACCAGAATTTTTTATCAATTTCCATTCACCTCATTGATCACCATTTCGGTCTTTCCGAGGGGAATGAAACCATTAACCTCGCCTTCATATCGATTTAAGTATCCAGTCCACTCTATTTGAACCATAATGAACCGGCGGTTTAACTGATTGTACCAAATGAATCGAGACATTGACCGGTTCATCGTTGGATCCAGTCCTAAGAGCAACTCCAAGAGTCTCTCTATATCATTTTCTATCTTCAAAAGTAAACTCCCGCGCTGCCTCTGCCCCGCGGCCGGCCGAGCCCAGCCGCCCCGCGCGCCGCCCGCGTCTGGCTCACCGCCTGTCGTCCCCTCCGACGAGGAAGAAGAGAAGGATGAGAGAGTCGAAGAGGAAAACGAGGAGTTGGAGCTGGTTCGCGGTGGGGAGAAAAAGAAGAAGATAAGGTTTGATAGGTGGGGTCCATCTCAATAGAGAGTCTAGTTTAGTTTAGAGAGTCTGTTAGTTTTCAAAAAAAAGATGCTTCTCTATATTACAGAAAGGAGAAAAAACTCTATATTTAGACAACATTTTAGAGAGGCTGTTGGAGTTGCTCTAATAACTAGCCTTGTAATAGTTTTTCAGAAAAGCTCAAAAAAACTATATCCCAAACAAAAAGGTATGAGAATCAAAATCGGGTGAAACTCTACCAAAATTGCTCAAATACACCGCCGCCGCCGACGAGGTCCGCACCATCTTCATCACGGGGCTCCCCGTCGACGTCAAGGAGCGGGAGCTCCACAACCTGCTGCGCTGGCTCCCGGGGTTCGAGGCCTCGCAGATCAACTTCAAGGGCGACCAGCCCATGGGCTTCGCGCTCTTTGCCTCCGCGCACCAGGCCGTCGCCGCCAAGGCCGCGCTGCAGGTCCGGCAGCAGCTTGCTTCTCCCCGCAGGCCGCAGCGGGCGGGTGGATGCTTGGGTGGATGGGATTGACCCGGGTTGATCGTTATTCTGCAGGATCTGGTGTTCGACGCGGAGACCAAGTCGGCGCTGCACACCGAGATGGCCAAGAAAAACCTGTTCGTCAAGAGAGGTGGGATTCTGTCTGCCATTGTGCACTCGTACTCTTGCTGTCGCATTGGTAGTTTACATCGTGTAATGGAATTTCGGACCTTTTGGATTAGTGTTGTGATGTTGAGCTTCTCATTGGTTCGAAGCTCTATTTGCAGCGATTTGTGGCGTGAGTAGGTTAAGGTGAAAAAGGAAAATTTTCAGGCTTTAGTGAACATAGTTTGAAATTGATGGATGCTGTGGTGGGTGTGAGAGTAGGTGTGGGTATAGTTAGACGGAAACTTAGTGTAATTTAATGCTACTTGAGGAGGGCCTTGTACTTTTCTTTTTGGTTAAACACAAACATGTGGGATATCAGGGTATGTAGACCAATGGGTAGAAATGTGAACTTGAAGTAGATAACTTCCTCTTTTTATATGTTTGGTTACATTGTTTTGCCAAAGAAACATTTCAATTTTTGATATATGTCTGTATCTTATTGGCACTGATGTTCCTTTTCTTCTTGGAATAAGTCTACTTAACCCCCTAATGTATTGAGGTTCGTCTACTTAGGCCCCTCAGCTATAAAACCAGATATTTGGCCCCCTAATGTATTCAATACCGTTTAAATCGCCCCCTTTAGTACTTTTAGTGGTGGTTTTGCTGATATGGCGTATTGCATAGATAATGACGTGGCTTAACCTCCCTTTTTCTTCTCTCCCTTGGAACCTGGACTGGCCTGTCACCTGAGCAATGTGCAAGGTAGGATTCCTTGCGGTGATCGATTAGATATCTTGCCTACTAACTCTTCCCTTGCTTGCTCAACCTGTTGGTCCGTCCTGATGTAATAGAGAGAGAAAAACACCATGAGAGATCTAGAAACAAGAAACAGAGAGGAGCATGGGCAGGCTGTACGCCTGTACAACACCACCATCGCTAGTGGCACTAGCAGCAAAGCAAATTGCGCATTGCAGTGGTTTCGCAGCTGCCATGAGCAAAGGGTGCACCTGGGCTTGCAACGGCAGCGATTCTCCATTTCGTGGGTGCACACAGCACAGGCTCATCCGAGTCGACGAGCTCGTGATTCAGGAGAGCAGGATCTTAATTTGATGCGGGATGGGCTCAATTTCTGCCGGTTGCGTTCAGTTTTAGCGCTCAACCTTTTTTGTGTGAAAGGTTTAGCACTTAGCCATTGCTAAGGTCCTGATGTAAGCATTCGATTAGGTTCTCGCGCCGCATTGCCACCAAAAACTTCAATTTTGCGGCTACCAGTAGGTGCCTAAGGGCTGGCCGCTAGTGCTAGGATCGGTAAGTCACAACGAGAGTAGCTAGAAAGTATATTAAAAAAAAACAAGAGTAGCTAGCAACCTTGCTCCCGCAGCAGAGCCCAATTGGCCCTCCAGCGCAGGCGAGGAAACTGCCTCTTGTTGCATTCGTTTTTCCGCTCCGGTGTGCATGAACCAGAAAGACAACCGTGAAAGAATTGACAAGTGGGGTCCGAGTGTATAAGAGAAGAAAAAGCGATAAAATGAAAGGAAATAAACATTACATTTAAGGTCAATGCCATGTCATCACGTATGTAATATGCCATGTGAGCAAAACCACCACGAAAACTACTAGGTGATATTTAGATGTTATTAAATACTTTAAGGGGTTGAATACCTGGTTTTATAGTTAAGTAGACGAGACCCAATATGTTAGGGGGTTAAGTAGACTTATTCCTTTCTTCTTTTGTTAAGCCTCACACAGAGTTTGACCAATACTTGATAACCTTGGCATTGTGCTTTTAAATTTGATTGAAATTTTTCCTGACATCTGTTATATATTTAATATGAGTATATGCAATGCGGACTAATTCCTATCAGGAGATTGCAAATTTGCAGTATGTTTTATTAGTGGGTACAAAGCACTCGTGTGAACTTTTGAGACACCTGCAAAACTGTGGTTACAAATTTGTGTGCATCCCTTTATCCTTTCAGCTAATAATGTTTTTTTTTTGCCCTTTTGATGAGGGGTTTGTTTAGTATATTTCTTTCCTTGCGTTCAAAGGATTTATACCTGTTTCAGGTGTGGGAACTGATGCAAATGCAGGCTTGTTGATGTTGCATTTTCTTTTGAGTAATTTCAGTTTGTTACTTAAAATGCTATATAAAAGCTGAATACTTTTGACATTAATGTCGTAGAGTTGAAGTCTGTCTTCTGTCTACAGTGATAATTGGTTCATAGTGTACGTTCAATAATTTTTAAGGGTATAATTCCTTATCAAGCATTCTAATTTTCTTTTGCAGAACACAAAAGATAATCCTCCCTGTAATACCCTTTTCATTGGCAATCTCGGTGAAACTGTAGTTGAAGAGGAATTGCGGAGTCTCTTCAGTGTGTAAGAATCTGAACTTCAAACAGAACATTCTGATAGTACACCATTTTGCCTGCTACGTGTATGGCTGCTGCATCCTGTTGCTCTGGTTGTTGCAATCATCTGTTTTCCTCAATTTTCTTTCAGGCAACCTGGTTACAAACAGATGAAAGTTTTGCGTCAAGACAGGAACACTGTTTGTTTTATTGAATTTGAGGTAATTAGTTATACAACGATATTGAACCTTTTATTTCCAAGCAAGCTGGGGTAAGCTAGAAATGAGTTGAACACAGCCCAAATAATTAAGATAGAAATAAATTAATAGGGTTAAAATGCAGTATTAGTAATTTCTTGTGTTAATAGCATTTCTATTCATGTATGTCTCAGCATCTGCCCCTTTTTTCAGGATGTGAATGCGGCTACAGCTGTACATCACACTTTGCAGGGTGCTGTTATTCCTAGTTCTGGTCGTGGTGGAATGCGAATTCAATATCCTTCATTATGTTTTGTTTTTAAATTCTTCATTGTGTTAATCTGTTCATATCAAGTGCAAAACTTATATTTGTTGTTGTCCCTAGTTCATCCTTCTATTTCTTAGATATGAAATCTAAAGTTTAGTTTATATCGACCTTTTTGGCACTCCTTAACGTCTAGAACGTTTTCGAAGAATCCTTTTGGGCGAAGGAAGGACTCAGTTGGTGGTGGCCTTGCAGGCATTCTAAATGGAGGTTCTGCAAACTGAGAGCTGCCAGAGGGGATGTATCTTGAACTTTAGCATGCCATCGTGGATTTCATGCCGCTCCATCCTATTTATCATGTGCATGCTTCTGCTAAATGCTCTGTTTTTCTCATGTGTGACATTGGCATCTTCATTTGGTGGAGTTTCTGGACATGATCATCATCTTCATTAGGTGGAGTGTCTGAGACATGATCATCATCTGGTAGACGTTGCATTGTCACCAATATCATCATTGCTGGTGCTGTTTTCCTTATATTTGTAGTTTTGAGTAGGCGAGCTTCAATTTTTCCTAGGTGTGCATTTGGCATTTGTCATGAATATTATGTAGTTCCCTGTATGCAGTTTCAACATTTCGCGTGTTCATGTCATTGTCACTTTGCAATACGTGATATTGTAATAGTTAAAGTGGTTTTTCTGGCATACTAACAATTTGGGAAGCTGGGATGATTCATACCATCATGTCATGGCATGTTCATGAGGGAAGGACAGTTGATAGACATGGCATGGCATATTCATGAATTCTGGAGCATCGCCTTATCTATCGAAGCATGCAAGCATCCATTCCTAATTAGCTAAACTAATTTGTTTAGTATTGTTTTCCCTCCAGGCTAAGAGAGGCTAACAGTGACTGTAAAATTTAAAAATTGTGCCAGCCTTTTTTGTCCTCTCTTAACAGCAGATGGCGAGGTGCGTGTGGCAGTGGTTCTGGTTCATTCATTCGGTAAGAGAAGCTTAGGGATGCTGATGAGAAGCCAGATGTTATGCAGAAATGGTTCCAAGATAGACTTGTGCATATGCCAGCTGCTCCGTGAACCGCCCCTGCTGCTGAGTTTCATTGCTGTCAGCTGTTTGGTTCTTTGTTCATTTTCTTCACCAACTTTTAATGTGGATGCTTGAATAGGTGGTTAAGAGAAATGGGGCACTTGTGTGATTGTGTCTGATATGCTTGCTCTATTAGACTTCAAGTGATCGTGAGAATGTGGAGTAACTTGGCAAAAATGACGCATCAGAATATGTAGTGTTTCTCCAAAAAAAAGGAGAGAAAAAGGGGCATCAATGAGGCTGACTAGTGACCAAGCAATCTGTAGTGTGTAGTATCAAACTTCTACGATTCATAACAGTTGTTTAATATTGCCTTTGTTTCAAATGACTATCCGTTCTTGTCTTTTATTCACACTGTTTGATCATTCGTCATATTTAAACATTTATGCAATTATTATTTGTTTTGTTGATGACTTTATCATCAAATATTTCATTTTGTGCAAATGTTTTGATATAAGATGAATGGTTAAATGTTATGAGAAAAGTTAACAACGAGAATAGTAATTTGGAAGGGTAGATAGAATGACCAACTTGCTCAGTTACTATCATGGAAAGTGTTATCCACTCTATTCGCTTCTCCCTTACGCATTGGTAATATTGCAGCCGCGTGAAGTTTCTTTCTTTTTTGTTCGGAAGTTATAATGTGTATGATATAACATGGATAATTTCCTTAAAAATGAAACTAAATAACGGGACAAAAAAGAACAGATAGAAATATATAGACAATACTGCACAAAGAGAACAGATAGAAATATAACCGCACAAAGAGAACAGATAGAATAACCAAATAACTGGAACAACAAGAACCAAAGAAGGTAAACAACAAGAACCAAAGAAGGTAACGGGTTTATCCATGGGGGTACGAGGGTATCGTTTGTGATGGTAACAAGTTTATGGCGCAACCAGTCGCACCATAAACATATCGCGCGACCCGCGCGCCGTTCTTCTCCGGCGCCCGGGGTTAGGGGGCAGGGTTGTCGGGGGAGATCCGATGCCGGCGGTTCTAGAAGAGGGCTTTACCCTTTTCATTGGCAATCTCGGTGAAACTGTAGTTGAAGAGGAATTGCGGAGTCTCTTCAGTGTGTAAGAATCTTAACTTCAAACAGAAACATTCTGATAGTACAGCATTTTGCCTGCTACGTGAATGGCTGCTGCATCCTGTTGCTCTGGTTGTTGCAATCATCTGTTTTCCTCAATTTTCTTTCAGGCAACCTGGTTACAAACAGATGAAAGTTTTGCGTCAAGACAGGAACACTGTTTGTTTTATTGAATTTGAGGTAATTAGTTATACAACGACATTAAATTTCCAAGCAAGCTGGGGTAAGCTAGAAATGAGTTGAACAAAACCCAAATAATTAAGATAGAAATAAATTAATAGGGTTAAAATGCAGTATTAGTAATTTCTTGTGTTAATAGCATTTCTATTCATGTATGTCTCAGCATCTGCCCCTTTTTTCAGGATGTGAATGCGGCTACAGCTGTACATCACACTTTGCAGGGTGCTGTTATTCCTAGTTCTGGTCGTGGTGGAATGCGAATTCAATATCCTTCATTATGTTTTGTTTTTAAATTCTTCATTGTGTTAATCTGTTCATATCAAGTGCAAAACTTATATTTGTTGTTGTCCCTAGTTCATCCTTCTATTTCTTATACATGAAATCTAAAGTTTAGTTTATATCGACCTTTTTGGCACTCCTTAACGTCTAGAACGTTTTCGAAGAATCCTTTTGGGCGAAGGAAGGACTCAGTTGGTGGTGGCCTTGCAGGCATTCTAAATGGAGGTTCTGCAAACTGAGAGCTGCCAGAGGGGATGTATCTTGAACTTTAGCATGCCATCGTGGATTTCATGCCGCTCCATCCTATTTATCATGCGCATGCTTCTGCTAAATGCTCTGTTTTTCTCATGTGTGACATTGGCATCTTCATTTGGTGGAGTTTCTGGACATGATCATCATCTTCATTAGGTGGAGTGTCGAGACATGATCATCATCTGGTAGACGTTGCATTGTCACCAATATCATCGTTGCTGGTGCTGTTTTCCTTATATTTGTAGTTTTGAGTAGGCGAGCTTCAATTTCTCCTAGGTGTGCATTTGGCATTTGTCATGAATATTATGTAGTTCCCTGTATGCAGTTTCAACATTTCGCGTGTTCATGTCATTGTCACTTTGCAATACGTGATATTGTAATAGTTAAAGTGGTTTTTCTGGCATACTAACAATTTGGGAAGCTGGGATGATTCATACCATCATGTCATGGCATGTTCATGAGGGAAGGACAGTTGATAGACATGGCATGGCATATTCATGAATTCTGGAGCATCGCCTTATCTATCAAAGCATGCAAGCATCCATTGCTAATTAGCTAAACTAATTTGTTTAGTATTGTTTTCCCTCCAGGCTAAGAGAGGCTAACAGTGACTGTAAAATTTAAAAATTGTGCCAGCCTTTTTTGTCCTCTCTTAACAGCAGATGGCGAGGTGCGTGTGGCAGTGGTTCTGGTTCATTCGGTAAGAGAAGCTTAGTGATGCTGATGAGAAGCCAGATGTTATGCAGAAATGGTTCCAAGATAGAGTTGTGCATATGCCAGCTGCTCCGTGAACTGCCCCTGCTGCTGAGTTTCATTGCTATCAGCTGATTGGTTCTTTGTTCATTTTCTTCACCAACTGTTAATGTGGATGCTTGAATAGGTGGTTAAGAGAAATGGGGCACTTGCTTATATGACATAGCAGTGCTCCTGCTTCCTTTTTTTAAAAAAAAAGAGAATAGTAATTTGGAAGGGGTAGATAGAATGACCAACTTGCTCAGTTACTATCATGGAAAGTGTAATCCATTCTATTCGCTTCTCCCTTTCGCATTGGTAATATTGCAGCCGCGTGAAGTTTCTTTCTTTTTTGTTCGGAAGTTATAATGTGTATGATATAACATGGATAATTTCCTTAAAAATGAAACTAAATAACGGGACAAAAAAGAACAGATAGAAATATATAGACAATACTGCACAAAGAGAACAGATAGAAATATAACCGCACAAAGAGAACAGATAGAATAACCAAATAACTGGAACAACAAGAACCAAAGAAGGTAAACAACAAGAACCAAAGAAGGTAACGGGTTTATCCATGGGGGTACGAGGGTATCGTTTGTGATGGTAACAAGTTTATGGCGCAACCAGTCGCACCATAAACATATCGCGCGACCCGCGCGCCGTTCTTCTCCGGCGCCCGGGGTTAGGGGGCAGGGTTGTCGGGGGAGATCCGATGCCGGCGGTTCTAGAAGAGGGCTTCAGGCGCAGCGGTTGGCTCGGCGGGGGCGATGACCGCCGAGTGGAAGGCCAGGCGGCAAGGGCGCCGCTGGCGGGCGGTGGGGGACCCCCGGTGGGCGGTGCCGGCGGCGGGGGAGGAGACAACGGAGAGGAGACGGCGGATTAGCGTGGAGGCGGTGGTCAGCGGCAGCGGAGGAGGCGGCGCTGACGGGATAGTGTGGGCGGCGGTGGGGGCTGCCGGAGCCGGGCGACGGGGCTTGCCGATGGGAGAGAACACGAGCAGAATGGAAAAGAGGGACGGGGGTCGCATGGTGCACAATCGCGCGACCGGTGGCGCGTTAACTTCGTCTGTTTATTATCTGCTGATGCATCAAGGTTTCGGAAAGAAGGTTCAGGAGACCCAAAGGTGGTGACGCAACAATATATATAAACCGCAAGGGGAATCCTTTTTTGAGGTAGAAACCACAAAGGGAAACAAGTGGCATGCATGGGACAGATGCTGCATGCGGGCACTTGGTTTGTTGATATCTAATCACTACTAAAAACTCACATTCGTCCACCTAATTTGGTACCGGACATAAAAAATACCCGGTATTAAAGTGACATGGAACCCTATGAGACACTTGTACCGGTTGGTAACACCAATCGATGCTAAAGTGTGCCATTAGTACCGACTCATGTTACCAGCCGGTATTAGGTGGGATGCTAAGAAAACAACGCGCGAACCTCGCCGGAGTGCCGCTGCCGCCGGTCAACGTCGCCCGCTGCCGGCGTGATTCCCGGACAGCATTAAGTCCCTAAGTAGACTCGGCGTGTCCAGAGCTCTCTCTCCCCCGCCAACTTTCGTCACGAATGGCGCCCTCGAGCTCGAGATCCGCAACGCACCGGCGAGCCTCCGCCGCGCATGCTAGCGGGGCCACCGCTCATCGCTGCCACCGGTGACCCATGCGCCTAGATCTGTTCTGGAGCATCGGATCAGCATCCAACGGCTGGTGGCTGGTGCTGATTTCTGAGAGAAAAATACTGTTGGTTGGCCTGTGCTGGTTTGTGGAGAGAAATACTGTACACTGAATGCCTGATAATTGAAGCGAACCGGACCCGAGTCATAGTAACAGGAAACGGGGTCGGTGCCACGTTTGTGTTCATGTCATTGTCACTTTGCAATACGGACATATTGTAATAGTTAAAGTGGTTTCTCTGGCATACTAACAATTTGGGAAGCTGGGATGACATATTTAGTTTAGCTCAGATCATGATGACCTTGTTTCAAACATTGTCTGTAATAAGCCCTGCAGCAGTGTGGTGTAACGCAAGAATATTAACTTTTCAGTTTACTTTTCCTGAAGCTTGTGATACTGAACTTGTTGTATTCATACTGATCCCTGTCATTTGTTGCGGCTTCTGAGAAATTTTGCGGACAAAGATTGGTTGAAAAAATTCCTGGAAATCAGTTTTATGATAAAGCATACAATTATTTTTTCTTTATATCTCCTATCAGACATGGCAATACTGTCTACTGTTTAGCACGTCATTTACAGCCTAGCGCGTTCATATCCAACTATTGAGATGAACTGCAAACAGTGTTTTAATTGGACTAAAATCCAATAACCACTCTCTCATGATCATAATTTTATTTATGTGGCTGATTCATATGTAAATTATTTTGTAAGTATATTATGTCTTGTGAATTGTCACAAGGCTCCATGTTTAGATGAAATGATATTGACTAGGCTTGTTGATGTTGCATTTTCTTTTGAGTAATTTCAGTTTGTTACTTAAAATGCTATATAAAAGCTGAATACTTTTGACATTAATGTCGTAGAGTTGAAGTCTGTCTTCTGTCTACAGTGATAATTGGTTCATAGTGTACGTTCAATAATTTTTAAGGGTATAATTCCTTATCAAGCATTCTAATTTTCTTTTGCAGAACACAAAAGATAATCCTCCCTGTAATACCCTTTTCATTGGCAATCTCGGTGAAACTGTAGTTGAAGAGGAATTGCGGAGTCTCTTCAGTGTGTAAGAATCTGAACTTCAAACAGAACATTCTGATAGTACACCATTTTGCCTGCTACGTGTATGGCTGCTGCATCCTGTTGCTCTGGTTGTTGCAATCATCTGTTTTCCTCAATTTTCTTTCAGGCAACCTGGTTACAAACAGATGAAAGTTTTGCGTCAAGACAGGAACACTGTTTGTTTTATTGAATTTGAGGTAATTAGTTATACAACGACATTGAACCTTTTATTTCCAAGCAAGCTGGGGTAAGCTAGAAATGAGTTGAACAAAACCCAAATAATTAAGATAGAAATAAATTAATAGGGTTAAAATGCAGTATTAGTAATTTCTTGTGTTAATAGCATTTCTATTCATGTATGTCTCAGCATCTGCCCCTTTTTTCAGGATGTGAATGCGGCTACAGCTGTACATCACACTTTGCAGGGTGCTGTTATTCCTAGTTCTGGTCGTGGTGGAATGCGAATTCAATATCCTTCATTATGTTTTGTTTTTAAATTCTTCATTGTGTTAATCTGTTCATATCAAGTGCAAAACTTATATTTGTTGTTGTCCCTAGTTCATCCTTCTATTTCTTATACATGAAATCTAAAGTTTAGTTTATATCGACCTTTTTGGCACTCCTTAACGTCTAGAACGTTTTCGAAGAATCCTTTTGGGCGAAGGAAGGACTCAGTTGGTGGTGGCCTTGCAGGCATTCTAAATGGAGGTTCTGCAAACTGAGAGCTGCCAGAGGGGATGTATCTTGAACTTTAGCATGCCATCATGGATTTCATGCCACTCCATCCTATTTATCATGCGCATGCTTCTGCTAAATGCTCTGTTTTTCTCATGTGTGACATTGGCATCTTCATTTGGTGGAGTTTCTGGACATGATCATCATCTTCATTAGGTGGAGTGTCTGAGACATGATCATCATCTGGTAGACGTTGCATTGTCACCAATATCATCGTTGCTGGTGCTGTTTTCCTTATATTTGTAGTTTTGAGTAGGCGAGCTTCAATTTTTCCTAGGTGTGCATTTGGCATTTGTCATGAATATTATGTAGTTCCCTGTATGCAGTTTCAACATTTCGCGTGTTCATGTCATTGTCACTTTGCAATACGTGATATTGTAATAGTTAAAGTGGTTTTTCTGGCATACTAACAATTTGGGAAGCTGGGATGATTCATACCATCATGTCATGGCATGTTCATGAGGGAAGGACAGTTGATAGACATGGCATGGCATATTCATGAATTCTGGAGCATCGCCTTATCTATCAAAGCATGCAAGCATCCATTGCTAATTAGCTAAACTAATTTGTTTAGTATTGTTTTCCCTCCAGGCTAAGAGAGGCTAACAGTGACTGTAAAATTTAAAAATTGTGCCAGCCTTTTTTGTCCTCTCTTAACAGCAGATGGCGAGGTGCGTGTGGCAGTGGTTCTGGTTCATTCGGTAAGAGAAGCTTAGTGATGCTGATGAGAAGCCAGATGTTATGCAGAAATGGTTCCAAGATAGAGTTGTGCATATGCCAGCTGCTCCGTGAACTGCCCCTGCTGCTGAGTTTCATTGCTATCAGCTGATTGGTTCTTTGTTCATTTTCTTCACCAACTGTTAATGTGGATGCTTGAATAGGTGGTTAAGAGAAATGGGGCACTTGTGTGATTGTGTCTGATATGCTTGCAGCAGCATCCTTGTTTGCTCTATTAGACTTCAAGTGATCGTGAGAATGTGGAGTAACTTGGCAAAAATGACGCAGGCGGTCGGGTGGCCTAGCTGTTTTAACTTGTCAGAATAGGTAGTGTTTCTCCAAAAAAGGAGTGAAAAGGGGGCATCAATGAGGCTGACTAGTGACCAAGCAATCTGGTATTTTTTTAGTCTCTTCTAACTACCTTCGAAAAGCGGCCGAACCGGTTTCATAAAGAGGTCAGACCGGTTTGGATCCATCAGATCGGTTTGGGTTCGGTCAGACCGGTTTCTTCCTGGAACTTCTTGATTTTGATTTGTCTTTGTTTCTATTGTGCGTCTAGGGTTTCCTTGCACCACTCCTAGGTTCATTAGATCCCTTGTGACTAATTGAGTTTTGTGATTGCTCGAAGAGAGTGATTTGGGCGAATTTGGAATATAGGCTAAATCTCAAGTTCTTTGATGTGAATTTTTTATCGATTTCCATTCACCCTCTCTGATCGTCATTTCGGTCATAAAACCTTTAACCTTGCCTTTGTATCGATTTAAGTATCGAGTGCACTCTATTTGAACCATAATGGACCAGCGGTCTAACTGGTTGAACCAAATAAATTGAGAAATTAACCGGTTCGTCGTCAGATCCAGCTAGCCTGTAATAGTTTTTCAGAAAAGCTCTAAAAAAATATATCCCAAACAAAAAGGCATGAGAATCAAAATCGAGTGGAGCTAAAAATATATCCCAAACAAAAAGGCATGAGAATCAAAATCGAGTGGAGCTAAAAATATATCCCAAACAAAAAGGCATGAGAATCAAAATCGAGTGGAGCTAAAAATATATCCCAAACAAAAAGGCATGAGAATCAAAATCGAGTGGAGCTAAAAATATATCCCAAACAAAAAGGCATGAGAATCAAAATCGAGTGGAGCTAAAAATATATCCCAAACAAAAAGGCATGAGAATCAAAATCGAGTGGAGCTAAAAATATGAATATGCGTGAGGGCTTTGGGACAGCTCATCTAACCCTTTTCTTTTATTTTTTTCCCTTTTCTTTGTTTTTAATGACTCTTCTATACCATGTTCCGGGGTCATCGACCCGATACTCGTTGGTTCTGAATTTTCGTCTCAAAGAGATATACCCCTCCGTACCACAGTTTTATAAAGCATCGACCCTCGACCCCGTTACTCGATCCAATCGCCCGGGAATACCTATCAGCCCTGGCGGATTTGCAAAAGACACCCTGCTCTTTTTGGGCAATAGATAACATACGACAGCCCAAGTTCTTTCTAGTCACAGGATCAAACACCGTCTCGCATACGACAGCCCGCGGAGAACTCGTCGGAATAACCTCCCGGCGAGTTCTCGCTAACCCTAACCTGCAGCCCTTGCAGGTGGTTTCAATGCCGGTGGTGATGGCCGGCGGGTTAAGCGGCGGCGGCGGCGGCGGCGGCGGCCGAGTGCTTGATTGCCGCGGCTTTTGGAAGGCCGGCGCGTACGAGGCCCCCGCCACCCCAACCCACGAGTTCCAAGGTCCGTCGCGCTCCTCTCGCCTTGCTATTTCACCAATATCCGTCGGATTCATCTAGGATCCTGACATGACGGTGCCGTTTTGTGGCCTCAGATGCCCTGGAGACTGGAGACTTCGACCGCGCTCGCGTGCACCCTAAGTTCCTCCACACCAACGCGACCTCCCACAAGTGGGCTTTCGGAGGTTGGTGCCTCAATGCTAGTATTCTCTTTCCTCTTCTCTGATTACACGGATTTTGCTGCTGTGGTGTTGAAGTGGTAGCCCAGGCCGTTGGGGTTTCACAGTACAGGAATGGTTCAATTGTTAAGTCAAGGAGGGGGAAATATTATATCAATCAGGGTCAAGGAGGCCCTGATTGATGTATTATAGGGCACTGTTGCTGCTGGACATACTAATCATATATATGATTATCTAACTGTAGCACTTATTAATAGTTTGAGTCTGTTGTGTCCAAATGACATTAACCTAAGTTTTTTAGAGTGCAGAGGTAATGGAAAGATTAGTCCCTTGATTGATGTCAATGGGTTACGCTGATTATCTTATGCAAGAAGCTTTTGTTCAACTGCCCCTGAGTAATAGTGTGATGTGTATTGGTTGTGCTGCAACTGATAGGTTGGATGCTAATTGTGCTCTAGTGTTCTTCTCTCTGATGGGCATTGCTGATTATCTAGAACACAGATCCCAGTTTCTTAAATCATCTTTTGTACTTCTACTAGAGTTCTGGCAATTTAGCATCCTCCAGTAACAGATTCATCCCTAAATGGTGTTTCATTGGAATAATAGTTACGGCTAGATAATTCAGTAATCATGCTGGCATTCTTCATCTTTTATGTTCAAGATTTCTGTGTGACTGCTCAATATTCCATTACATTTTGTTTGTTCCTTTTCTGTTGCAGCTATAGCCGAACTTCTTGACAATGCCGTGGATGAGGTTTGTAGTATCTTCTTAAAACCTGATACATTTCACCGAAAACTAGCTGAATTTTCTCAGTTAGTTTGCAATAATCATCTTCTGATATTGTTTCAGAGAAGCAATGGTGCCACATTCATAAAAGTGGATAAAAGCATCAATTCAAAAGACAATAGCCCAATGCTACTTTTCCAAGGTACCAAAAAAAATCAATTATAAAGCTTTAAGTTGGAATATAATTAGTTGAACAGGTTGGGGTTTTCCTATATTAATTTTTTGCTAAGACGGAGTTTCACAGATGATGGAGGAGGTATGGATCCCGAAGGTGTTCGTCGATGCATGAGTTTAGGATTCTCAACCAAGAAGTCTAAGACCACTATTGGCCAGTGTAAGTATTGTTTTGTTTAAACTGGAGGATTGTTTAAATCCTACTATTGGCCAGTGTTCCTATTGTTTTGTTTAAACCTAAGGCCTTGACTTACCGGACTCAGACAATTTAGTCTTGAGGATTGCACACTATTTATACATAGTTGAGTTATAGCATATCATAACAATGTCTAGAGCCTGGGCTTTAATTTGGACACTGTCGTTTTTCCTAACATCGGAGTACTCAACTGAACATAATCAGGAGATTCCTCTACCTATCAACTGCCTCTCCTAACCATCACGGGGTCCTCTTTTCTAATCTAGTTGAACCTCCCCAGTCCCCACTGCACGTCTTCACGAAATATAGTCCACAACCGGACAGGGTAGTAGGTATCTGGACTTCCGGGCACAAATTCATAGAAATTCAAGTTTGAA
>OAMR01000240.1:199392-215104 GCA_900205405.1 Echinochloa crus-galli | reverse complement strand
ATTACACGGATTTTGCTGCTGTGGTGTTGAAGTGGTAGCCCAGGCCGTTGGGGTTTCACAGTATAGGGATGGTTCAATTGTTAGGTCGAGGGGGAAATATTATATCAATCAGGGTCAAGGAGGCCCTGATTGATGTTTTATAGGGCACTGTTGCAGCTGGACATAATAATCATACTTATTAATAGTTTGAGTCTGTTGTGTCCAAATGACATTAACCTAAGTTTTTTAGAGTGCAGAGGTAATGGAAAGATTAGTCCCTTGATTGATGTCAATGGGTTACGCTGATTATCTTATGCAAGAAGCTTTTGTTCAACTGCCCCTGAGTAATAGTGTGATGTGTATTGGTTGTGCTGCAACTGATAGGTTGGATGCTAATTGTGCTCTAGTGTTCTCTCTGATGGGCATTGCTGATTATCTAGAGCACAGATCCCAGTTTCTTAAATCATCTTTTGTACTTCTACTAGAGTTCTGGCAATTTAGCATCCTCCAGTAACAGATTCATCCCTAAATGGTGTTTCATTGGAATAATAGTTACGGCTAGATAATTCAGTAATCATGCTGGCATTCTTCATCTTTTATGTTCAAGATTTCTGTGTGATTGCTCAATATTCCATTACATTTTGTTTGTTCCTTTTCTGTTGCAGCTATAGCCGAACTTCTTGACAATGCCGTGGATGAGGTTTGTAGTATCTTCTTAAAACCTGATACATTTCACCGAAAACTAGCTGAATTTTCTCAGTTAGTTTGCAATAATCATCTTCTGATATTGTTTCAGAGAAGCAATGGTGCCACATTCATAAAAGTGGATAAAAGCATCAATTCAAAAGACAATAGCCCAATGCTACTTTTCCAAGGTACCAAAAAAAATCAATTATAAAGCTTTAAGTTGGAATATAATTAGTTGAACAGGTTGGGGTTTTCCTATATTAATTTTTTGCTAAGACGGAGTTTCACAGATGATGGAGGAGGTATGGATCCCGAAGGTGTTCGTCAATGCATGAGTTTAGGATTCTCAACCAAGAAGTCTAAGACCACTATTGGCCAGTGTAAGTATTGTTTTGTTTAAACTGGAGGATTGTTTAAATCCTACTATTGGCCAGTGTTCCTATTGTTTTGTTTAAACCTAAGGCCTTGACTTACCGGACTCAGACAATTTAGTCTTGAGGATTGCACACTATTTATACATAGTTGAGTTATAGCATATCATAACAATGTCTAGAGCCTGGGCTTTAATTTGGACACTGTCGTTTTTCCTAACATCGGAGTACTCAACTGAACATAATCAGGAGATTCCTCTACCTATCAACTGCCTCTCCTAACCATCACGGGGTCCTCTTTTCTAATCTAGTTGAACCTCCCCAGTCCCCACTGCACGTCTTCACGAAATATAGTCCACAACCGGACAGGGTAGTAGGTATCTGGACTTCCGGGCACAAATTCATAGAAATTCAAGTTTGAACTAAATAGTGGTTGTTTCCTAGAGCAATCCTCATCATGCAAACTGCCCTAAATTTGAAGTATGTATGTGTTGGTGACTATATTTTGGAGGGGATATTTAACTATTTGCTACCGTTACCGGTGGCGCTCCTTGGGATGCCAGTTTTACCTATATTTTTGCCACCCTTAGAACGTACCAACGAATATTTTGCCATTTTAGATGAGTTGGCAAGCCACGTCCTCACACCAGCGTGGATCACCCACAAAGACTATACTGCCCCTGTTTGCTTCTTCTTCCTTCTTTCCCCCCTTTTCTGTTGTTTCTCCAATGCCGCCTGCTCCAATTTCTCTTTCTATAATCCAAGCGCCTCATCTCTGTTTTCCCTGCGCCAATTTCTAGAAGCAGCAACTAAATCTTTTTTTGTGAAAGCACTTGCAAGGAGCATCCCAATCATAGCTTTCACCAGTTGATAACCTCAGTTTGTCAAATAAACATATTGATATTTACTTATATCTCCTATACAAGATTCGTATTAAACAAATCTAGATCTTCCATTCAAGTTGCAACGCTTTTTTAAAATTCAAATTTCAAATAGATCTAATCGTTTAACTTATAGACATTTAACATCTTTTTTTATGAGGCGAACAGCATGGGAGGCCCCTATGGAAATTTTCTATTACATCTAACAACTTGTCTAAAATTTTTTGTTAAGTACCTAGTGGCTCTATAATTCTGTGTCAAACTCTTGTTATTCATATCTGTCATTATTGCTTTCTTACTTTTTTCTGCTGCTCAGATGGAAATGGCTTTAAGACAAGCACAATGAGACTCGGTGCAGATGCAATTGTTTTTACTCGTGCAATCCGTGGAAGGTAAATGTTCTTAAGCAAATTTATAATTGATTTATTTTGAAATAATTCATGGTACGTACTGAATCTTATTCTGTAATTGGCAATGATTTTCACATAGTTTGTTCTCCTGCAGTAATGTTACATTGAGCATAGGTTTGCTGTCCTACACTTTTTTGAGGAGAACAATGAAGGATGACATAGTTGTCCCCATGGTATGTGAAAATTGCAAGCAGTATATGTTTTATGGAGTGTTTTTTTTTGTCTGTGTAGGTCTTACATTTTCCATGACTATTGCAGCTCGATTTTAAAATCCAAGATGGGGATATTGTACCTTTAGTGTATGGTTCACAGGGCGATTGGGATAGTAGCCTGAAGATAATACTCGATTGGTCCCCTTTTTCTTCAAAGGAAGAACTTCTTCAGCAGGTGAGGCACATTTTGTTCCAGGCATTTTAGTCCATCCTCCTCAATTCTGAATCCAAGTACTGATATTTTTTCACAAATTAATAGTTGTGATACTACACTAGATATTAGCTCATATATTTGGCATGGAGCTATGTGTGTCGCAAGTTTTTCAAAATCCCAATTATAGAAAGTCGGTATGCTAGTAGACTCTGTAGGACCCTGTACACTTAAGTCATACTCTGGATCATCAGAGGACACCAGTCATAATCTTAGTTGTTTACCTTGAGTTGTACGATCAAAATTAAAATGATCCTACACTTGTAGAGTGTAACCCTTTTCATCCACAACAGCCAATTTTAGTGGTCATGTACGATTCTTTTGGTGTTAAATCTGAATGAAGTTGTCTGCTTTCATAAATTAATCTCCTTGGACAAGAATTGACTTTATGATATTTTATCCATTAGTTAGGCAGGCTACGCTAGATTAATCGTATCAACAATGGTTAGGAGTGCCTGATATATAACCAGGCTTATTGTAGTCATAAGTATCATCCCATTCCTAATCCTCTAGCCTCCTGTTGTGAAACTGAAAGAGTATATGCTTGTCATGGTCCTTGTCTATGACAGGGTAAACACCACCAGGAGGATAATCCGATGGAGTCGGATATTATGGTTCAGAGGCTAGATCATAGATGAGAGGGACGAACACGTGAGGGGAACTAGATTGGTTGTTTCTTGCTTGCCTTTGATTGATACAACTCCTCTCTTTAAATAGAGAGGCTTACTTGACCCCTAAGCAATAGTCCTAATATACTACTATTATTTCTAACTAACCCTAACCTGCAATGCTACAGTCACAGTTTGTGAAAACACCTTTTTTTTAAGAGCAGAAGGTTGCAGCGCTTCTGATATTGCTGCTCAAAATTATGATTGAGTTCTCCTGCATCATTCGAGAAAAAAAAAGAGAACCGAGAACTTGTGCACCCCCCTGCTTGTTTTGTTTTAGGTTATCTCCGTATCCTTATCTTCTGATGCTCATTTTTCAGGACATATTGCTTAGAGATCAAGGCAGTGCAAGTGGGGGAGTCACAAAGGGTCAGAAAGAAATTGTTCAGCAACATATATCCCACAGACTCAGATTTTCATTGCGAGTATGTTTTCTTTCTAGTTCTGTTTTTTTTCCATCTAGTTTCTTTATCTGATTGGTAACACGTTTCTCCTTGTGCAGGCTTATACCTCTATCCTTTACCTCAAGAAGTTTGATAATTTCCAAATTATATTAAGGGGAAAACCTGTTGAACAGATATGCATCACTGATGAATTAAAGTTTAAGAAAGTTGTTACTTACAAACATCATGGGCTGCAGGCTGCGCCTGTGGGTGCAAAGATTTTTGCTAGGGGGGTGCGTATATGGTCAAATTTTACAGTCGATAACTGATTTCACGTTTTGCTGTGGGTGCGGCCGCACCCACACAGCCCAACGTGGCTCCGCCCCTGCAGTCACGGGTACTGTAGTACGCCTGCAGCCAGGCCGATCTGGCCCAAAGGGCCTAGCCCATAACAGTACTTGTCAACTTTGGAATCAAAATAACCTACAATGAATCATTCTACTGGATGATACATCTAGGTTAGCAGCAATGTGACATATAGACATTGAGAAATACAGTATAAATTTATTCCATGACACGGAGAAGTGGGTAAAAGTATCTTTGTTGCTATCTTTTTCTGAGCCCTCTTTTGTTCTCTCCCAGACTTTTTTTTCCTCAAAAAACACAGGGGAGCTGTGTTTCATTATATTAAGAAGAAAAAGGAGGGGTTAAGAACCCATTACAGCTCGCACCACCCACTCCCTAGTTGTGAACAACATTCTCGCTCTTTGTTGTTCTCTCCCAGAGTGGCACCCAGAATTTTCCTATCAGTGCTATTTCCTATGTATCTAGGAATGCATGCTTTGTGTGGTTACAATTCTTTAATGAGAAGCTAAACTGATTATATATTTATCTTATTTTCTGAAGCTATTCGAAAAGCAAGGTCTACATCAGTTATGTTCATGCTGATAAGCAACTGATTTTGTATACTTGTATATTGATAGTGTTCATATACATTCAGTTTCAGGATGTTGGGAGCCATGGAACTAAAGTGGCAGTATACAATTTGTGGATGAATGATGATGGCCTTTTGGAACTTGACTTCGAAGATGATGACGAAGTGAGTGTTAATATAATTTTCATTGCAAGTATACAATTAACCCTATATCACATAATGCCTTAAATGCATAATTATGTGTACTCTAAATAATTTTCCTTGACTGATGAAAATAACTTAAGGCAGCAATAACCATAGTACATATTATAAACATTATTGTATTCTTTCTTGGTTGTATTTTACTTGCAGTGTTGCACATAGGTCTGGAAACAGAAATTAGCCAGCAAACATGATTCTTAACCTTTCTATGAAATTTGATGGAGTTTTGCTTTATACTGTTCTACTGCTATGTCCTGCTGAAAACTACCGATCTGTTGAATATAAATTTCCTCAAGGACAAAAGTTAGTACAATTGTTCTAGGGTTAATTTATTTACTTGGTGAACTATGCTCTCAGAAACATAGTTTTAAAGGCGTCACCTAGGCGTCCAGGCGCACCCAGCTCGCCTTGGGAAACAGTGACGCCTTGTTGTGGCGTCACCTAGGCGATAAGGCGTTCCCAGAATTCTCGGGACGCCTTACCGCCTTTGAATCCATGCTTAGAAAATTAATGCTTGCTCTAGGAATCTGGATTCGAATACAAAGGTACACATTTAATTTTGTTGCAGAGCTGGATTTGTTTAAAAAAGAAAATTGCACAGCGGAAGTCCCTAAACTTTCTTTGTTGTCTCAACTAAATGCATGCAAGTTTGAGCCAGGTGTTAGGTGTGGCAACTACACATGTTCAAGGTGCTAAGTAAACCAAAAGTCCAGAGGGCTAGGTGAGATGATTGATTGATTGTGCAAGTTTAGGGGCCTCTAGTGCAATTTCTCCTTTAAAAGATGTCACACATGAGAATAGAGAACTTCAGGACCTCTTGGCAAGGTCTCTGTTTTTCTCCCTTTCTTTGGAGAGTCCTTTGTTGGTTTTGTTTCTAGGGTTGTTATAGGTGTGTAGCCTCAACCTGGTTTTGGTCAAGGTTCGTTGTTGTGTTTCCCTTCTTCTTAATGAAATGACACGCAGTTCTCCTGCAATCTAGTTTCTTTATCTGATTGGTAACACGTTTCTCCTTGTGCAGGCTTATACCTCTATCCTTTACCTCAAGAAGTTTGATAATTTCCAAATTATATTAAGGGGAAAACCTGTTGAACAGATATGCATTACTGATGAATTAAAGTTTAAGAAAGTTGTTACTTACAAACCTCAAGTTGCACATGATTCCCAAGTGGTAAGTAAAATTAGCAGTTTCCATGCCTTTTATCATGTTTCTTGGTTATATCATTTCTCTCCATCCAGTAATTATGCTCATGAGTTCATCAATGCTTCCTCTTTGGCTGTATCAGTGTGTCCAAATTTAATAAAGCATTCACTTTATTCTTCTTTTGGTCATGGAAGCTCTTTATAACTATTTTTTTTGTGATATCATTTGTTTATTTTTGCTTACTACCTTAATGTGCCTGAGCCGTGATCTTTGCTTTCTTTTCTGCTTTCCTCTAACTCTTTTTCTGTTTTTTTTTTTGACCTTTTGGGTTTCACCTCTAGCCTACCCCAACTAGCTTGGGACAAAAGGCTATGTTGTTGTTGTTGTTGTTGTTGTTGCTTACTACCATGTTTTTATTATCTTAAGAAGAAGCCTCGGCTTCCCCGACCGAGAAAATCCCCGAACCCCAGCCCCGCCCTGACACTAGGATCCGTAACCCCTGGGAATTACCTGGGCCATACACGGTCCTCAGGCCGATCTGGGCCGGTTCTTAACTAGTGCTTTGGCACACGGGACTGGCGAGGGGATTTTTCTAACCACAGCCTGAAATTCGCTCCCACGGGGATTCGAACTCAGGACCTGTGGAGTGCCGCTTGAGTGTCTTAACCGCTAGGCTAAGCACCCTTTGGCAGTTCTCCTGCATCATTCGAGAAAAAAAAAGAGAACCGAGAACTTGTGCACCCCCCTGCTTGTTTTGTTTTAGGTTATCTCCGTATCCTTATCTTCTGATGCTCATTTTTCAGGACATATTGCTTAGAGATCAAGGCAGTGCAAGTGGGGGAGTCACAAAGGGTCAGAAAGAAATTGTTCAGCAACATATATCCCACAGACTCAGATTTTCATTGCGAGTATGTTTTCTTTCTAGTTCTGTTTTTTTTCCATCTAGTTTCTTTATCTGATTGGTAACACGTTTCTCCTTGTGCAGGCTTATACCTCTATCCTTTACCTCAAGAAGTTTGATAATTTCCAAATTATATTAAGGGGAAAACCTGTTGAACAGATATGCATCACTGATGAATTAAAGTTTAAGAAAGTTGTTACTTACAAACCTCAAGTTGCACATGATTCCCAAGTGGTAAGTAAAATTAGCAATTTCCATGCCTTTTATCATGTTTCTTGGTTATATCATTTCTCTCCAACCAGTAATTATGCTCATGAGTTCATCAATGCTTCCTCTTTGGCTGTATCAGTGTGTCCAAATTTAATAAAGCATTCACTTTATTCTTCTTTTGGTCATGGAAGCTCTTTATAACTATTTTTTTTGTGATATCATTTGTTTATTTTTGCTTACTACCATGTTCTATAGGACGGCGATTCGCCCGGCGATGCTATACGGTGCTGAATGTTGGCCTACTAAAAGGCGACATATACAACAACTGAGTGTAGCAGAGATGAGTATGTTGCGTTGGTTTTGTGGTCACACAAGAAGGGATAGGATACAGAATGAAGATATTCGAGATAGAGTCGGAGTGGCACCAATTGAGGAGAAATTGACGCAACATCGGTTGAGATGGTTCGGACATGTCCAACGGAGGCCTCCTGAGGCGCCGGTGCGTAGTGGGGTTCTACAGCGGGCCAATAATGTTAAGAGAGGTAGAGGGCGACCCAAACTAACTTGGGACGAGTCGGTTATTAGAGACCTACGGATTTGTCGTATATCAGAAATTAATTTAGCTTGTAACCTGTGCACGCATATGGTAGGTGGAAGTGTTACTTTACCGTTTTTCTGTTTTAGGACAATACTCCAGAAACTGGAAAGAAGTTAAAATCTCCATGATTTCATTGCTTTCATGCTTTGCATATTTCTGAAGTGGTAACAGAAAGTTGGAGTTATAGATACAGGTACAAAAAATATAAACAAGAGAAAATAGCGCCTCTGATTATTTCCAATTGTAACTGCAGGTCTCAGTGAAAGTTGATGTTGGCTTTGCAAAGGAGGCACCTATTTTGGGCATTTTTGGAATGAATGTCTACCACAAAAATCGTCTCATAATGGTAACATCCACCCTCACCTGCCAATAGAAGATCTGATTGTTTTCCCCTCTTCTTTACGGCAGTGACTATTTTTATTACGTGCCATGTTGCTTAGACATCACAACATTTTGGACCAACATTTCTCCTATTGGCTAATAGAGCACATGTAATGTTTCTGGGTAGGTACAAAATTTACCAGAAGACTTGTAATGTCATTTTAAGCTATCAATAGGCAATAAAATAAACCTTTTTTTAGGAAGACTTGTTGTTGGCACTACTTTCCAACAACTTGTCTGCAGCTTCCTGATAATTCAATGGAATTAAACTAGAGAAGGGTTATAGTGCCCATTTGTTTTATTATTATTATTTTCAGTTATCTCTTTTGCAATTAAATGGAAGTTTCCATGTTCTTGCTTGTGTCATCCTGGTTGATGTCTAATAACTGGTGCAGAAATATTTAGGTCCATTTTCAAGGCCTTCGAGATACGATTTAGATATAGCTGATGATGTCCAATTGATGCTTATTCCCTCAATTGCACTGAAACATCGGGATCTTTCATTTTTCTTAATGGTACCTAGACCTGTTATGCAATAAGGGATATCAAGCTTTGTAGGTAAAAGTTTTTGATAGGTTCTGGCAGTTGTAATAGTTTCGGCAATAATTTTGCTGGTTTTCTTAACATAATGAGAATTGTCTAAATGCCCCTCATTAATTCGACAGTTTATAAATGCTTGGGCTGATGTTGTTTGTTACTTGAAATCAAGTTCTGAGCACACCAGAATCATTTTGAGTGTGCTGCTCTTGAGATTCAAATATTAAAAGATTGGATCTAAGTTTCTGTTAACCTCCCCCCTTGACAGCCTTTCTGGAAGGTCCTTCAGGAAGGATCTAGCAGAGGGAGAAGTGTTGTCGGTGAGTTTAATATGTTCAGTACCGTAGTTATTGTTGTTCATGTTATTTCTCTCTGGGATGACGAATGTCATGATTCAGGTGTACTTGAGGCAAATTTTATAGAGCCAGCACACGACAAACAAGATTTTGAGAGGACTCCATTATTTATACGGCTAGAAACGAAACTTAGACAAATTATTGTTGATTTCTGGTAAGTGCTTTATGCTTTTTGTTTCAGAGCTTTCCTTGTGCACCTCAATCTTCTAGGAAAGGAGGCAGTTGTTCCTATACTTAATCATCACTGCATTACCCAGCAAAAGGAATAACCCTTGTAACCACCCAAGTCACTATTCCAGAATCACCACCTCCATGTCACTGAATAATCCTATTGAAGCTTTCTTTGCGTATACAATAGTGCAGAAAGTTAAAATTATAAGGGATATCAAGCTTTGTAGGTAAAAGTTTTTGATAGGTTCTGGCAGTTGTAATAGTTTCGGCAATAATTTTGCTGGTTTTCTTAACATAATGAGAATTGTCTAAATGCCCCTCATTAATTCGACAGTTTATAAATGCTTGGGCTGATGTTGTTTATTAATTGAAATCAAGTTCTGAGCACACCAGAATCATTTTGAGTGTGCTGCTCTTGAGATTCAAATATTAAAAGATTGGATCTAAGTTTCTGTTAACCTCCCCCCTTGACAGCCTTTCTGGAAGGTCCTTCAGGAAGGATCTAGCAGAGGGAGAAGTGTTGTCGGTGAGTTTAATATGTTCAGTACCGTAGTTATTGTTGTTCATGTTATTTCTCTCTGGGATGACGAATGTCATGATTCAGGTGTACTTGAGGCAAATTTTATAGAGCCAGCACACGACAAACAAGATTTTGAGAGGACTCCATTATTTATACGGCTAGAAACGAAACTTAGACAAATTATTGTTGATTTCTGGTAAGTGCTTTATGCTTTTTGTTTCAGAGCTTTCCTTGTGCACCTCAATCTTCTAGGAAAGTAGGCAGTTGTTCCTATACTTAATCATCACTGCATTACCCAGCAAAAGGAATAACCCTTGTAACCACCCAAGTCACTATTCCGGAATCACCACCTCCATGTCACTGAATAATCCTATTGAAGCTTTCTTTGCGTATACAATAGTGCAGAAAGTTAAAATTTTTGCTCACGTTCTGCAAATCAAATTTGAGTGGAACTTATGTATTTGCAGGAAAGAAAAATGTCATTTGATTGGTTACCAGCCAACCGATCCACATTTAAGATCCCAGTATAAGGCTACCCTCAAAGATTCAGGTGGTTCTGCAACTCAGGTTCACCATAAAACTTCCAGTGCCCGGAGGACTGGAGGGTTTTCGTCAAATTTGCTCCCAGAGACATATGATGATGTAGCAGCCTTTGGATTGCCAAATAATGGTTCTCAATTCTACCCTGTTCTTTGTTTTCATACTAGTACTATTTTTCCTGTTCTTTTTTGGTAAACTGCCAAGATGTCTTGAACTGTCTTGGCTCCTTCTTGAATGTGTGTAGCTGAGAGTGGGGTGCAATCAGAACTTTTTTGTTGAGAAATGATTTGATGTTTACTTGTAGCTTTCCTGGTGCTGTTTTAGTTGTAAGCCTCATTGTCTAACTAAACAATTTAGTAAGATACTGAAAACATAAATATAATAATGCACTACAAGCTTGCAAAGGAAAACCTATTGGTGTCAGCTTGTCAAGAAATAGAAGAGTGCATGCATTTTCCTCTGAGTAATGTGGAACTCATATGAAAAGTTCTGTTGGATCCTTGTCCTTGGCCTTGGTGATATGGTTATATCAAGGCCTTGGTCTTAAGGTGCTTCATAAATTGATAATGTTTGGAAACAAAAGCACACTTATGGAGATCATGTCATGCCTTAGGTGCATCAACAAATTTAATATAGCTACTGTGTCATGAGATACTCTCAGTGGCATCGTTGTTTGCTTGTTTTATCTTATTAATTCTTTAATTGTTCTAGTTTGCTCTGTTTTGCTATGTTTACTTAATTCTTGCACTTGAAATGGCGAGTTTTATTTATTATAGACTGGTGATTTAGTTCCTGAATTCTTTGGTTTAGCATCTTTTTACTTGCAAATCACTTTTAGCACATATATTTTTTTAAATCTAATTCATGTTCTTGCCTTGTTCTCTTTTGGCCAGGTTCTCATTTGCAGTCGTCTGGTCGAGCACAAGAAAAAAATATGGTTCCAGAAGGCTTGGATGAGGTCTTCTCTTTTTAGGATTTAATTATTTTTGGTTTCTATTTAGATCTTTATATCTTCCCATTCCCATCATACCTCTTGTGAAAACAAGATTTTTGTTTATTTGGTAGCTCTTCCAAGCACATATAACAAGGTTGCACGCATGTCCATTACTTCCTTTCTTGATTTTGCGGTAACACAGAAGCTAATTGAACAGACTGGGACTTAGGCGTCTATTTGGCCAGGGCAGGAACATTACTAACCTTTTTTGTTCCCTCAAACATGCATGAGAGTTGCTTATATTTTATTAAAGAGAAGAATGGTCCAAGTAAAAATATAATCCCTTAAAAAATGGAAAATCCAAATTCTCACACAGGTGAGAACTAATGTAATCCCTTAAAAAATGGAAACAGTGCATCACGCTATACACCGGCCATAGTGTGTTAAGTACTCCCGAAAGGCGCCGTAGTTGCGCTCATTGGTGATTTCCTGCAACACTACTTTTGCGTGTCACATTCCGGTGTTTCCAGCAGCTAGAATCACAAAGGAGTTGAAACATTTTCTGTGCTGCTTCTCAACTCTATGTTGTGCCTAATTCCACCAGTCTGCAAACACCTTGTCATCTTTGCCCGGGGTGAGATTATCTTTTAGGTGTTTACGTAACTTCCAGAAATTTCTTGACCTGTGATAAAAGCTGTGAATATACCGACTCTCTGTTTGACATGTGGAACCATCCTTTTGTTTTGTGATAGGTGTAAAGAACTGTGTAATTTTGTGTCAAGTCTTTGGACATATTTGTAACTTGATGAAACTTGCTCAATTGGTTATTGTTGTCTCCACCTTCTAGCGCAATTACAAATCCCAGTTCCCTGGGTCATGGGGGCTGGCCAGAGTGTTATGAAAACCTTTACTAATAGATTGCTATAATACAATCTTTGTTAATCAATCATAGTATTCCTTCAAGTAAAATCCTATTGACATTTGGCAATTTCTATTTTTTTTCTGCACTCAGGATCTGGTAGAGATTGGTTCCTCCGGTGTTCTTGATCCCAATTTTATTGAGAAGCTGAGTGAAGAAAACATTGCTCTGTTTTCAAGGTAATTTCCTTTACTATTGCTTTCATATATCTGGGGGAATTTTAGCAAGGTATTATTGCTCTGCATAGCTACTGGAACAGTAATTGTAGAGTTTCTACATGGACTTTGCAATTGCTGATCTTGTTAAAATCAAAATTTTATGTGTGAATGTGATACTAAATGCATTACAACTTTGTCATGTCCATTTTGCATATAACATCCTCTATTTTCTCTGCGCATCATGTTTCTTATACATAATCATCGTATAAAATCCTCATTTAAGCTTTATAAACAGCCATGGACAAATAATATTTGGTTTTTGAAAGCAATTGTGATTGCGAGGAATAGTAGATTGATTGATCAAGAGACAATACATTTACATATATATGGGAGGAGGATCAAGGCTAAAGGAAACCTATAAGGATCAGGACTCCTCCCCATATCCCTCTCTGTCTAACAGTTTTATTGTACCTGTATGTTTCGCATGCTACTATGTATAATTCGGCATATCTGGTTCACAACATACTGCTTGTTTGGCTGCCACAACTGTGGTCTATCCTATTCATAATAACTCAACCAAAGCGGTGTTGTTTACTTGTTTTTGGAATATTATTTAGCAATACAAAGTGTCCGCTGCACTTGTAAGGACATCATGAACTTTTGCCCCATGTATTTGTTGCATAGTACTACCTTCGTTCTGTTTTATACAATGGTTACTTCAAAATTTAACTAACCTCAAATATTATGGGATGGAGGAAGTAACTTCAAGTTACCTAATCAGATGGGTGTGATTTTGGTAAAGAAAGGTGCAGCAACCTGGGTTGAGTGACTTCCTGAGTGGCTTGTGACACTGTTCCTGTTATATGGTATATGAACATAAATATGTGCTCAGAATCACTATTCCGCTAAATAACATTTAGTTGAATTCAAGAGTTCAGGTAGTAGCGAGGTATTGTGTTATACCCATCCTGACTCGTTCTTTGCCCGCTGAAATTTAAAAATATAATTTTGACAGGCGTGAAGAGCTTCGACAACGAGATACAGAATTGAAGCAGACGGTATGCATGTCATGCTAAGCCATTAACCAGCATACCATTTCTCCTGTTCATAGATGAATTCTACTTGTTTGTAGATTGGGAGCCTGGAGCATGAACTGGACGAAACAAAAAGGAAATGCAGTCAGCTTGCTGCTGAGCTGAAGTTACGGAAGAATCAGCAGCATCTCCCTTAAAGGTGAAGGTTAGTTTCATCGCATCTTGCGACATGCTTGTTTGCTCTGTGTGCTAGGGTTTGAGTTTCGTGTGACCAGTCTGGTTCTTCTTCGTGTTTGTGAACGTGAAGGCTTCAAAACTCTTATCTCCATAGTCTTGATCTGTCTTGTTAAGTTACTGCTAATTTCTAAATCTCATTGTTCGAAATTTCTAATTTATATTTCTTTTTCTCAAAATAGCACATGAGCAGCTAACTAGTACTCCATAGGTGCGTATTAGTGTGCACCGACTGGCAACGATTTAAGATGCTGGAAGTATACAAGGAAATTTGCTGTCAGTAACTTGATGAAATCTCCATCTTGTTAGCACACATTTGGGTGGTTTGTCAAACAAATCATCTTGTTTCATTTGTGGCAGGCCTATAGAAAGTGACTAGAGTCCCCAATGGAATTTGCTAGTTTTTAGTCCCAATACTGGTATTTGTAAAATGTAGATTGCATTTGAACTTTTAAAATTTTCAAAATCTGATCAATGGGGATTTTGGTGCCAAAGTAGACTTCTATGGTATTGTAATTGAGAGGGAGGTTGGGTGGGAAGAGTCAGTTTTTTTTTTCTTGATAGTTCTGATTTCTAGACTCGAATACAATGAGTTTAGTGCATCATCAGTTCATTGTAATTACCATGCAACTATAAGTAGGAATTTGGTTATCACTTGGGAAATTTGGAATTATGGGCCAATTGTGCCTTGTATCCATTCATTTGATCTGAAAATGCCCTGTCTGCTTTTATTTTATGATGAGAAGGCACTCAGTTATTGCAAGATCGTTAACTACAATATCCCATAGCTGGGCTAGATAAAACGAGTGATTCCTTGGTCTTTTTTTAGTGTTCCACACCAAAATTCAGGGAAATTTTCAATCTAATACTTTGATTCTCTTGCCTGTTCTTCACATGAAGTAGTGACCCGATAAGCATAGCTGTTAGGACACAAGATGATAAACTTACCAATAATTCCCATTGTTTAAACTTTCATCGTTCAAAAAACAACGACCGGTATACATATTTTCTGTTAGTAAGCAAACTTGATTTATTTCGCAGCTGTTAGTAAGCAAACTTGATTTTTTTTCGCAGTGGCATCAATTCAGGGCATAATTATGACTGAAGACAAAGGACAACGACTAATGCTAACAAAGAACTGATGGTGTTGAGAAGGAAGTGCTGAAAATTTTAATCTTGGCTAGTACAAAAGTAGGCTAACTCATAGTTGAGTTGAAAAAAGTGTAGTATATAAATTTAATCACTTGTTACTGACAGAATGGTTATGTCGTGTAAACGAGACGATGCAAGTGACTCCGGCTGCTAATTTGCCTTTAGCAAGGCCTATTTTCCATCCAGCCTATTGAGCATTAAGATCCAACCCAAATCAACCTGTGTTTGGCAACACGCCTCGGGCAATTTGCAATCTATTGCAATGGTTTTTCTGTGAGATGTCAGATTAACAGCAGGCTGTTTAGTGGGGTACCAGCTGATGAACGATTCAGAGCACAAGTTTTTGCATTTGAGCTTATAATTGTTTTTATGTTCCTTCCCTGAAACATCTGATCAGCGCTATCGTGATGTCGGACTTGTACATGTGTGGGTGTACTTTGATTTATTGTTCACAGCATGCATAGATATGCACATTACTCAACTTGTAAATCCGCATTACTCAGCTTTTTTATAAGTACGACCATCCCAGATTTTGCTTGGTGAAGTGGTCTGGTCCAGAGTTTGGGACATAATTATGGTCTGGTCCAATCAGTAAGGCACCGTCGCAGTGACTGGCGTCTGTCAGGATAGAACAAACATTGACAAAACCGACTAGTCTCATCGTCTCCTCCAAATCCAGCATATAGCACTTGTCCAGAAACGGCTCGGTGCTCTTCATCAGAGTGAACGACACTGAGGATAGTTCCTGAATTTGCATAGTGACGTTATCACTTATCAGTCAATAAGTTCGTCCTGTGGTGTACATCACAGGAGGAATATGGTGCTGTAGCTTACCTGAAGTACTTTGGACTTTGGCTGCAAAGGATTTAGAACAAGTGAACGGAAGCTGGATAAGCTACCTCGCTTAGGGCCCATCAACGTCCTCATCTTCTTCCTCGTGCGCCTGCCGCCCCCGCGGCATCTTCTTCCTCCCCGCGCGCCCGCCGTTC
>OAMR01000240.1:185315-198069 GCA_900205405.1 Echinochloa crus-galli | reverse complement strand
ATGGTGTTGAGAAGGAAGTGCTGAAAATTTTAATCTTGGCTAGTACAAAAGTAGGCTAACTCATAGTTGAGTTGAAAAAAGTGTAGTATATAAATTTAATCACTTGTTACTGACAGAATGGTTATGTCGTGTAAACGAGACGATGCAAGTGATTCCAGCTGCTAATTTTCATTGTACATTTTAGCAAGGCCTATTTTCCAGCCTATTGAGCATTAAGATCCAACCCAAATCAACCTGTGTTTGGCAACACGCCTCGGGCAATTTGCAATCTATTGCAATGGTTTTTCTGTGAGATGTCAGATTAACAGCAGTGCTGTTTAGTGGGGTACCAGCTGATGAACGATTCAGAGCACAAGTTTTTGCATTTGAGCTTATAATTGTTTTTATGTTCCTTCCCTGAAACATCTGATCAGCGCTATCGTGATGTCGGACTTGTATAAGTACATGTGTGGGTGTACTTTGATTTATTGTTCACAGCATGCATAGATATGCACCTTACTCAACTTGTAAATCCGCGTTACTCAGCTTTTTTATAAGTACGACCATCCCAGTTGAGCACACAAAATTTTGCTTGGTGAAGTGGTATGGTCCAGAGTTTGGGACATAATTATGGTCTGGTCCAATCAGTAAGGCACCGTCGCAGTGACTGTCCTATGCCTGGCGTCTGTCAGGATAGAACAAACATTGACAAAACCGACTAGTCTCATCGTCTCCTCCAAATCCAGCATATAGTACTCGTCCAGAAACGGCTCGGTGCTCTTCATCAGAGTGAACGACACTGAGGATAGTTCCTGAATTTGCATAGTGACGTTATCACTTATCAGTCAATAAGTTCGTCCTGTGGTGTACATCACAGGAGGAATATGGTGCTGTAGCTTACCTGAAGTACTTTGGACTTTGGCTGCAAAGGATTTAGAACAAGTGGTCGTTAGTCGATTTTTAAAAGTTTGCGCACATAAGTAGCGAAGGTGAAACGAGTGATATTTCTTACCGAATTGTCAGTTAAAGCGATGGTTGCTCCCGTGCGAAGGACCTGGAATGCTTCCTTTACCAATCCGATTATTGCTCGTGCTGTAGACTCATGGCACTGCATGTTTTTAAGACGTGGTATTACTGAATTGTTGGTGAACTTCACTTGTTCATGGAATGTCAATAAGTTTTTGTAGTAAGATGAACATTTTTCCAATCTTGATATTATAGTGCAAAATTAGTTAATTTTATGGCAAAACCATCATTATAGATTTTAAATTAATGTAAAGAAGGTCTAAATATAAGAATTTACCACATAAGCAAGGGAGACGAGGTCGAAGGAACGGGCAGCAGAAAAAGAGGAATGGGCGGAAGAACATGAGACTGATGTCTCATGGAAGGACAAGGCACCGCCAAGCAAAATAATATAGGCAAGGCAAAAAAGAAAAGAAAAGAAATACATGGACAGCTGGGGCTGCGTATGAAAGAAATAGAAAAACTGATTTACAGCGGACTCTTATAATTCAAAGTATTTATATAAGAATCTATTCCTTTTTATTGGTATATTAGTATAAATGGATGAGCAAACTTTGTAGCAATTTTGGTGTGGCTAAGAGTGATTAGTCAGATGATAATGAGGTCTAAACCAGTATCAGATGTCACTCTAAGAGCCTGTTGGATGTTGTGATTTTGAGAAACCATAATATCAAGAAATCGTAGTTTAGAAGTCACAAGCATGCAAAACCATGGTTTACTCGCAAAAAAAACCATGGTTAGAAAAAAAAACAGGTACATACTGGAGTTTCATAAACTCCAAAAAGGCTGTAGCATCCAAATTAGACACCCCACAACTTTTCAAAATCATTTTACAAAACTATAGTATTGTTCTAAAACTCCAAAATACTTTACATCCAAACAGGCCTAAACCATTGTTAAACCGATGTAAGAATGACTTATCAGCTTAATTAGTTAAGAGATTGATTTGCATGAACTTAAATATAAGGAATAAAGTCACACTTTTTCGATAATTCTTTCTTTTGCAGATAATGGAATACGTGCAGTTGTTGGTCCTATATAGTCAATAACACATAATACCCTTTTGACCGCCTGTCTTTGGGATAAAATAAGTAACGATATCTTTGAATACTCACGGATGAAATCTTACAATGATATATCCATACATTTGCTACGACAGGCAGTAGCCACTACAAATGAATATATGCTGGCAATGGCCTAAATAAGCCACATGCCTCTGTCCATTTGTGGCCCGTAAAACAGGGGTGCCAGCGAAAACACTCCATGTGCTACTAGTGTTTCTTAATAGCACTGCTGACTAAATTAGATGGACATTTCGTGGTTATTTTATGTTGTTTTTTATATGGTGGAGGTTGGTAATATTTTAAAAAACATAATATATATAGTTCCACTTGTGTTACTGTGAATAATGATTAGAGACTTCTAAATCGATGATGAGATGTTTCTAATTTTTATATGAATATCAAGAATTCATTTTTTAGCACGTCTCGTTAAGAGTTAATATATATAGCCTCATTTAGAGCCTCCAATAATTAACATTAAAATTGACCAATTGGCTTTCAAACCATTTGTGAAGCAACCTCAAATGGACAGTTTGGTCAACGAGACAAGTACTATTCCCACCTAATAAATTACAACATATTGGTTGAGCGCATAGCATTTGAGAGAGAGAGAGAGAGAGAGAGAGAGAGAGAGAGAGAGAGAGAGAAGCCCATACCATGGCGGAGACGGCGATAATCTCTGTATTGACAAAGTTCGGCGAGCTAGCGTCGCGGGAGGCGGCGGTGCTGCTGCAAGTTGGCGACGACATCCTGCTGCTGCGTGACCGGCTTGAGTGGCTGCAGGCCTTCGTCCGTGATGCTGACCGGAAGCGTCGGCTCGGCATCGATGACCTCACCAGGGTCTGGGTGCGCCAGACGCGCGATGCTGCTTTCGAGGCGGAAGACACACTGGAGCACTTCCTCCACAAGGTCCGATTAATTGCTTCTCACCCCAGTTATAGCTTTCCTCGCTTTACTGCTTTTAGATTTTTAACGTGCCAGTCTTCAAAGATAACGCGACTTCGAAATCCTCTTCGATCTGTTTGATTTATTATCTCCGTTAAAAAATCTGTCATAAATAGACCAAGATTTTTTTGTGAGAAAGTAGACCGATATATTATTGCTCGAACCATTTTGTAAAACGGCAAAAATGAATTGCAATCCAAATATGAAACCAATTTTGTTCTTTTTGTTTAAGCGGCTTTGGCTTGCTTTACCATTGATGTAGTTTCAGTGAAGCACTGGACCTGTTTAGAAGGTCTTTTATCAGCTACCACTTCACCTGTTTTCCGCAGAATGAATCAGTGTAGCGCAAATCATTTCACAAATGAAAAGGTCCATTTTATTACGGTCACTTGTTTACTTTGTCCATAGCTCCCTCAACAAAATTTAGGTTCAATTTAGTACCTCGAACTATTTGATTTAGTCTAATCTTCACCCCAATGAGATTTATCCTTTTTTCCTCCATATACAAGATGAGTTTTTCAGTCAAATTTTGTGAGAAGATAGAGAACATGATGTCTTATGTTAGAAAAAATATATCAAGAATTTTTCATGGTTATTTTCATAGATTTAATATGAAATTTATTCTAATAAGGATACTAAACTAGATGCAAAGAAATCTTGAAATCTGAACTTAAAATCATCATATATATATATATGGAGAAACATAAAAGACAAATCTCATTAGGGGTAGATTAAACCAATTAAAATACTTTGGGGAAGTAAAGTGAGCCTAACTTTTGGTTAAGGGGTTAAGTGGACAAAGTGGATTGATGTAGTAAAATGTACCTTTCCCTTTCACAAATGTGCTCTTAGGCGAACTAGGTCTGGGGACCAGAGTAAGACAGCCGGCCGCCCAAAAAAATATTTTACAACATATTGGTTGAGCGCATCCTAAAACTATGTGGATGATCCGTTGCCGCTTTTCATATATATCATGATTGCTACAGCTAGTGGCCGGGCCTCTTCCTGATTAGGGACAAATACATATATCCATACATTTGCTACGACAGGCAGTAGCCACTACAAATGAATATATGCTGGCAATGGCCTAAATAAGCCACATGCCTCTGTCCATTTGTGGCCCGTAAAACAGGGGTGCCAGCGAAAACACTCCATGTGCTACTAGTGTTTCTTAATAGCACTGCTGACTAAATTAGATGGACATTTCGTGGTTATTTTATGTTGTTTTTTATATGGTGGAGGTTGGTAATATTTTAAAAAACATAATATATATAGTTCCACTTGTGTTACTGTGAATAATGATTAGAGACTTCTAAATCGATGATGAGATGTTTCTAATTTTTATATGAATATCAAGAATTCATTTTTTAGCACGTCTCGTTAAGAGTTAATATATATAGCCTCATTTAGAGCCTCCAATAATTAACATTAAAATTGACCAATTGGCTTTCAAACCATTTGTGAAGCAACCTCAAATGGACAGTTTGGTCAACGAGACAAGTACTATTCCCACCTAATAAAGGGGAGCATTTGAGAGAGAGAGAGAGAGAGAGAGAGAGAGAGAGAGAGAGAGAGAGAGAGAGAGAGAGAGAGAGAGAGAGAGAGAGAGAGAGAGAGAGAGAGAGAGAGAGAGAGAGAGAGAGAGAGAGAGAGAGAGAGAGAGAGAGAGAGAGAGAGAGAGAGAGAGAGAGAGAGAGAGAGAGAGAGAGAGAGAGAGAGAGAGAGAGAGAGAGAGAGAGAGAGAGAGAGAGAGAGAGAGAGAGAGAGAGAGAGAGAGAGAGAGAGAGAGAGAGAGAGAGAGAGAGAGAGAGAGAGAGAGAGAGAGAGAGAGAGAGAGAGAGAGAGAGAGAGAGAGAGAGAGAGAGAGAGAGAGAGAGAGAGAGAGAGAGAGAGAGAGAGAGAGAGAGAGAGAGAGAGAGAGAGAGAGAGAGAGAGAGAGAGAGAGAGAGAGAGAGAGAGAGAGAGAGAGAGAGAGAGAGAGAGAGAGAGAGAGAGAGAGAGAGAGAGAGAGAGAGAGAGAGAGAGAGAGAGAGAGAGAGAGAGAGAGAGAGAGAGAGAGAGAGAGAGAGAGAGAGAAGCCCATACCATGGCGGAGACGGCGATAATCTCTGTATTGACAAAGTTCGGCGAGCTAGCGTCGCGGGAGGCGGCGGTGCTGCTGCAAGTTGGCGACGACATCCTGCTGCTGCGTGACCGGCTTGAGTGGCTGCAGGCCTTCGTCCGTGATGCTGACCGGAAGCGTCGGCTCGGCATCGATGACCTCACCAGGGTCTGGGTGCGCCAGACGCGCGATGCTGCTTTCGAGGCGGAAGACACACTGGAGCACTTCCTCCACAAGGTCCGATTAATTGCTTCTCACCCCAGTTATAGCTTTCCTCGCTTTACTGCTTTTAGATTTTTAACGTGCCAGTCTTCAAAGATAACGCGACTTCGAAATCCTCTTCGATCTGTTTGATTTATTATCTCCGTTAAAAAATCTGTCATAAATAGACCAAGATTTTTTTGTGAGAAAGTAGACCGATATATTATTGCTCGAACCATTTTGTAAAACGGCAAAAATGAATTGCAATCCAAATATGAAACCAATTTTGTTCTTTTTGTTTAAGCGGCTTTGGCTTGCTTTACCATTGATGTAGTTTCAGTGAAGCACTGGACCTGTTTAGAAGGTCTTTTATCAGCTACCACTTCACCTGTTTTCCGCAGAATGAATCAGTGTAGCGCAAATCATTTCACAAATGAAAAGGTCCATTTTATTACGGTCACTTGTTTACTTTGTCCATAGCTCCCTCAACAAAATTTAGGTTCAATTTAGTACCTCGAACTATTTGATTTAGTCTAATCTTCACCCCAATGAGATTTATCCTTTTTTCCTCCATATACAAGATGAGTTTTTCAGTCAAATTTTGTGAGAAGATAGAGAACATGATGTCTTATGTTAGAAAAAATATATCAAGAATTTTTCATGGTTATTTTCATAGATTTAATATGAAATTTATTCTAATAAGGATACTAAACTAGATGCAAAGAAATCTTGAAATCTGAACTTAAAATCATCATATATATATATATGGAGAAACATAAAAGACAAATCTCATTAGGGGTAGATTAAACCAATTAAAATACTTTGGGGAAGTAAAGTGAGCCTAACTTTTGGTTAAGGGGTTAAGTGGACAAAGTGGATTGATGTAGTAAAATGTACCTTTCCCTTTCACAAATGTGCTCTTAGGCGAACTAGGTCTGGGGACCAGAGTAAGACAGCCGGCCGCCCAAAAAAATATTTTACAACATATTGGTTGAGCGCATCCTAAAACTATGTGGATGATCCGTTGCCGCTTTTCATATATATCATGATTGCTACAGCTAGTGGCCGGGCCTCTTCCTGATTAGGGACAAATACACCATACTTTGTTGCTTATTGGTAATGACTACGTTAGCATTACCCCGTACGTGTCAGTTCATGTTTATTAATGCATTATTAATGATTACAAAATCAATAGATGCATCGCCCATCCATCCTCAAACAAAAAGCCGGATCGACCTCCCCGCGCCAACCCTACAAAAAAATAAGTTAGATACCTCTATCCCAGAAAAAAAAATCTCCACCTCAGGTTCTGGCTGGTATGACCTGGACTCTGGAGCTTTGTTAGGCCAGTCTTAGTGCAGCGTTTCATCGCACAGTTATCTAGACCAGAAACTAGGTAACTGTGCCAGATGAGTTTCATGCTGATGAAACTCTTCTCACATCCTATGAAACTCTCCACTCTCTCTCCTCTGCCACATCAGCACATTAAATGCCATGAAACTCCCATGAAACCCCCACTGAGACTGGCCTTAGCTCAGGTTAATAGTTATTCACGTCTGGGTTGGACAGGTATTAACTGGTGGTATCCCTTACTGGGGTATTTCTGTTTGTATCGAATCCAATAAAATCATAATTGATCTCGGATAAATAACTCCTAAAGGCCCGTTTAATTATGTTAATGTCGATATTGTGACACGGGTGTAATTGTTCATTTGCGGAGAGGTCACGTTGACGCCATATTCTATCTCATTTTCCATCAAATCAAAGATACCCCAAGAGAGGTGTCAGGTTCTTTCGTCCTTGTCTTCTCTGATGCCTTCTTTTGTAATGGAAATTAGCTGGATGTCATCGGTGGTTAAGATGAGACTACATAGGCTGGATAGGACCATCACCACATAACAGCTAACATTGTGATCTGTTAAATTCTAATTAATTACAAATCAAGTTAGGGAATAATTCTAGACGCTGCGACTATAAGGTCAATCTCAGTGGGGGTTTCATGAGGGATTTCGTGGCATTAAATGTGCTGATGTGGCATAGGAGAGAGAATCAAGAGTTTCATGAGATGTGAGAGGAGTTTCATCACCATGACACTCCTTTAGCATAGTTCTAGGTAACTGTGTAGTGAAATGGTGCACTGAGACTGGCTTAACAAGACACCAAAAGTTCCTCGAAGATAATGGGAGAAGCCCTTTGTCTCATCCTTTATTAATAACAACTACTTTGAATTCGTTCCCTCTTTCAACCTGATCTTGGCGGGGGCTCCTAAGCCCTCGCCTTTTGTGTGTGCTTGTCTCACACCCACTCACTTCAAATTATGCGGTGTTGCTGCTTAATTTGACATAGTTATTCACCATCGTCGTGGAGAATTACTTGGGAAATCCTTTGTACAAGCCTAGACGTTTTTGGAAAATTGATGTGACACTGCCATGTTGATCTCAAACCCGTAGCACTAAGTTGCAGCTGCATCATACTTGTAGATGAGTGATTTCGGTGTATTTGTAGATGAGAGGGCACAATAGTTGTAGATGGGCCTGGGTTGGCTGACCTTATTGCTTCCTGCAGAATAGGCAAGTGTCAGATTTTGGGACCAACAATCACCGGTAGAGAAAGGGTCATTTGTCCCGGTTAGGAGGGACCTTTAGTCCGGCAAATGTCAGATTTAGGGACCGACAATCACCTTTAGAAAAAGAGGCATTTGTCCAGGTTGGAAGGGAAGGTCCCAAAAAAATAAAAAAAGTATTCAACCTAGGGGAGGTCACCGCATGCACGCGCCGTCCCAAGTCACAAGTCACGCGAAATACGTGTGTGCGGTGTGTGGAAATCGAACCCAGGACCTCTGTCTCGCGCGTAGCCTCCCTTACCATCTTACCTACAAAGCACATGTGGTACACTGTTTCCACCACTAGCTATTCGGTCTCCTGGATCAATTAGCTTGATGCCATCGTGGCAGACCTCGGCCTCTGCCATCAGCACCGATGTCGTCGAAGAAAGCGCACCCAAATGGAACGCATAGGCACAGTTCAACTTCACCGCACCTGTCGGTGGACACGTGATGCATCCGGCCCAGGCGTGGGGTTGGTCGAGGCCCAACAAATTAAGGTTGCCCGGCCCCCAATAGTTCTTAGGCACACCCACTCAAGGAAAGGCTCAATCACCCCAAAAGACTAGTTTGATAGTGGAAGGGTGGCTTCCTCCTCCTTAGCTAAGCAAGGTGGGATTATTCAGAAGCTCACACGGTCGCCGCCCGACTACAACTGGGCTACTTGGCCCATTTTGTTGCGTCTTTGTGAAGGTTCTTGTTTGGTTTTGGTAATTGAGTGACAACTTAGGTGGACTAACATGTGTTTAAGTAAAATACACAGGTGATTAGTCCATAGGTAATTATGTGATGAAGGAACTCATTGCATATGGGACATGACATGGAGTCATGTGACTAAGTAGAGAATATCAAGACAAGACTTGGTTTGATGGACCGGTTGCAAGTGTAAAGGGCAAGTTAGAGGCTAAGCGCTGGACCGCGTGGCGGGATGCTTGAGCAATGACTTGGCGCCGATGGACCGTTGCAATGGTGAAGAGCAAGTGGAGTCAAGATCAATGTACCATTAAGTCACATGATGATATGAAGTGGATCATATCATTTGTGATGATGTTGATGCATGTGTTGCATCAACATAGGAGAAGTTTCATTTAAACTTCTCCAATCGCAAGGCAAAGGTATAACCAATAGTCATTTCATTAACCGGTCATAGGAGATTGGAGAAGTTTATGATCGGGTTTAGGATAGATGGCCGTACTATCAAGAGGGCCAAACTTGTTTGCATTTCGTTCATCTAGTGCCACTTGATCAATAGCTTGCATGGTTAGCATTTAGATGAGTGGCAACTAACCTTGGGAAAGGGTGTTGTTGAAAATCTTGTGAAACAAAGTTCTGTTAGGAGGTCGGACTGTCCGTGGACAGGTCTCGGACAGTCCGTGACTCATGGGTTGACTTGAGCGCTGACTTGAGAACTTTGAGCTAAGTGTCGGACCGTCTGTGGGGGTGCCTCGGACAGTCCGTGGTGAGATGAGAATAAAATATGTGGGAAATTCCGTTCGGGTGTCCGATCGTCCCTCGGACAGTCCGTGATGTGGTCTCGGACTGTCCGTGGTGAGTGTTGACCTGTGAGCTCGTGGGCGCTGACTTCTGAGCTGTTGCGATGGATTTAGGATAGATGGCCGTACTATCAAGAGGGGCAAACTTGTTTGCATATCGGTCATCTAGTGCCACTTGAGAGCTCTAACTTTGCGATGTTGCTAAGATCGAGTGGCGTGGTGAAGAGAGTGAAAAACCCTTTGAGAAATGTTTGTGAAAATGCTATCTAACTCACACATAAGATGGTACACTTATGGAGTTGGCACATTTGCAAAGGGGTTGAAGTTTAGATGTTGGTTATGGCTTAGTGTGATCTTGGTTTGCAATTATGCTTTGATCCAAAGTGTTTTGGGTCAAGAATTCAGTTGGGTTGGATATCCCTCTGAATGAGCTTTCCATAGAGTCCAAGATCACCTAATTTGGACATCGGAGCTAAAAGTTACGGGCGTTTTACCGAGTGCCGGCTGTGCTGAAAATAGAGTGGCGGACCGTCCGCGATCAATGGCGGGCAGGCCGCAGATAGGTCGGACGGTCCGCGGAAATGGGTCGGACAGTCCATAAATTCGTTCGGTTTTACCAAAAGGTTCGGGGGTTCAAGATCTAGGGGGTCGGACGGTCCGCGGATGACTGCGGACGGTCCATGGATGACGAGTTTTTGACCGTTTGGATCTCAACGGCTAGTTTTTTGAGTGGCGGATGGTCCGAGAATGAACTGCAGACAGTCCGAGGTAGCCGTTAGGGCTCGGAAAAAGGGTGTAACGGCTAGTTTTTCCCTCCCCTCTAAAATAGAAGGGTGCCCGGGCCTTGGGAGAGGTTGAGCACCTTGGGAATGTGTTTCCCATGGTTGTGCTTGCCTTGGGAGTCCACTAACTCACTTCTTCATGCGAGATTGCGAATCCATTGCGAGTGAGGGCGAATCTAGTGCATTGCTTTGAGAGATTGCATTGAGTGGCACTAGGTGTTTGTGTTGTAAGCCGGTTTGCTTGTTACTCATGGAGGTTGCCACCTCCTAGACGGCTTGGTGGATTGAGGCTCCGTTGAAGCACGCAAGGAGATTGTGCGGTGCTCCGGAGAAAGATTTGTGAGGGGGATTGTGCTCACCCCGCGGGGATCGCGAAGAGCAATTCTAGTGGAACGTGTCATTGAGTTACCATATTTGCGAGTGGTGTCTTGGTGTGCCCGGGAGTGGCCACCGGCTTGAGTGCCTTGCCCAAGAACCATCGAAGTGTTGGTCGACACAATGAGTACTAGCTTGGTGGCAAACAAGTGAACCTCGGGATAAAAATCACCGTGCCAATATTGTCTTCTCTTCTCGGTGGTTTGCACTTCTCTATTACAAGCTTGTATTTACATCCTTATATATCTTGTGCTTGTGTGGTTGCTCTCATAATTAGTGGGCTTGTGTAGCTTGCTAATTGTCTTCTTGCTTGTGTAGCTAGAAGTAGTGATCTTGTAACTAATTAGTTTGTTTAACTTAATTAGTCTCTTTACTTAGTTTGTGTAGCTAAGTAAATTGAGCCTTTGGATTACACTTGTGTAGTCTTGTCCATTGAGCATTGCTAGTAAGCTTAGGGGCTTTGTGCTTTTGCTTACTAGTTATGTTGGAGCTCCCCGGAGTGTGAAGTACTAGTGCCATGTTTGTGTGACCTTGCTTTTAGAATTGGTTAGGTGAGCTCGTGCTAGCCTAGCCTAGCACCTTATTTACTTATTTAGATTCCTTTCTAAGGTGCTAGTGAATATAGATAGAGGGGGTGTAGTCTTGGCTAGACCGATAGTTTTAATTCCGCTGTTGATTCGGTTAGCCGGCGCGATAATTTTTAGAAAGGACTATTCACCCCCTCTAGTCCGTCGTCTCGATCCTACACTTTGCCAGTGGGTAATAGTGAAGAAAGATGTTCTCGCCAACACGTCCATTCCTCTGGCTGCGCCCTGGGGTTTACCCTTACCGGCGCCTTTGATTCTAACATCAAATAGAAGCATGCCTCCACTGCCCAAACAATAGTCAGCTTGTGCTCAATCGGGGTCTTGCCATGTCGTTTGTCATTCCTTGAGCACCACAACAACCACATTCCACGTAGGAGAATTCCCCTTTCATCCACTCGACAAAAGGCATCGTCCAAAAGGTCTACTGTCGGGCAAAGTCTGGGCAGCTTTATTCCTGTCAGCTCCTTCAATTTGCTCCAAAACATCGGTGGTGTTTAGATGGAGAATTGGGAGGTTGAATTTGGGAGTTGAATGTCTCTTCATAACCATTGTGTCACTGTAGCATTTTCGTTTGTATGTATAAAAAATTGTTCAAAAATTGATTAATTAGGCTCAAAATGTTCGTCTCGCAGAGTACAACAAAACAGTGCAATTAGTTTTTGATTTCATCTATATTTAGTACTTCATGCATGTTATGACATTTTGATGTGATGGGGAATCTTCTTTTTGCATAGTGTATTTGGGAGTTGCTTTTTGGTAACTTTTGGGAACTAAACGCGGCCATCGACGCAAACGTGCATTCCGTGAGGGAGTGGAACGTGGTCTCGTCCCCAGCACCACACGTCTCACAGACCCCAAAGGTTCAATATGCCTACGATGGAGGTTGGCTCAGGAAGGGATATAGGGCCTGCTTGGTTGGATACCAATTTATACTAAGCTAAACCTATGGCAAGCCAAAATTATGGCCAACCAAAATCAAGGCATGCCAAAGTTAGGGTAGGAAATTTATGTACTCACTTGGTTTGGTGCTAAAATATGGCAGCCAATATATTTCTCATTGTGAGCTTCAAGAAGTTTCTAGAACCTGGCCATGATTTTGGCTACAAGCATTAATGTGCCAATTTTTCGGTACTGAACCAACTGATAGCCAAAAAAATTTGGCATGCCATAATTTTGGTTAGGCACATATTGGAAGCCAACCAAGCAGGCCCATAGTCGTGAGACACCCTCCACCAGAATACCCTCATTTTTGGAGATTTTTACCTGTGTGCCATTAAGATAAGGCCCTCATACCTGTGTGCCATAAATTTTTCACTTGATATCTGTGTGCCCTTCACTTTTAATTTCTTTACCCATGTGCCATTCTGTCCACCATCTGTTAGAACTTAACAGAACTATAGTCCTGACATGTGGGACCCATAAAGTGAAATGACCATTTTACCCCTGAGTCCATCTCTCTTTCCCTCTGTTCCTCTCGTGCTCTCCTCTCCTGTCCCGTACCGGGGCCCCGCCGCCGCCAACGGCCAGCCCCTGCGCCGCCGCCGCCGCCCGGGCCCAGCCTCGCCGCCGGCCAGCCCCTGCGCCTGTCTCTTATACACATCT
>OAMR01000240.1:146409-183205 GCA_900205405.1 Echinochloa crus-galli | reverse complement strand
AGCCCGGTCTGTGCTTGCCGCCGCCCGGACTGTGCCAGCGAGAGCGGCGCCCCCGTCCGCACGGGAGCCGGCGAGGGAGGTGGGCCACGCGTGGCCGCCGAGCCGACCATGGCCGTGTGGGCTCCGGCGAGCCGTGCCACGGCCCCGGCGGCGCCCCTCGTCGTGCCGGCCGAGCGCCATGGCCCCTCATTGTGCCGGCCCGAGCACCATGACGACCGGAGAGGAGAAGAGAGAAATAAAAAAAACATATGAGTTAGTGACAGGTGGGCCCCACATGTAAGGCAGAAGGGCAAAAACGACATTTCACAGCTCCGTTTGTCTCCATCCATCCAGAATGACACACGGGTAACCAAAACAAAAGTGCATGTCACACAGGTGTCTAGAGAAAATTTTGTGGCATGTAGATATGAGACACTTAACTTAATGGCACACACGTAAAAGTCTCTCACTTTTGGTGGAACCTTGATCTTCCCTAGTTTCCTCCAGCGGGGGGCCAAATATAAAACCTACTAAAGTGCAACTTTTTGTTGTTGACCCTCTAAACTTGAGATGGGGGATTATTTAGAGGGTTTGCTAGAGTTACTCTAACAGGGCCTCTAGATTATTTTTATTATCAGATGGAACAAGTGAACATATTATGAACCGTGAAAGCATGTTTGGTTGGAGACTAATTTTGTTATGCACTAATTGATGGCATGATGGATGGGTAGTTTTGAGCAACCTTTTTCTTTAATCTCATCTGTCAAAGTTTAGCTTCAAAATATATAGGTGGCTAGAATTTTTTTTCTTTTTCTCTAATTAATGTTTGAATTTCTTGAGATTATTGATTAGTGTAGGTATAGATTTTCTAAAATTAGTAATGGTATAATGGTCCGCTAAATGCATAAATAGACCTGGTAGGGGTACCCATTTTAAGAAAAGGGTTATAGAAAGAGTAGGGTATCCGTGGACCACCATCGACGACTAATTATCTGTGGCAGCTTATTAGGGCAGTCCTAACCCATCATATCTATAGGTAGTGTCCATGATGACATGTTAGCAAGACACTACTTTAAACATTATGTTCTCCAACCCATTATTTCTTAGTATGGGTTCTCAATAAATTCCTCATCTCTCATCTCCACCAATTATATTTGTTTTTTATCTATAATAAAGACACTACCAGCTCTCAACCCAAATTTGGTAGTGTTCTGTGCATAGGTTCTTATGTAGAAACTGGGTCTTGCATGAGACCCAGTGTCTTTCTCTTTTTCCCCTCTCTCCTATTTAATGTAGCGCCACATAAGACAATAGTCCTATGTATCACCCTATTTAATGCTATGGAAACCATCCTACTTGGAGGGTTGGGACTGCCCTTAGTCGACACGGATACACTTCCTCGTCTATGTCTCTTGTAGTGCTAGCTCTTGAAACTGGTACAGATAAGGGTTTCTGTAGTGAAGATAAAGCAAACATCTTAGACTGTTAAACTAATCCTTAACTAAGCCAACCATAGTTGAGGCGGAGATGCACCTTATGTCATTCTGTAACTGAAGCGTGTGGATTTGCTGTTTGATAACAGGTTGACCTAGAGAGCCAGAGTTACAGCGACTGGAAAGCCTGGTACAAATATTTTACGGGCTGCGTCACTCAGATCACTGTTCGACATGGCTTATCAGCTCGAATAAAAAAAATTAAGAATAGACTCGACCAGATCTCGGATAACCGAAAGGAGTACAAGATCGAACATATACCGTCTGGGACATGGACGTCTTCCTTCACAGAATTTGCCCCGTGGTAAGCGAAGTAAAATTTAGTATTCTCTCATTCCCAAATTACGATTCGTTTTGGAATTTAAATATCGTTTTTATTATATATCTAAGCATAATGTATAAAAAAACTCGGCCGAGTGGGGAAAGACCGCCCCACCGGTATTATCTTAAGAAGAAGCCTCGGCTTCCGCGACCGAGAAAATCCTCGAACCCCAGCCCCGCCCTGACACTAGGATCCGTAACCCCTGAGAATTGCCTGGGCCGTACACGGTTCTCAGGCCGACCTGGTCCGGTTCTTAACTAGTGCTTTGGCCCACGGGACTGGCGAGGTGATTTTTTTAACCACAACCTGAAATTCGCTCCCACGGGGATTCGAACTCAGGACATGTGGAGTGCCGCTCGAGTGTCTTAACCACTAGGCTAAGCATTTTTTGGCCTAAGCATAATGTATATTTAAATATGTAGTAAAATTAGTTATAAAAAACAAAACAAATTATAAATTGGAACAAAAATGTACTACTGTAGTGAGCTTCTCTGCTATCTGGAGTTGAAACTTCGATTATATTGTTTTTACTAGCCCCATTTATGGCTGGCCCTTCAAGTTGTTTTAGATTACTAGTCAACACATTTAACTTTTGATTTTGACCCCGTATGTTTTCAATATGTGTTTTGTTGGTACTTTATGAAGGCTCTTGTTGCTGCCCACGTGAACATCGTAGATCTAGATTTTACTATCAAATTTGGGTCCTATTAGTTACTGCATATTTCTACCTGCATATTAAGTTGAAATGCTTATTGTACCTTTTACTCATAATTTATTTAATTAGAAATTATGGATTCTTGGTTCTAGACTATGCTGTTAACTACTATACAATGGCAAAAACAGTAACTTTAGATGTTGAATTTTCTCTATTAAAGAATTATGTGTACTGTAGTATTTTTTATTAAAAAATTGAAACTATCAATGTAGATATGTCATATGTTACATTGTTTCAATCAAAACCTATGCAATTAACTAATTTAACAACACAAAATATTCATTATCATGGACCTTTTTAAAATTAAGATGAATTTTAAATATCATATGTCTGTGATTTTCTAATAAAACCATTTTCATGGTTGCTAAACCATAGAAATTTATACTTATCACTCGCATGTATACATGCATGGCCGCATGGTATGGTGGCACACCACAAATATGCTTACTGAGTTAGGTTTTTATATGTTAATAGTATCAGTGTTGGTAATTTAAAAACATAATTAGAGGCACTATATATATATTCCTTGTAACCAACTAACGATGAGAACCTCAGCCGACTTGTAACCCGAGTACAAGGTTTAGGATATTACACCATCATCACTGGCCCGATCGAACCTGTTCAGTCCTTACATTTATGTTACCATCGGGCTTTAGGTCTTGGAATATCTTGGATCGAATAATCTACCACTTGGGAATATCCTCGGCGAGTACTAAATCTAACACATGTGTCGGTAATGTAGATATAGATTTGATGGGTTAATTTAGAGTATCTAACATAATGGTAGAGATTGGCAACTTAAATTTATATTTAAGGGGTTACTTTATATTCTCAATCAAAATAGCATAGGTGGATAGTTTAGATATAAATTTAGAGGGTTATTTTAGATTACCTTGCTGAATGGTCGATATGGGCAATTAGGATACATATTAGGGGTCATTTTAGATAGAGAAATTAAAACACAATTGATCCAATGGCTATGATTATTAGCGTATACTGGTGACCAGATGTTCCTAGCTTTTTCTAGAACAGTATTTGCAATAGTAGATTGTAAAGCACCACGTTGTCTTATGTTTTGGAATATAAACTGTTGTAGTATATTGGGATTCTTTTAGGATCTCTACATATGATAGATGATGATTGATTGTAGAGTAAATTCTTTATTTGACACCAAAACAAATGTTAAAGTCGGACAAAACGTATTCCAAATTATAGAGTAAATTACTTATTTGCATTTTTTCGTTCTCTATTTGACACTGACTTTTAACTTCATTCCTTATTTAAAATTTTCATTACCTTCAAAAGTGCGTGTTCGAGAAAAAAAATTACCTTCAAAAGTTAAAGTCAGACAAAACGTACTCCAAATCACCTCCAAAATTCATCAAATTTTTTCTACCAATAAAACAAATAGATATGAACATATGTTATTCAAAACAATACATGCACCTTTATAGTTTTGAACTTAAAATTCACCAAACTAGATAGTTTTTAAAACTTATTTGAATTTTATCTCACTAAATGCTTTCAAAAAATTAATAAAAATAACTAATATTTGTTACATGTGATGCAATAGCATATACAATTAATTTCCATCATAAGTTAAATAGATAATTATGAGTTCCATCTAAAATTTATAAAATACCATGTTCTTCCCAATTCTATATGTAACTTATAACGGAAAATAGTTTTAACGACTACCACATTACATAAAGTGAATAATAGTTATTTTTTCATAATTTTTTGAAAGTATTTTGGTGCCATATAATTCATATTTGTTTTAAAGATAGTCTGATTTACTAAATTCTAATTTTAAAATCATAAAGGCACATGTGTCCTTTTAAATAAAATATATTTATATCAATGTGTTATATCATTATAAAAAGTTACATGAATTTTGAAGGTTATTTCGAGGTTGTTTCGCTTGATTTAACTAAAAGCAGTGATGCAAATGTCAAATAAGGAATGAAGTTAAAAGTCAGTGTCAAATAGAGAACGAAAAATTTTTCAGGGCCAAGAAATGAATCGGTATTTATTTTGGTGTCAAATAAGGAATTTACTCTTGATTGTAATCCTACGGTATTTGTATTACCTCTAGGATAGGCCAAGCTGTCCTCCAAGAAATGTACTCTATACAATCCGGTCTCCAGGATGACCAAAACAATATATCATCCATCCACATTAAACAAATTATATGCTTCTGTACAAGCCATCCATACATATACAACTCCTATATAAATTGTTATTCCTCCACGGCACTAAGATTATCGAGTGAACAGGTATAACTTCAAACGGAAAAACATTGGGGATAAATATTTGGTGGGCTTTGAAGATTACAAGAGAATACTGGAGAAGCAGCTCATTTATGTTGAAGATTTTCCTCATCGAGCGTTCTTAATTATCCATATTGGGGGAAAGTGGTACTGGGAAGTACACCCTCATGAAAGAGATCTACGAACGTATGGACGATAATAAGCATTTCAAGGTTCTCATCTGGTACGACATTCCGCCGAGTTCCAGCACTGAAGACCTTCTCAGAGAAGTCTACATCAGAGCCCTTGACAACATATACCCACAAGAAAAGACTAGAAATGCTTATGCTAGGCAAGAGGAAGACATTGACGTCGCTGTGAAGCTTCGTCGTCTACTGAATAATAAGAGGTATCTGCTGGGGTTCTCCGTGGCGTATCATCCAAGACCATCCTGAACTGTCTTCGGGCGATCTTGCCAGACGACAAAATCGGCAGCAGGGTTGTGCTCATGAAGCCTGAAAACGAGGACATTGCAAAGCATGCTGAAACTATCAACCAAGAATGGCAAGCTAATAACACGAGGCCCTGGTACAGCAGTATCCATTTGGGCCGTCTGGATAAAAAAGAAAGTGGACATCTGTTCCGTTTGAGGGTATTCGGGGAAGCATTCAAATGAACAAAGAAATAAGACAGGAGATGGCTCCAAGGGCAAAGAAAAAGAGGAGATCGTGAATAATGACGAGAACAGTTATGACCAAGACATCTTCGACATAACAGGAGGTAATCCTCTGGCCATAGTGGTACTAGCAGGACTCTTGCGGTCCAAAGAGAAGCCTGTCGAGTGGGACAAAGTGCTAGAGCAACTCAAGCCTGCAGCAGAAGCCCATGACAGCCATGATAATCGAATAGCAGGTGTTTTGTTGTCAAGGGAGCACCCTGCTGCAGTTGACAGGGACATATTCTTGCAGCAGTGGCTCCCTGCAAGGCAGCAGGCAAAGCTGTCTAACAGAATGTGCATTGAAAGGATCTTGTCAACAAGCTTCGACGACCTCCCGCACGACCTCAAGTCGTGCTTCCTGTACTTCGCGGCATGGCCCAAGAATCTGCTCCATCCTGCAGACCGGGTTGTGCGTATGTGGACAGCCGAGGGTTTCATCAAGCCAAGGAAGGACAAGACTATGGAGGAGGTTGGTTGCGACTATCTGGAGGAGTTGGCCTCAAGATGCCTGGTTGAGGTAGAAGAGATAAATGGGCAGGGTGAAATCGAGTTTGTCCCAGTGCACAACCGCCTCCTGGCATTCTTACAATCTGAGGCTCGGGAGGCTAATTTCGTCGAGGTCCATGACACAAATCATGTGCTTGCTCCACCTTCAGTGCGTCGTCTCTCCATTCAGCATGACTGTGGCGGCTGCACAACTTTTAACCAGAAATTTCCAAAGCTGCGCTCCTTCATATCCTATGTTGATGAAGTAGGAGGTGGCTGTCAAGGCGAGGAGGAGGTGAACGACGATAAAGGTCACCGCCGCCACAAGTTTCCAAGCTGCGGGTCCAATCTACAAGGCATGATACCCGGGGTTCTTAGAGGCAGATCAGGCAGCACGAACGACAATGATAAGCCAAAACTTGATCTCAAGTTTCTGGGTGGCTCCAAGTTCCTTCGACTCATCTCCATACAAGGAATTGGTATTTCGGAGCTTCCACAAGAGATTGGTGACATGATTCATTTGCGCTACCTACGTGTCGCATGCTCTAGCCTGAAAAACCTTCCATCTAGCATTGGAAGATTGGTCGACCTGCAGACACTGGATATAAGGAAGACTAGAATAAAAAGGGTTCACGAAAAAATTTGGAGGATAGAGACACTTCGGCATGTGCTTGCAGAGAATCTCGAGCTACCTAACTCAGTAATCAAGGGACAAGAATTACAAACACTCAATGGCATAAAACCCTCGGAAAAATCAGAATGGGTTGTCGGGAGGAGTCCATTGGATTTGTTGACTAACCTGCGTTCACTAGAGCTGTGCAGTGTTGTTGTTGATCGGCACATGCGGGCACTGGAAGTTGCTCCAGGGAAAATGCATTTCCTTGATCATATGAAACTTACAATGACGAAAAATAATAAGATTCCGCCATGCGTGTTTACTGCTCTCCAAGCCTTCGTTCACTACACAGCTTAGTTCTATATGGGAATATCGAGCAGTTTCCACCAGAGAGCGAAATTCGCATGCTCAGACCAAACCTTGGCATACTTATTCTTGTCCCCGAAGCAAGTGGCAATGACAAGGCGCATGAGGAATTCAAAACCGACCATATTCACAAGCTCGGACCAAACAATGGTTTCCCCGAAGCAAGTGACAACGACAAGGCGCCTGATGAGGAATTCAAAACCGAGCATATTCACAAGCTCGGATCAAACGATGTTTTCCCCGAAGCAAGTAACAATAATGAGAAGTCATCCGAGGAGTCAAGAGCTGAATTAGAAGATATTGACATGCTTGAGCCAAACATTCTTGTGCCCAGATCAGCAAATGACAACGACAAGAAGTCTGAGGAGATCAAAGCCGAATTTGAAGATATTAGCATGCTCGGACCAAACCGTGTTATACACGGAGAAAGTGACAATGACAAGATGCCGAAAGAATGCAAAAGACTTGTTCCCCAAACCAAGCATAGTGCAATGTGTCCACAAGTTTTGGAAAGGAATGAAGGAAGGAAGGAATCCCAAACCACGAATGATCGTTTCCAATTCCGAAGAAACAAGGAAACAGGTGCCCCAAGCTTATTCGGGAGAGGTTCGAGCACTGTGGGTACTAGTTTCAAAAGACAACCATCTTCTAGAATTGGTGTGGGCTGCAAATTTGTTAAGCGTGAGAGTAGTTTCGGAAAAACTTCAACTCAGAGGAAACCGGTAGGCCGTGGGCTTCCTCAGAAACAAAAACAAGGAAAGGGACAATTCCCCAAGTCTGGGTGACGATGCTCTAGATGAACAAGGACACAAACAATGAGAAATTTTCTATTGGTCACTTCTCTTGCACTGCCAACAGAAATGCATCTCTTCCCATTTTATATTTTTTAATATTCAAGAAATCTTATTGCCATGTAATATCTTTGCTTCAAACAAGATAAGTTATGCAATTAAATAAACGATATATTCATGTACATGACAATCATTATAATCATACGTTTTATATATATGGTATACTTCCCAACAGAAATGATTGTCTATAGCCAGCTATAGAATAACTAATTCTGTAGCTGGACCCAACCTAATTCATGTGATTATTTCCAAGTTGTGTTTAAGTACTTTTTTTGTTCACTTTTTTCTTAAGCTGGTTAAAAGAGTTGGCTACAACTTAAAATCAGGGTAGCAGAGGGAAAAGTAATTATTCTATTGGTGTTTATCAGCCGGTGTTTGCATGATAGTTGTTGGTTGTATTTTTTGACAGAGATTAAGTTGTTGGTTTGAAGCACCTATGCCCGTTGTTGCATTTTTTTGGTTGTATATGATTCTAAGTCACTCAAATATGAAAGAAATACATTGCCAAGGAAATGAGAATGAATAGAGCCTCCCAAATGTTCTTCAAGACTTCAAATGGTCATTTTATGAAGGATAAGAACTTGTCTAGATCCAAGTGTTACAAGGAGATGAAGGATAGGTTAGGTATATGATCTAAGTTTATAATTTTCATGACACTACTATTAACAGGGGCGTATGAGCTAAGTAGCTTGAAAATAGTGTTGCGCTCCATTTTTAGAGTACAACAGGTAAATATAGCAGAATCTAGTGCAATCACCTATTAAAGTCATTCATTTCACACAGATTGGGATGAATTAATTCAAGAGGTGCCAAATTCCTTGCCTCAGCAGCCAGATGGAAGTTGCATGGTCTTTTTATTCAATACACACATGGCACTTGGAACCTTTGGCTGAAGTTAACTTCGGGGTTAAACAGTCTGTTTGGATTGACGGATGGACTGATTCATGACCAATCGGCTCCCGACGGGGTCATCCTTCCTAGGATCGGATGGCTCCAGAATGAGGTCGTCCGGTGAAATTTCGAGGACTCACCTTGTCATATTTTTAGCCTATAGGACGGACGGTCCGGTGACGGACAGACATGTCCCGTGCCGCGAACCAAATGCCGCAGTCAGGGTCGGAGTTAGGTTCGGATGGTTCTGTACGGTGGCGTCCTGCAAACCAAACGCGATGTAACATGACAAAGTTGTGAATGCCAAACATTGAACTCATCATTAACATTAGCCACATGATTCATAGGTTTATTACATTTTTTTGACAAGTAGATTTATTGCATTTATCACACAAAGAAAGGCAGAACAAGCATGAGCTGTCATAACCTTTACCAACAAGAGCTCCGTACTAAGAAATTACATATTTATTAGATACAAAGACTAATTTAAAGAGATCTCTGCACAGTAGAGACACGCTGACTAGGTTATTCTTGATGGTGGGGACATACTTGTTATAAACGCGCAGCCGGATTCGGCCTAGGCCCGGGTACCTACGGGCCAGCGCGACATGAAGCCCAGATCCAACGGAGCTGCAACCAATCAAGGCACAGGCCTAACTCAACCAAAAGACTAGTTTGGTAGGTGAGGATTGCCCTCGCCTTATATGTTGTGCTCCCCCATCATCAATTTCCGATATGGGACTAACCCTAACAATCTCCCCCGTCACACATCGGACCCAACTCTTCCATTAGAAGAGGCTATCACAGGTCCAGAGTTTAAATTCTCCAGTTGAGGCACCTGGAGACTTTCAGGGGCTCTCCCGTCATAAATGTGACCACTGAGATTTTTCTTAGGTTTCACGACCTTCGGCTCTGATGCCACTTGTTATAAACGCGCAGCCGGATTCGTCCCGTGCCGCCGCACCCATGGGCCAGCGCTATATAATGCCCAGGTTAACAATACTGAATGTTCCTAAATCGAACGATCTTTCCTAAAGTAAGCTTCAAATTGAGTGTACCAGCGCACCTAGAACATGCGCATGTGATCTGTTGCCCATCAACAATTAGGAAGTCCCTCTGGTGATAGGAACCTCCTTGGGAGTGGCTCGATTTTCACGATAGTAGGTCATCGAACAACGGATAACTTGCTGCAAATAATGGGTAACTAGCTGTGAAAAGCCAAGGGATAACTAGCTTTATACCTGCCGACCAAGCGACGGGAAGAGAGGCACCGAAACCTTGAGCACTTTGACTCGATCTCTGAACAACCGCAGAACCACAATCCAAGTCTAATCCACACAAAAGGACTTGAAGCCTAGAGCACGAAATAGGTGATATCGGAAAGATCTTCTTCAGTCCAAGATGAACAAGGAAGAACAAATGTGTGTGTAAAAACACTCAGCAGCTCAGCTGCGAAACCATATGGGTTTGTCAAATGATCCAAGATCCTTTTTACAATAGCATATAAGTAATATTTATATTAGGAACAACCCTCCTAGATAGGCCAACTGGTGAAGCATTCACAAAGTGTCCTTCATTCACTTCCCGCGCGCATGTCTATCTTCTGGCAGTGATCCCTAAAATTATCATTACTCCTTATTTGGAAGTCTAAATAATAAGCCATTTATTGGGTTGTAAAGTAGACTTCATAAATTTTCCAACCATGTATAATATGTACCATAAAACTGTACATGTTAGTGCAAAATTTGACGAGAAGTGGAAGCACTAGTCAGCCCTCGTGCGACTGTTGGGGTTTCTGCAGTCTCCACAAAGTTGGTCATAACTCCTAATTGGAAAAACCAAAGGACTTGTCGTTTGTTCCATGAGAAATAAGAATTGATAAAATTTCCATCAAATATGCATGGGCTTCCATAACTTTCAGGATTAAGGAGTTATGATTGAATCTTTGTGGTGGTCTAGAAACACTACCTAAGTGGTACGAAATGCTGGTCTGAAAATGCAAGCTCCAATCATGGCTTTGTATTGACTCGATCTTCTAGGTATAATTGTTGTAGGTTGTCCCCGTGTAGACCATACTTCTATTCATGTGTAAACCTAAGCACAAGCAATGTAGACCTTTTATGTAGTATATGCTTCTCTTCAAGAGAATAAGTGTCTAGAAATTCATTTATGCCTGCAAAATAGCAAATAACCTTAGAAAAATATAAACACATCTTGGGCTAGTTATATGCGGTTTAAATGATGTGAAAAATGATTCCATTGAGTATGAGCATAAATAATGGTGTAGGGTGTAAAAAATTCAAGGATTCCCATGAGTTATATTAAATAGTGTGGGAGATGTTCTAGTTTGTGAATAATATATATTCTAGTTTTTTAGAATGTGTTGAATCTTTCATGACAAGGTTTTACACCTAAAATGACTACTTGCAAATTTCTAGAATTCTCAGAGAACTTTTAGTAATTATTATTATTATTATTTTCGATCGGCCAGAGATAAAAGTGTTGACTCTCCATATCTAACCTTTCAAAATTTCATATATAATTTCAGGATTAGATCCTATCTAGGGCATATGACCTTAGATATCATTGTTAGGAGATATTCCCATAATTATTTGTGGTAACTTTTGTTCAATTTGAAATTACTTGAGAATAAGGTCCTAGAAATTCATTTAATACCTGGAAAATAGCAAAACACCAAAGGAAAATCCAAAACTCGTCTAGGGCAAGTTATATGTGGTCTAAGTGATGTGAAAAATAGTTCCATTGAGTATGAGCATAAATAGTGGTCTAGTGTGTAAAAAATTTATAGGTTCCCATGAGTTATATGAAATAGTTTGGGAGATGTACTGGTTTGTGAACAATGTAAAATTTAGTTTTTTCAGAATGTGTTGAATCTTTCATGAAAAGGTTATACACATAAAAAATGGGTAATTACAAATTTCCAGAACTTTTGGAGCACTTTTAGTAGTTATTATTATTTTCTTGGTTGAGCTAGAAATAAAACTAGAATTTTAAAGATATAAAGATGAAATATGTTTGTATGAAAGTGTTTCTGAAATGTATATATTTGTAAGCTATCAAATAAAAAAATGTAAATCTCGTTGAGTACTACAACTTTGATGTTAACTTTGTTTTTACTTGAGGTTTTTCAATGAGTGTGAGATATTATATCAACTTTTTGGACATCTAAATTATTTAAAATGACAAAGATGCCAACTATAAAGTTTTATTCGAGTTCTACAATTTTAATGTAAAATTTGTCTTCATCCGACTTTAAATGAAAAGGTTATAAATTTTGATAAGTTTGAGATTCGAGCCGGTACTGCATCACAAAAAATGGGCTATGTATAGTAGCGAGGGATGCCTGGGAATGCTAGCTATCCTCGTTGACTGATTACTATTGCCGGCATTATCATCTGTGGTTGAATTTTGTGACAACTTTCTGAGTGTTTGTTCTGTCTGAACCTGCACTTCTGGACCGATAATTATGTATGATCAACACTGGTCTTCCATGATATGGTATCTGCTGCTACCTCTAGCAATGGCTCCGCCAAAAAGCTTGTTCAAATAGTTCAGCACACGTCAATTCATTAATTAGTGGGATATGATCCATTCAATTATCCATGTAATTAGAAAACGTATGCGTGTAATGACCTACATACACAAGCTAAAGAAAGTTTGAGTAAAGACATTCAATCCAATTTTGGATATCATCGCATCACTTTGATTTGTGACAACCAAAACTTACAATATTCACCGAGTATGCTTTGTCAGTTGTCACTAACCACTGCATTTTCGGTCACGCGTTTTTTTCTTAGCTCATCCAACAAAGCGCGTTTTCATGATATTATAAGTTAAGGCTTTGTTTGGAAACTAGAGTATTCAATTGGATTAGAGGGGTTTGGTGTGGAGCAATTTTCCCTACAAGTCAAAATCTTCCTCGATCCACTTCAGTCCCCCTCAATACTCTCCAACACTCCACTTTCCAAACAAAGCCTAAAGGTGTTTGTCCTTAATCATCTTTAGCCCCCCTCGGGTTCCATCCTGGATCCATCACTATCCATCTCAAATTAGTGAATGAGATTTCAGTCACACATGGGATTTCAGCCACGGTAGCTTGATGCCGTACATGGAATCTCAGCAAGAATTGCAATCATAGACACCATTCCGATTCATTGTTCCACATACATGCTCAACTCAATATACAGTTACAATTTCAGGCAACCGTGATCAAGGTTGTGCCTGGAGTTCATCGAGCCCCAAGCTGGAAGCCAAAAATATTTTCTTAGCACCTCAAGCTAGGCCACGGCACAAAAAATGTTTTCCCGCTAACGATCTGCGCCATTGATTATCAGTGAGGGGTAAGGCACCTTCTTTATATCAACAAATGTGGAATACTCGGAGCTAAGTGGTTGCTTCCACGGTTCCCCATCCATTTGCATGAAAGCGTCCCGCCATTGGCCACCCTTGATCTCTATCCGGATTGCTGCTGCCTGAAATGGGAATAGTAGCACCAAATTATATTGATATCTTCTAAAAGCAGAACTAATAATACTCTTTCTACTTTTTTAGTTTGTTGAGATATTTTGTTTCTTTTTCATTTGTGCCATTTGCTCACAAGCAAAAAAAAAAAGAACTCTCGTTGTGATCTTTAGGCTTTGGATTGAAGTGGATTGGAGGGGTTTGGAGTGGAGCAATTTCCCCCACAAGTCAAAATCTTTCTTAATCCATTCCAATCCCCCTCAATACTCCATTTTCCAAACAAAGCCTTCAGTGTTACTGAACTTCAACTGTACTCCACAGTGAAGGACGCCTTGTTATTCACAATTCTGCTTTAACAGTTTTAGAGAAACATGAAACTCTAGTGGAAAGAAAACGAGTATATATCAGGTTATCTGTTGCGCCTGTATAATACTGTATGTCTGTGCATGATGAAAACTGACCCCTCTTATAATGAGTTTCACAAAAAGGCATTGCAGAGTCATGCCAATAAATAATAAATCATCTTCAGTAACGACTCAAACAACATGTGCAGAGCGGAAGTACCTGGGCTATGTGCTTTGCAGATATAAGTTCAACCATCACGAGAGAAGCATGCCACCCTTGCTTCAGTCCAAATATTTCAAGAAGACCATCGTCTGATTGGGCTTCAACAAAGCCTCTCTGTTGACATAAATGAATGCATCAGAAGACACTGTTAATGCAATTGAGATGATGAATGATCACATTAATTTACTCAACATACTTTCTCCAAATATTCAGGCTTCAAATTTCCCCATGGGTTCCTTCCGCTTGCGTAGTTGTGAAGGTTCAATGCAACAATAGCCCTCACGCTGCATCACAGATTGTCAGATGAGACTGACTTCATTTTCTATATGTGGAAGCATGGTCCCTAGCTATCCCAAAATAGCAAGAGATTGTCAGCTTGCCTCGATGGTACAGGAATGTTCTCCCATTCAGAGCTGTCCATCCTCTTTATTGATAAACAAATAATATTCCTCAGTCCCCTGACATATTATAGAAACAACAAAGTAAGAGATTCCACACGGCCTCTGCAACCTGGGTTTGATAAATCAGTGTCGCTGGTGATTAACTTCTGATTATAGAAATATTTGCCTTAATTAGGTATAAAAGCAAGCAGTCTACCCAGAGAAGAATATTTTGGATTCATGGATGAGTTGGACTCTGATTGCTTTGGATCGAACAAAAAATTTCGAAAGTTTTAAAAACTAACAAATCTATAAATCTATAATTAGAATTCAGAAGATAGGGAACTGACAGCCGATTTTATTGGACATCTAAACTGAATACTCAACTGGCCTTAATCCGTTATTGTCAGCAAATGAAATACTATCTGATTACTGGAATTCAGTGGTGCAAGGATGCTTTCAGAGAAATTGGTCAAAATTGCATCACATGCCAATATTTGCAAAAAAAAAAGGCATTTGTCTTTCAGAAAAAAAAGGAAAAACTCCAAACTTCAACTATGAGTCCAATTTTTTTCATAAATACACAAGACAGTTGCGTATCATATCATTAAAAAGAAAAATAATGAGTCCAAAGAGAAACCAGCAACTCTGAGACCATATAAAACATTAGCCCTTAACTATCAAAACTGTTTAAAAAGGACCATTTTTGATGCCTAAACTCAGGCCGTAGTTGAAGATTAAAAATGGACACACTATTATTATAGAAAATTTCAAACAAATTAAAAAAACCCTGAAAATAGAGTAGTCGATTAGTCAGTGGATTTACCACACATTTTGGTACCTGTAAAAAGGTATGATACATTTGGCAAAAGATAAACCACTGTACCTTAATTCAGGGTCACTGATGCACTGTGTAAAGAACCATCCTTGCTTGCAGGTATATCCTGCGTAAATTAACTGTCACAAAATCAGCGAATCAGTAATTTAGTTAGAATTGCTTACTCTACAAGTGTTTAAAATATAGGTCATATGGCAAATATCATGTTAGTCAAACATGAGCGCAATTTTGTATGTGCAACCGTGAAGATGTGAATTATTTCAATGCAGCTGCATCATGCTATTTTCTTTCTTTCTTATGATGTTATTGAGTTGATGTTATTCATTTTCTTATTTGTACCATGGCCAACAATAAACTGAAAAAACTATCCTCAAATGGAAAAGGCACGTTCGATTCAAGCAGCAGAACCAAAAATTCTTAAATTATCACTGCTTTAATTAAAAACCTTGTACTCCTTAAGCTGCAAGTTTGGGTTCATTGTTAATTAAGTTATAGGAGAAAATAGATTATTCTCAACTGTACTCCCTACCTATTATTGTTACAGGGTATTTATATGAGGGAGAGATGGCCTGCATGAGCAGAACCAAAAAAAACTTGGGCCTATATACATATTACTAAACATGTGACACTTAAAAATTCATATCTTGCCTTTGATTTGCAGGCAATTAATGGAATGCTAGCATCTTGAAGAAAAGGTGATTCAAATTCATATATTGACTTTTGGATTATACAGAGAAAAACTATGCATTACAATGAACAGAGCATATGTTATTCAAATTGATTTCCTTGCTAAATTTTACTCTCCCTTTCATTAGAGCAAAAGGTGTGAAGTGTTCACCAGTTTTGGAAAGTTGAGGTTTTAAATAAACCATTTTAAATTTTAGGGGGTTATCCAGTTTTGCTATATATGGGGGAGTAAAGTGGACTTTTTCCTTCTCATTGTTAGTTGACCAATGAAACTTCCACTACGATGGCTGCAGATCTGCTGTTCATGCTAACACATTCAAGTTAACATTACAGGTATGAATTGAAAAGTTTTCCTTCATCTAGAAAGATCTGTCAACTGCATGAAAACTAGAACGATGGATATTGGTGTTTAAGGTGATGAGCTGATGGGTTATCAAAACTGTGGGGAGTGGGGAAGAGAACCACAAGTTATACCTTATTGGATAAAGGTCCACTTGCAAGAAATGGTTTCTCATCACGTAAATGGTGAAATCCATAGGCTACTTGAGCATCCATTCCTGCATTACAAAGGAAGACTATTGTCAAGACCCTTCATCTGATTAGAAATGACAACATAACAGGTAACAACAAACAGAATCCCAGCATGTATATCTTAAGTCCTAATGTCATATATGTCATTTTCTCTGATATTGGACACTAATTAATGGGGTAACAAGAAAGATGCTCTTGAAATATTATTTGTCTCATATCTCCAAGGTAGTATTGATAATGTGTTATTACCTGCCTTTATAAGGTAACCAGAACAAAGAAAGAACAAAAAAAAGAATCTCCTGCGGATATAAAAATATACACTAGAAAAAAATACGGGGAATTCACCTGTGGATTATTTATTCTTTAGCTGAACTAACAGAGGAAAGGATCTTCAAATCCTTCCACTTGATAAGGTTAAGAAAGGATCGAACAGAACAACTATTATTTACCTATAATATAGTAATAATTGTACCCATGGCCAAGGAGACTCTAACAAAATATGTTCTTGAATAGTTTACAGGGTGAAAAATGAAAGTACCTATGCTGAAGTAATTATAGAAGACACCATCAAAGCAAGACACTGTTTCAGGCAACTCTCCCTTAGCAGTACCATCCTGTAGGAAAGAGAAACCTCTATCACTATTAGTTACATGGCCATGACAATATAAGAAAGTCTAGACGCATTGATGCATTACATCGTAAAATGTACACTCTCCAAGATGCCTAAGCGAATGAGGGAGATCCAATTCTTCCTTTTCTTCTTCTCCATCTTCAGGCATAGAAACAACAACATGCCAACTGCACAATGGTGACATAATATGAGCCATTTGATGCGGTCAAACTAGGTTTACGGATCATTGAAGAGATATTAATCCATTGAAGATCTTAGTGACTTCCTATCCTATAAACAAGAGTCACCTGTCTAAACAAGAAACCGAGCCGAGAATAGCCTTGTAGAGAGATCGTTTAGCAGATGCTTTCCATGAGAAAGAAAATGAAGCGCCCTGAAAATAACTGTTATGTGATGAAAAGCCTGTAGTAATTAACTTCATAAGACTATAAACTGAGAAAGAGATCCTTTTACCCAACCAAAACTTCTGGAGAGATCATTTCCTGTTCCAAGTGGTATCACAGCAACTGGAGGAACAGGCTCCCTGTTCTGAACATATAGTTCTCCTAAACATCCCAACACCCAACCTACTGTTCCGTCACCTCCTGCAACCTAGGAAAGATAAGGTATAATAAGTATCTAGGAGTTATAACCCTTTTTCCTTGAGGTGGCAATCAATCAGAGTCCATGTTCAAAATGTCTCAACAAGTACTATTGAGTATTTGTGGTCAAACTAGTATCAGAAAATGTAACTCATGAAGCCCTGTGAAATGCATAAAACAACCGGGAGGAATGCATACTAATATTGTGTTCGTTGCAGGTTGCAGCTATCGCAGCCACCAAAGTTGTGTACATACCATGACTCGCAGATTATTGCGAACAAACCGCGCACTATGATCCCCAGAGTCTGCAAGTTGTTCCAAACAAGCCAAAGCATATTCCACAAATTCAGAAGGCTTCACAATAATAAGATCAAAAACCTGGATTTAGAAAAGCAATTGTCAGTAAAAATGCATTTAGTGCCAAACCATCTCAAAGTTTCATAAACAGAACAGAACAGAGAACCCCTAGATATTAAAGATATGGCATGATGATAAATGATCCCACACTTCATCTAAGCACAGGTACAAAAGAAGTGTTTCTACAACTAACTGTAACAAATACAGTAACCAAAAAGTGATGGTTATCAAATTGAAGTGGTGTCTAGTTTGACATGGTCAGACCTGACAAATTTCAATAATGATACCTACAAAGAATAACAACTTTATATATTACTGTATAAATAATGCCATTATATGAATTGAACCAACTTCAACACACTTAAGATAGCTATGGTAATATTTGCGTGAAACATCAGGAAAATGCAGGTATGGGCATCAGTTTTGAGATCTAACAATTTAAATTTGTATTGATTATAAAACAGAAACAATAAATTTCTTATTCTAGCATAAGAAAATGAACTGTTATACCCAGTTCAATTTTATTTTACCTGTATCCAGAGAAAGTACTACCTCCATGTACATAAATCTCTTAAAGTGCCATAGTAGGGTAAGAATGGTGATAATGGATCAATGGCATTTCCTATCTGATCCATAGACAAGGTTCATACCTCTTAGTAGATTACCTTTAATTATTGATTAAAAAGGCAATATCCTCAGTTTTCACGACTGAATATAGCATGACTTTAGTGCAGATTAATCACTGGATCTTGAAGGTTCAAATATCACTAAATAAAGTATGAACAACTGTATTCATGGATCTTGGTGACGGTATATAGCTACAGGTGTAGATAAGTGAAGCATGGAATTTCTCCTTAAACCAACATTTTTTTTTTGGTGAATCCTTTAACCAACTTGATTCCCTTCATCTGGGAATCCCTGTGTATTGATTAGCTGATACTCATGAATCAGGTACCAAGTTTTGCACACCAATTATTAACTGTCACCAATAATCCTTGCAAGAACAACTGCCATCTTTGAACAAATGGAAGCGTGTTCGATCTCTAACAATAATTTCTCTCCCATATACTTTAGATATTAGTTTGGTGACATGATGGCAGTCATGGCAAACTCTGAGGTTCTTGACTATTCGAATGGGCATGTTGTCACTTGAACTAATCAAAGCAAAAGCAATTGCCAGCTTCTCACTGTGCCGGCTGAGAGCATTCTCCTTCTCCTCTTCTTCAATGTCTAGCAAAACTTCCTTCTTATCTGGAATGTAACCCTCCTCTAACCTAATTCGACGATCAATCTCATGCCACTTTGTCAAAATATCTTTTATATGAGGATGAGACAGATCTCCAACAATGAATTGGTGAATAACTCCTTTAATCTCCACAGTGCTACAACCAGGTGTCTTATCAACACCCTTTTCGCGCATTAGGTGCCTAATTTCCCTTGCAGAATTGTGCCTACCTGATGCAGCATAAATGTTAGCTAGAAGTACATAAGCACCACTTTTGTCAGGTTCCAACAAAATCCAATGGTTGACAACATACTCAGCCAACTCCACATTCTTGTGAAATCTACAACCAGCCATGAGAGCTCCCCAAATCAAGGCATCAGGTTTCATGGGCATCTTCTCAATCATCTCTTTGGCCTCACCAAGCAAGCCATTTCGTGCCAGAAGATCTACCATGCATCCATAGTGCTCAATCTTTGGTTTAATGCCATATTTCCTCACCATGGAATCGAAAAGCTCCCGACCCTTGTCAACCAACCCTGCATGTGTGCACGCACACAATGCGCCAATGAAGGCAATGTCATCCGGCCTAACGCCTGACCTCTCCATCTGGGAGAAGAGCATTAATGCCTCTGATCCTCGGCCATGGATTGCCAGGCCTTTTATCATAGTAGTCCAAGCCAGCACATTCTTGTCCTTCATTGCCTCAAATACATCCACTGCAAGCTGCACCTCACCACATTTGGCATACATATCAACCAAAGCAGTCCCCAAAAACACAGTGATCCTAGTGCAATTCGCCTTCAGGTAACCATGCACCCATTTCCCCTGCTCCAGCGCCCCATGCTGCGCACATGCTGCTAGCACCCCAACCAGCACCGTGTCGTCCGGGCAAACACCTTCAGCTTGCATCTGTGCAAACATCTCCAGAGCCTCCCTCCCGTCTCCAGCCTGCACGTACCCATTAACCATGGCGCTCCAAGAAACAGCATTCCTCTCAGGCATTTCGTCGAACAGCTTCCGAGCATCCGCGACCCGCCCCGCCCTCGCGTAGGCCGTGATGAGGGTGTTGAACGAGGCGGCGTCCACGGCGGCAGCTGTCCGCAGGAGCAGAAGCCCATCGTCGAGCCGGCCGAGGAGACCGGCGTGGACGCGGATGAGCGCGTTGCTCACGAGGTGGAACCGCTCCAGCCCGAGCTTGACGGCGTGGGCGTGCACGGCGAGCGCCAGCGCCGCCGCGTCCGGGGCCGCCGGGGCCAGCGCGATCGACTTGAGGAGGGAGGGGAGGGTGTGCGGGGTGGGGAGGTGGCCCGCGCGGAGGAGGTGCGCGTAGAGCGGGTGCGCGAGGTGCGGGCGCGCGGAGCGGGAGAGCGCCCGGATGAGCGCGTCGTGGAGCTCCGCGCTCCGCCGCAGCCGCCCCGACGTGACCAGCGCCGCCTGGCGGCGTGCACGGCGGCGCGGAGGCGGCGCGGGAGCGCGGCGCGCGCCCTGAGGTCCTCCTTCTCGAACGCGGACGAGGCGGCGCGGCCGAACCCGCAGCCGCGGAACGAGAGCGACTCGATGAGCGCGCCCACCAGCGGCGGCGCCGGCGGCGTGGGGGACCGCGGCGGCTCGCGCTCCCGCTCCGAGGGCGTCGGCGACGGCGCCGCCGAGGTCGAGAAGGACGGCATGGAGAGCGCGACGTCGGAGTAGGACCGCGACCGCGATCGCCACCGCGGTGGCGATCGGCCGCTGGTCGGGGTCGGGGAATGCGCCGTGGGAGGCGTGGGGAGAGGGAGCGCGCCGCGCGGCGGTTGGAGCGGAGCGGAGGGCAGGGAAGGGAAGGGGAGGCCGGAGGAATGGGGCGGTTTCGTATGGCTGGTTTTTCCCGCGGGGAGGAGGGAAGGTGGAGGGAGGCTGGCTCAAGCGCCGGACGCCAGCTCGCACAGGCAGGCAGGCAAGCTAAAGAAAATTTTGATAAATTTGGATAGATTTTAATCCGTTAATTTTTGAAATATACAGTCGTCGACTTTGCCGTGATGATATTTCAATCAAAAGAGCTACTGAAAAATTGTTTGATAAATGTATCTCGAAACACTTGTCCGTCCACTCTTTCTTTTTTTTAATTTGCAATCAAAAAGAAATTAAGTTTACAATTAATATTAAATATTTATCATCCCATGTTTCCTCGGATTTAAATGGATGATGAGGGACAACCGGTTGGCACAAAGAATGGTGGTGGATTTGAGGTGGCGTACGGTTAGATGAGGCACGGGTACTAAGTTTAAAAAAAAAAGCTCCCATTCCCACGGTATAAGCTGCGCACTTTATGTATCATTCGGTGTTAAAAAAGTACTATTCGTTGTTGACTGTTTTTCATTATCTTTGATCATTCGTCTTATTCAAAAAATTTCTTTCTTGTTCTAAGGTATTGTTACTTTCCTAAGCCTTTCTTTCTTGTTCTACCTTGCTTCATCCTCTATCTCTTTTTTTCCTCACGGAGCCGTTGGGTCCCGAATCTAGATGCAGATGTTCATCGTTTTGATCAAAAGTTCAGATTAGAGGGAAGGCAAGTACCACTATTTTAGATCATACTTCCTACATATCCATATTTCCTATGTCTGCAAAAAAAAGTCATCATATAAGTCAAACTTGATAAACCTATACAAAATAGTAGTATCAATACTTATGATACCAAATAAATATCATTAGATACATCATGAAAAAATATTTTCATAATATATCTATTTGATCTCTTAAATATTGATATATTTTGCTATAAAGTTAATCAATACAAAAGTTTTGACTTAGGACAAAACTAGAATGGCTTGTTTTTTTTTAAACGGGGGAGTAGATATAAAGTGAATGCAACTTTTTTTTGTTTGATGCTGACATTCATCTTGTGTTCATAGCAGAAACAAAATTCAGCAACTCACCGGGTCATGTGGGCAAAATTTTGACGTGAGGAAATTCTTACTACGTCGACGATAGAGGCACCTCACCGGGTCATGTGGGCAAAATTTTGACGTGAGGAAATTCTTACTACGTCGACGATAGAGGCATCAGCAGGCAAACTAACTATGAAGAAAATCCAATGTTAGCTATTCCCGGTGCAAGTTCTATGCACACTGGGTCACACATCAATATATGTGATTACATGTCAAGATATTGATGAAGAAAGAGAGGGTGAAACTCGGTTTAGTCCTTTCACTATGAAACCCATTGAAACTAGCATTGGGGGCTAAATAGTTTTCATTCCATTTGTCTGCGTCCAATCACGTTCCTCGCAATTGACATATGCCATCCCTATTTAGTGTGCATGAAACTCATATAAAACTTGCACTATGAATAGCCTTGTTAAAGCTCACAAAAACCTAGAAAATGCTCCCGTTTTTTTAGAATTTTGTTCTAGCAGAATCAGATGAAACAAAAACAATTTAAGGCATGTAGACCATGATACATTGGCAACACAGCTAATGTGGCATCGTCCCCTTACAGAAAAAAAGGACAAAGTATAAATAGGCAAATTTTGAGGTGGCCAAAGGTTGCTGTGAATCCTGTATCTGGCAACGACACTGCCCCAGTGCACACACCAACAATATAGTTTATATACCAAATGACAGGAAACTCGAACAGTCGACTTGCACGCTATTGTTTGAATATAGAAGAGCAATTGGCAACAATAATAATAGCCAGAGATTGTTAAAAAAGATCTATTGTCATAAAGAATTTATTATTCAGCGTTGACCACATTATTAAGCTAGCTAAACAGCAAATTCCAGGTACAACAGCTCGCAAGAATTTCCCTTTTTGCTTATATGACTTTTCTAGCTTCCATATACAAACAATTTTTTTAATATATATATTTTTTGGAATAAATTAAATGAATTCCAGGCTGTCCATGTAAGAGATCCAGTGCATTCCTTGTCCCTAGAGCCAAACAACTCCAAAGGGCCATCCATTTTTTTCTCGAACACGCAGGAGAGCTGTGTATCTATATATTAAGAAGAAGAACCAAAGGGCCATCCAATACAAATGGAGTGAACTCATGGTGGACACTGGAATCCAGGTTGAGATAATTTCTCAATCAGAACAGCCAGGTCACCGTGGCACCAGATCTTTATGCATCAGACTCCGTGCGGACAGCTGAAAAAGAACAACCAAGTTAGTTTCAAAAGAAACATACAAAAACACCATGCACAAAATATAAAAGTAATTAAGTTCTATACTTCATGACCCGAATAAAAGGACAGTAATTGATTGCAAGGGAGACACAACTCATTTTCTTCTGAAAACTTACAAAACCAACTGCAATGACCAATACTGCAGTAAATTATAAGCGACCACTACAAATATTCTCATATATCAAAGAAATTACTAATTACTCAGAATAGAATAGACTCGAGGCAGCACTTTCAGGCAATCCGGACAGCCACAAATATCAAACTCTCCCTACTTCTCTGATTTCTTTACTTTGTAAGGTTTATATGCAGACTGCAAGTGCTCTGGAAGATGCTAGTGAAACTGAAATATCATGTGCTACAGATCACTAGAAAAATATTGCAAGTTTCCAATCATTTTACCCAAAGGTTCCAATTCCACATCACAAAAATAGGTCAGAATACATTTCAAGCCATCTGCAGAACTATTAATGACTGAAATTGTGAAGGTAACAACTATTGTCCAATGATTACGGGCGTAGCAATGTCGACTAGAAAAATAATGAGAAAAATATCATGGAATTACCTTATTACATGGTACTGAAACACAACATATCAAGGTTCATAGAACGTTGATTTTCTTTCTACAAGGATGTGTCTTTTTATGCATATAGCACACATGATTTTATTTCCTATTGGTGTGTACATTTGTGCAAGCATTAAGCTGATTATATTGTTGTTGCATTTACATCACAAAGAAGATATAATACAGCGATATGATCAGGGGAATGGATCAACAAACATCAACAATTGGTCAACTGCTATCCTCAAACCAAGATAGCAGATCCTGCAAGAGTTCCTCCACTCTCACCAAGCGCCGCTGCCGGAGCACATCATCGCGGGAATGACGGCGCTCTTCGGCCTTGAGGATGAGGACGCCGAGATGGTGAACGACGCCCTCCTGCAGCATGCCGGACAGTACGTCGACGACGTCCAGGCTGAGCTCCAAGGTCTACAGGAATGAACCACGCCTATTTCATTCAGAGACATGCTGCTGCTACGTTTACTACGTTTATTTCGTTTTCAAATACTGCTCTCCACTCCCTTCCCGTCCTGCTGGCTGCGACCTTCGGACGGGTAGAAGTGTGCTCACTACCTAATCGCGACTTTGACTCTGCCCTGCTGGCTGCGACCTTCGGGCTCCCCACGCATAATGTTGACTACGCCCTGCTGGCTTCAACCTTCGGGCACCCACAACTGCTCCCTGCGTTTCCACGTTTTAATCATGCAAGCGGGTGACTTCAATCTTATAAGCTGGAACGTTCGTGGGTTAAATTCGGCTGCGAGATGTATGGTCGTCCATGAGACCCTAAGAGCCACCAGCAGTCACATTGTATGTCTTCAAGAAACAAAGCTGAGCAATATGGATGCGCCGTTAGCTTCCTTCTTGGGAGGCTACCGTCTCACGGCATTTGCCTTTAAGCCAGCGCAAGGCACTCGGGGGGGCATTCTCCTCCTATGGGACAGCAATTTCATAGACATCCAGAATATTCAAATCGCAAGTTTCTCTATTACGGCGACGGTCACAATAAAACAATGCGGCTCCGATTTCAGACTCACTACAGTCTACGGCCCATCGCGAAGGGAGCACAAGCGGGCTTTCTTAGCTCACTTGCGGGGTTTACACCTAAATGACAACTCAAAGTGGTTAATCGTAGGGGATTTCAACCTCATTTACAAAGCTAGGGATAAAAACAATAGGCGTCTCAACCTGCAGCTCATGCGACGCTTCCGCTCGGCCTTGGCATCCTGCGGGCTAAAGGAGCTGCACCTGCAAAATCGTAAATTTACTTGGAGCAGCGAAAGACGCCAGCCAACCTTGTCTCGTATCGATCGCTTCTTCTGTAATGCAGCCTGGGATCTGGCATTCGATGAGCACACACTCCACGCCTTATCTTCGTCACACTCAGATCACTGCCCCTTACTACTCACCCGATTGTCGGGGCCAAGGAGATCAAGACCTTTCAAATTTGAGAATTTCTGGACCAAGCTGCCCCGCTTCCAGGAAACGGTGCAGGAGGCCTGGCTCCTCCCCACGAACCACGTCGAACCCTTTCACCGCCTCGGCCACAAGCTCCATGCCACGGCTAAAGCACTACGGAATTGGAGTGCCTCGCTAATATCCGACGCTAAATTAAAATTCCAAATGGCACAGGTGGTCATCCAACTCCTGGACACGGCACAAGACTCTCGCCCTTTATCTGATGCGGAGTTCAACATCCGTGCAAAACTCAAGAAGCGACTACTAGGCTGGGCCGTTATCGAGCGCGCACACAAGCGCCAATCTTCACGGATTAAAAATCTATGCGAAGGGGATGCCAATACAAAATACTTCCACCTCAAGGTTAACTCACGACGAAGAAAAAATTTTGTCCAGCGCTTGCGAACAGATGGTGGATGGGCGTTATCACACCAGGACAAAAGCAATGCAATCCAGCAGCATTTCACAACTTTCATGAGTACCCCCGGCCAGCGAACGTGCGACATTAATTGGGATAGCATCGAACTCCCCAGAGTGGACCTATCACAGCTTGACATGCCTTTCGACGAGAAAGAGATAGCGCACGCCATATCCAAAATGCCATCAGACCGAGCCCCGGGACCGGACGGGTATACGGGCATTTTCTTCAAGAAGTGCTGGTCTATCATCAAGGGAGATGTAATGGCGGTAATTAACTCCTTTTACAACATGAGGTGCGCCGACTTCAACCTGCTCAACAAAGCCAACATTATCCTCATCCCGAAGAAAGAGGGAGCCGAATGCGTGTCTGACTACAGACCGATCAGCCTGATCCACGCCATCGCCAAAATCATCACCAAGGCGCTTGCTCTTCGACTCGCCCCGTGTATGCGCTCGCTAATCTCGCCGTGCCAGAGTGCCTTTATCAAAGGCAGGAACATCCACGACAATTACCTCTACGTGCGCAACATTGCCCGCCGCTTCCATCGTAACAAGATCCCTGCCCTTTTACTGAAGCTGGATATCTCCAAGGCTTTTGACTCAGTACGATGGGAACAGGCCCACACACCGCCACCGCCGCCGGTCCTCCACCACCCCCCGCCCAACCCTCTATGTCCGGCAGCCATGGAGGACCCCCACCCCCAAACCCCGAAACCCTAACCCCGAACCCTAACCCTAACCTCAAGCTCTCTTCATGGGCAGGTCGTAACCTCACACAAGCTGGCAGAGTCTGTCTGACAAAGTCCGTCCTATCCTCGCAGCCAGTATATTTCCTCACTGCACTAAAGCCAAGCAAAGAACTGATTGAGGACATCGACAAACTCAGAAGACGCTTCCTCTGGACAGGGGACAAGCAGCTGACGGGAGGAAAGTGTAAAGTCAATTGGACCCGAAGCTGTCTGCCAAAGGAGTGCGGCGGATTGGGAGTGCCAAATTTGGAGAAGTTCGCGAGGGCCCTGCGGCTCCGATGGCTTTGGCACCAGTGGGCCTCCGCCGAGAAGCCCTGGGTCGGAACCGAAACGCCATGTGATGACGAGGATAAGTTGCTCTTCGCCGCGTGCACCACGATCTCCCTCGGTGACGGAAAGAAGACCAGTTTTTGGGACTCAGGATGGCTGCACGGGCGTAGACCCAAAGATATTGCGCCTATCCTTTTCGAAATTTCGAGGAAAAAGAAGAGATCCGTTCATGATGCATTGTTCAACGACACCTGGATTCATGACCTCAACATCGTTGGACATTTATCCAACGACCTCCTTGCTGCCTTCGTAGAGCTGTGGTCTCTCTTGCGGACGGTTCAACTACAGCCTCACACAGAAGATAAAATCTCCTGGAAGCTAACTAAATCAGGAGAGTATTCTGCCGCATCCGCCTACAGAGCTCAGTTTCTTGGCTCCACCACTTCCCCACCGATAAGTTCTATATGGCAGTCTTGGGCTCCCCCGAAGTGTAAATTCTTCGCCTGGCTCATCACCCAAAACCGGGTGTGGTCAGCAGACAGACTCGCAGCGCGAGGATGGCCGCACAGCGACACATGCGTCCTATGTCGCCGAACAATGGAATCCGCGCACCACCTGCTAGCGGGCTGCAGATACACCAAGAGAATATGGGAGCTCATCGCGGATTGGACGGCGCAGCCAGACCTCTCTCCAACTGTCTGGACACCGACTGGTGATGCCTTGCAATGGTGGACCATGATCACCACTCGCCCGACCTCCTCGCGAAAGGCGTTGAGAAGCCTCACCTTGCTCGTTATTTGGGAGATTTGGAGGGAGCGCAATGCTAGAACCTTTGACAGGCGCGAGTCTTCCACGGCCACACTTATGGCAAACATCAAAAGCGAGGCGTCTACGTGGATTCTTGCGGGGGCAAAAGAGCTTGCCGCTCTTGTATCACGAGAGTAAAATTTTTCTTCATGTAAATTGTGATTGACCGCACCTTGTACTCCCCTCTTTTTCAATGAAATAGGCACAATCTCGTGCCCGTTCGTTCAAAAAAAAAACCAAGATTTTCTGACACTGTGACACAAGATAGACATCATCAGTGCCACCACTAATTCCAAGTTATACACAGCATCATGATTCAGTGTAGGATCACGATTATTTAAAGGATGTGCACCTATTTTGAAGCATAATAGTAATACCATCATAACTTCATCCAGCAACATTGAGCAGCTGCGGTGCTGGTGTGTTGATACGACCCTAAATCCTTATGGAACACACTTTACAGCCAGCTTTTATAGTTGAAAAAGGGAAAGCGAAAGTCTCTTAATATTTCCTATCCACAAACATTGAGATCCTCCGACGCATACATATTACGATTCATCATGCAAGTATACAGATCTCACAAGCACCCACAGTTCGTTGCTACTCTACAATAATCAAATACAGTAGTCAGTGGGGATTTCTAGGTGACTGCGTTCTACACAATGCTGGCATTTCTTTTGATGTTTCAGCATTACATCATGCCATTCAAACAGAAGGGAGTCACAGTCACGGTACTAATTGATCTGCTCGTCATTAGCCCCTTCCACAATTCCCCAAGATGTGATTATTGACAGGTGACCATGGTGGCATCCTATTAGTTTTCCTCTACACATCACATTTCGACTAACAGCATCAAAGAGCCACAGGTCAGAACGAAAGCAACACCAAGAAGCCAAATGCGAACCCCAAGACCCGGTGACCGCACACAGGAACCACGCAGATCGCACATAATCCAGGAGTATCCAACCAGGAATGGGGGGCGCGAACGGATCGGGAGGATAGGGAAGGCGCAGGGCACTCACTGGGCTTCTCCTGCTTGCCGTCGGTCCACGTGGAGACAGAGAAGTGGACCTTCTCGCGGGAGGCGGCCTCGGACTTGAAGGGCTCCTTGAGGCAGTTGCGCACCAGCGCAGCGCAGACGTTGGAGTAGCCGATGTAGGTCATTCCCGCCGCGCGCCAGAAGGGCACCGCCTCCGTCGTCGCCGACATCGTCGCGTTCCGCCGATCTCTTGTTCTTCTCGCGCCGCCGCCGGGGAGGGTGGAGATGGAGAGGCTTTTACCTGTATACCATTAAGAAAGTTGCTGGTTACCTGTGTGCCACTAAAAAGTTCGTAGACACCTATATGCCATCGACCGAACTTTCGATTACCTGTGTGCCATTCCGTCCACTTTGTGAGCTAACGGTGTCAAACTGGAGGGTGAAATGACCATTTTACCCCCTGTAGGCTCCACCAGTCTTCTTCCTCCTCCCCTTCTCCTTCTCCCCGGCGAGCTCCTCCCCTTCTCCCCGGCGAGCTCCGGCCGCGGCGGCGCGCAAGACAGCGCTCGCCCGCGGCGGCGCGCGAGGCGTAGACCTGTCTCTTATACACATCTAGATGTGTATAAGAGACAGACTTAATAGTGCGCTCGCCGCGGCGGCGCTCCGGCAGCGGCGGCGCGCGAGGCGGAGCTCCGGCCGCGGCGGCGCTCCGGCAGCGGCGGCGCGCGAGACGGAGGCGCGGAGCTCCGACCGCGGTGGCCGGCCACGGTGGAGCCAGCCCGCGGCGGCGCGCCAGGCGGAGCTCGCCGGCGGCACCTGCACCTGAGAAGATGAGAGGAGGAAGAAGAATATGACAAGTGGGTCCCATGTGTTAGTCGCAGGGAGATGTAAAGACACAGGGGTAAAATGGTCTTTTTACTATGTGGGGCCCACATGTCATATGCAACAGTCTAACAGACTATGGACGGAATGGCGTGGAGGTAAAAAAAAGTTCGGTCGATGGCATACAGGTGTCTACGAACTTTTTAGTGGCACACAGGTAACCGATAACTTTTTAATGGCATACAGGTAAAACTCTCGGAGATGGAGGAGGAATAGGGAGAGGGTTGCGAGGATGCGGGAGAGCTTTTCCGGTGGGCCGTGTACGCGTGCGAATTTGCTTTGTTGCTTGGGCTGGTTCACTATTAAGTCTGTCTCTTATACACATCTAGATGTGTATAAGAGACAGGTCTACGCCTCGCGCGCCGCCGCGGGCGAGCGCTGTCTTGCGCGCCGCCGCGGCCGGAGCTCGCCGGGGAGAAGGGGAGGAGCTCGCCGGGGAGAAGGAGAAGGGGAGGAGGAAGAAGACTGGTGGGGCCCACAGGGGGTAAAATGGTCATTTCACCCTCCAGTTTGACACCGTTAGCTCACAAAGTGGACGGAATGGCGTGGAGGTAAAAAAAAGTTCGGTCGATGGCATACAGGTGTCTACGAACTTTTTAGTGGCACACAGGTAACCGATAACTTTTTTAATGGCATACAGGTAAAACTCTCGGAGATGGAGGAGGAATAGGGAGAGGGTTGCGAGGATGCGGGAGAGCTTTTCCGGTGGGCCGTGTACGCGTGCGAATTTGCTTTGTTGCTTGGGCTGGTTCTGCGGCCTGTTATGCGCAATTGTGCACCCCACCGAACTACTTGGGCAGGGCAGGAGAACCCCGGGATTCCTACACGGCTTACGGAAACTTTGCATCGGTGGCTTCCAATGTTTGAGATTCGTGCGGGTAATATGGATTATAGGATCCCCTTCTTCTTCCACCTCCCATTCATGAGAAAGGGCGGCGCCGCCGCCGTCGGCCGGCGGAGGGTCGGGAGGCGGGTGGGGGCAGACGGCGGCCAGGGCGCCGCCGGCCGCGGGCGGTGGGCGAGGCCGGTGGTGGAGGCAGCGGCGGTTAGGGTTCGGGATTGCCGGCGACGTTGGAGTTGGGGAGGTGCTCCAATGGCCTCCGGCCATAGAATAGAAGAAGGTGGGGACGGAGGGAAGGTCCGGCGGCAGCAGAGCCGAGGCGGCCGCCGGTCGGGCGGGTCCGGACAAGCAGTGGGCGGGGACCCACGGCGTGGGGGCGGCGAGGCCACAGGGCTAGGAAGGGCGGGGGCGTGCGGCGGGGGATGGATGGCGGGCGGGCGGCGCGGCTGCCGCCGCTGGCCGGGCTGGGAAAGAAGGGGCGGGGCGGCGGACGAGGAGGCGCGTTGATGGGCCTTGGTGGGCCGGAAGCTAGATGGCTTATCTAGCTTCCGTGCGCTGCATACGCGCCCCCGGAGAACCCCGCCAGAGAACTGGAACCCATCAAACCACTCGGAAGAACCCGACGCCGCTAGCCCGAAAGAGGCCGCGCCATCACAGATCCACCGGGCCGCCGCCGAAGACGTGCCCGGAAACCTATATGTATGGCTTGCAGAAGTTTTTTTTACCAAGATAGCTTTAACTGTTTGAGATCCGTGCAACGGCGGAGATTCCATGTTCATTCGGATCTGAGACAGGTTTGCAGCGGGCGGGTGAGAGCGGAAGGCATCCGACGTTAGCCACCACGGACGGGAATCTACTTTGAGTTTTAACCTTTAAATGCGATTTTCTCCTAAACTGTTAATCATTTTTCAAGTCCGTTTAGACTACCATGTTATTTACAATTAATGCGACAGAATAAGATCCAATATGAGTATTTTTTATTTTATATGTGTATCTTTTAGAATCAACACTTTTAATATGCTATTTCAACATTTTGAATAACTATCTCAACATTTTAGACTTATTGCTTCAACATTTTCACACAAAATGTTGATCTAGTTTATACGAATTGTTTAATTAAGTTTGAGAAAAATGTTGAACCTATCATAAAAAAATGTGGACTGTATTAGTTTAACACTTTGAGCATGTTAGTTTAGCTTTATGTGAAAAATATTGAAATGGTATAATCGAAACGTTGAACTGTTATTTTAAAATGTCGACTGCAACATCGTATCTTATATAACCAATAAATACTTAGTAGTGACAATTGAGTACGTTCAAAAAAGTCAAAGCACGAGAAAAAAGTCAAAGCACGGCAACGGCACGGTTACGGAAAAAGTCCCGTGCGCGTATGTTGCTTGGCCCGTTTGCTCGTTGTTCCTCCTGCGCGCGGTTGTGGACTTCAGTGGGCTCTATGCTAACTAGCTTAAAAAATGCACGGAAGCTACATAGGCTCCTCCAGACGGGCCACCATCGTCTTCTCGAGCATCAGGAGCCCCATCAGGAGAGGAGAAGAAGGGGGCCCACTGCCACTACCCTCGGTGGGGCGAGGGGAGCTAGAGAGGTGGAGGTGGCGGCACGGTGGGGGCTCGGGTTCCGCCCGTTCCAATGTTTATGCATTTCACACCCCGCTAGAGACATTGACCATTTTGCATGGCGCTCTTGACTTGCCAGAAGTGGCTCATTTCATCACGCCTTTTTTACATGTTTATATACACAGATATTTATTACTATAAATATATATAAAAACTATATTATTATGGGTACTTATTTGAAAAATCTAAAAAAATAATATTCATACTAAGTCGAGAATTCAAACCTTAACTTCATCTACCACTTTTCTTACTACTTCTCATATTTTTTTTTCATGAGGGCTCTCCTTAGTATTTTTTTTGTCATCCATCATAGCACATTTCCAACATAGTAGGTAAGCACGTGCCACAGGCACGTGTTTTAAAAAAGGCGTGAAAAAATGTTTGATCTATGGAAAGTTGGTCGTAATTTAAACAAAATGTTCAGTTTTTTAAAAAAATAGTAGAGTGCAAATGCGACACGCACGTGTTTTAAAAGACCTCAATAACAAAAATTTATAGTTATTAAAAATATCTAGGAGACAATAATTTTATATTTATAACAAAGATGTACATATAGACATATTTTCAAAATTTCTAATAAACAAAATATTAAAATCCGTAACCAACAATGTTATATTTTGACTATACACCATACCCACCGTTGTCTATGGCTACCTCTGTATGCTAATTAATGTATGTGGAAACTAAACTCGGAAGATAATTTTCATATAATGAAAGTGTGCTCTCTTTGTACATTTGGACTTCTAGCTCTTGTTGCCAAGCAACAAAAAAAAGTAAAAAATGTTCTGTCTCACATTTTTACATGCCTCCATACTTTCTTAAATCTTATTTAGCTATTTTAATTCAATTGCTTCTGTCATGCTCAAGGACATCACTGGCCGCTGGTTCCTCGTGACCTCACTTCTACCTTTCCCACAAAGTCCTCAGATTTGCCACAAGCTGATTACTGGTACTACCACAAGCACTCTGGACAACCTTATTAGTTATATTGTATTTGAGAAAGGAAAGTAACTTCAATTCTCCAAACAATTCTATGATTATATCCCAAGGCCATTCTGTTCAACTGACAAGCTGTAGAGACACAATGACCAGCTTGAGCAAGCTAAATGACCAGATTTGGCAACCTTGGTAAAAGCACCATTCAACCTGCTTGTTTGAGCAGATACATACCTGCAAGTGGGAGAAAATTATATAAGAAATTAACAGTGTTAAATTTGACCAACTAAATTTCATTAGGGAATAACACACTGCAATACAGGGGAAACTTTAAGTTCAAATTAGATTGTTCTGGTAAAATTATGAAATCATAAAACATAATAAACTTTAACTAACCTGAAAGACAATATGAAAAGAACCTAAATCTACACTGTTCCTAGCCACGTATCTCACTATCTACAAGTACATCCAAAAAAATATTTATGATTTTTGAAAGAAGCTATTCTCAAGCTTATCTCCAATGATAAACTGTGAATGATAACATAAAAATAACATTACAGCAACTTAAAAGAAATGACAATGTCTCAAAAGTTCAGTCAGAGTTTTAGATAACCCAAACATCCTAGAAATGAAACATTCATGTCGGATGTAGGTTGTTTGATGTAAAACTAAGAACATTCGGGCTCAAAAAAAAAAAGCGAAGGCTGTTAAACCGAGCTCTACATTTAGGACCTTACAAATTTGGGCAAGTAATACTTAGAGCTGCTTATTTTTTATATGTCAGACCTTTCAAATTTTGAAAGGTGAGAATGAGAATTACCTGCATTGCAACAACCCTCAAGTATGACCCATTATTTCCAATGCAGAGACAATTATTCGCTCTTTTAACTCAGAAAGCATAACCTGCACACCACATAAAAAGGAAAACCAAGCTAGATTACAAGTGTACCCGACCAAGGAGAACTTTGTATTTGTACAGGAGATAAGCAGCAATGAAGCACAAGATCAACCATATGAACTGTGAAATGGACTATGGCAAATCCATAATTGCATTGTAGAAAGTGACATCAGAAGAAGCTTATTCACGGTCATCAAGCTGAAACTTTATTTTACACATTCCATAACTTGATCATAATATCAGAAATATTGTGGCCATTTGTTGCCTAAATAAACAACAAAATGAAAAATATATATTATCACATAGTTGAAAAAAAACTATTATCATGTAGGCAGCACAGGGATTCCAAGTAGATAGAAAATTACTCATCCCAAAACGTTACCTTTTATCACTGAACCCAAACAAATGTTGAAGACTTCACAAATTAGTTCCCCCGTTACTCTTCTGATCCATCAACACACTTCTAGTAACTTAATTATATACAGTGATGTGTAGTAACAATTGAAGTTTGTTGAAGACTTGAGAAACACTTTTGTTTTTCCAATCTGGAAAAATCATCAAGAGACCAGCTAAGAACTATGAACGATAATAACAATGAAAAGTCAAATACGAAAAACAGATACAAGTCCGATTCTGATTTTTCCAATGTGACAAAACTTGTATGTTTCACAAATACAATAATGCAAGCCTGAAATCTAGAGCATAGGCCTTTGCCTGAAAAGACAATCCACTTCAAATATAAAGTAGCAGCTATCAGTAGAGCATAGGCCTTTGCCTGAAAAGCCAATCCACTTCAAAAAAGACAGTAGCAGCTATCAAGTCTCAAGGATTTCTTTAGGATGACATGCAAAATTGTAGGAGCAAAAAATCAGGTAAGAGATATTCTAGTTCAGATCACTATAATCATATCTTTGTTGTGATTAGATGCTTGTTTTAGGTTCCAATGCTATATGAAAAACCATGAGAAAGCCAGCAGTGATGGAATAATATGAGCATTTCCATGTGTTACCTGGTAGTTCTCCAGACCCATTTTTTCCAAAATCTTCTGGCATGCAATCTTATCATCATTGCTAGGCACAGCAATACAAAGGAAAACAAAAGGAAAATGAATAGATTGAAAAGTCAAAAATAAATGCTGGAAAATGGGCAGAACACTCGACCAATTCCTACCTCCCTTCTAAAACTTCAGGAGCAAGGACACCAAAACGATTGACAAATTCATAAAATTTTTTTCTTGTGGGGTATCCAGCACAGCTGATCCTGATAGCTTCAAGAACACCCTGTGGTACGTCTTAATTAGTTCAACTGAAAATAACAGCAACAATTACACTATTAGAGTTTAAGAATCTTACTCCACATCTTAGTTGCTGTATAACATTTGTATTCTCAAAAATGGCTGGCTTGAGGAGATTGTTTGGCTTCACACATCTAATATAGTGGGGTTCGGTAGAGCTCAAAGTTTCCATGAGAGATTGAAGTTGCAGCTGAAAATTATACAGCAAGAATGTCAGTTATCAACAGCAGGTAAAGAGAAGGTTAAGGAGAAACAACAAACTTGCTTTCCCATTTTGATGTACCAGAACATAAAAACAAACAGTTATATTGTTTACATGCTTAAGTAGAAGTAAAAAAAAAGAATTCGAAAGGACTAAAGCACTCATTATAGTCATAAAGGCATGGTAAAGTTTATCAAAATACTACTATGTCACTAAGTAGCACAAAGAGAAACCATGCACATCACTGCCATTTACTATCTGGGAGGAAGCACAACTTTCCAAAAGCGCCATTATAGTGACATACCAAAAGGAGCATTGACACATGCATTAAGTTGGACCCTAGTGCATTTCATATACCAAAAAGGCTTTATCAATTTCTATCTTTCTATCCACATCAGGTACAACGTCACAAGGTCAAACTGTATGCACTTCAAACATTCTTTTCATATAGACCACACATGCAATATACCATGGCACACATAAATTTTAAAATGAAAAATTACGAGAGCTTGCAAAGTTGCATTATATCTGCAAAGAAGGGACCTGTTCCGGAGTCTTTGGGTTCAGCAACATCGGATAAGATTAAAAAAGCATGATAGAATTTGTAATTTAAAGAGAAAGTTAGTGCAGAGTCTACAAGTTACTAACACAGAGTTAGTGAGTTAGTAACAAAGTATAAGTACATTTTGGTACAGGTTAAGCTGGCCTAGGTCCAGGTTTTTTGACCCATTAACGGGATGGAGATGTGAAGTTGTGAACATTGGATAGAGAAGAATTAGCCTATTTTCTGATCCCAAATCTATCTTATAACTTCTCAATCCTGTGCCCAGATTCCCTTCAAGCTAAACTTTCAGCTCAGGCAGCAATGCAGGAGCCCAGCTGTCCTATATAGCCTAGACCAGTATGAGCTTTTCTGCATTTTTTGTCTTAGAAAAATGCCGATCAGCATCCAGCCTGACCTTTTCTGCATTTTTGGTCTTAGAAAAATGCCCATCAGCATCCAGCCTGACCAGGTGTGAGTGTGAGTGTGTGACGTACTGTTGTACACTACTACAATGTGGATAAACCACAAACAGTATATTACTATATTGTGGGTAAACCACCAAAAGCAGGATGAAACAGCATTTGATTTGGACCCAGATTAAGTAGTCCAAATAAAAGCATGCCTAGGATGTAACAACCCTAAAATTTACCTTAGGATTTGTTGAATGCAAAAATGAGGATTTAAAAATTTTTGGTGGAATTGTTGTGCATGCAAACAAACATATAAGATTGGTTGTTCTCTTTTTGCTCCCTTTGCTCCTAGGCAATATTTAAATTAAATAAAAATAATTTGAAGTGCTAAGGATCAAATAGTGTGATTCGGAGGCACTATCTGATTGGCAACAAGTGCGACATCTATACAGATCACAAGAGCTTGAAGTACTTCTTCACTCAGTCAGAACTGAACATGAGACAAAGGAGGTGGTTGGAACTGATCAAAGACTACGATCTGGAGATACACTACCATCCAGGCAAAGCTAACGTAGTAGCAGATGCCCTAAGCCGTAAAAGCTACTGCAACAACTTGATGATGGAAGAGAGACATCCGGAGTTGATAAGAGAGCTGAACATGCTCAGACTTGAGGAAGTAGATGAAGGACAACCTAAAGAGCTGACAGTGAAATACAACCTGGAAGAACGCATCAAGAATGCTCAGAAGAACTGCCCGGAAATTCAGGCAGTGATTCATGATATCCAGC
>OAMR01000240.1:110325-130753 GCA_900205405.1 Echinochloa crus-galli | reverse complement strand
GTACTAAATGAAGTCTATTTATTAAACCTTTTTAGGGATGAGTCTAACTTTGCGTGACGAATTTAATGAGCCTAATTAGTCCATATTTTACCGTAACCATCCTCTAATCGTGTGGTCAAAGGCCTCATTAGATAGGTCTCGCGAAAATAGTTCAAGGTTGTGAAGGTAGTTTTATAGACTGACTTTATTTAATATCCTTAATTATTGGTCAAAAGGGCTGGTGAAATTTTGCAAGCCCCAAAAAAAACACAGGCTTAAAAGGAAACTAAGTGGGTAAAAAAAAGTCTTTTTGTGTATCAGACCATTTCTCACATTTGCATGGGTTTTCTAGGATTTTCTCAAGATACTATATTTCCACATCTATCTATCTATATAAACTATATAGAAGGCTCCCACTAAAGATTATTAACTTTATTTCTCTTAACATGCAAGCTATCCACGTCATGCCACGTCATCATCCACTACTATCTATTTATGTATTGCATCGAATTTATGTGACAAATAGCATCCATACATCAAATTTACTAGGTGATTCCCTGCGCGTTGCCGCGGGATATTTTGCGTACTTATATATGCATTCTGCAAAGAGTTTTAATGTAATAGATAATCGTGAAAGATACGTATGCAGTTTATCCATAAAATGGCAACACTTGCAATAATGAATTACTTTTTCATTGGCCTTGGATTCGTTCAACGCCCTCCCAACATGAAAGAAAGGAAACCTCACAAATCTACCTAAATTCCCCAAATGCGAACATAACTTAATGAAATTGGATATAAAAGAAAAAGGAAGCGGGGAGCAGACCTACAAGTAGCGTTGGGATCAAAACCGAAGTGTTTCGCCTCCTCCTTCCCGATCGCTGCATGAGCAACCTGCGTTGCCGACGCGGCTAAGGCACCTGCTGCGACGCCTTGCCGGCGGTAAAGTAATACCCCGAGAGACCAACATCGCTAGCGTCCTGCAGCGATGCAAAGAGACTTAGCTTGATGCTGCGAGTGCCTTGCTCAGTAAATAAGAGGAGGGAGGCGGGGAGGCGTGCGTGACTCTTGATCTATTTGCCATGACTTTTGATATGCCGTGATCTTTTGAATTCATCTTAGTGGGATGATGGTATGGCCTTTAATGCATCTTAGTGGGATGATGGCATGGCCTCTCGAGGGTTGAGAGAAGTAACACACGCACAACACATTTGTATAACTAGGTGCATTCCCCGCGCGTTGCTGCGGGATATTTTACATAAATCTATAACATAGCTCTGGACGGTGAGATGATTTGATGCCGGACATTGCTTCTGCGGAAAAGCAAAATCCGCTTTGCTTGCTTCTTTCCGGCTTCATCGTCAATACAAATATGGCACGTGATGATCTTGTATCGCAAACTGATGAGGACATCTTCCTCCACTATTACCTGTTGGCAAAGACGCAACAAAGGGCCAGGCCCAGTTGTAGTCGGGCGGCGACCGTGTGAGCCTCTGAATAATCCCGCGTTGCTTAGGTAGGGAATAGGAAGCCACCTTAAAAGGGAGAGCCACCCTTCCCCTATCAGACTAGTCTTTTGGGGTGATTGGGCCTTTCCCTGAGTGGGTGTGCCAAGCGCGGTGCTAAGATTGCTGGGGGCCAGGCAGTACGGATCTGAAGTCGGAGTCACGGGGGCCAGGTCATGCGTGCCTGAAGCTGGGCTTTGCGAGGGCCAGATCGTGCTATCTGTAGCCGGATCGGTGTGTCGTATGCCGGAGTACCGGTGCTAAGACTGTCGAGGCACAACAGGAGGCCCTATGGGCGTTGCAGCCGGGTCGGTGTGTCGGGCTTTTCCTTCCCAACCTAGGCCGGACTCATCATTTGGTATCAGAGCTGGGCCCTTGTTAAGAAGGAGAGAATGATGAGGACATCTTCCTCCACTATTACCCGTTGGCAAAGACGCAACAAAATGGGCCAGGCCCAGTTGTAGTCGGGCGGCGACCGTGTGAGCCTCTGAATAATCCCGCCTTGCTTAGCTAGGAAATAGGAAGCCACCTTAAAAGGGAGAGCCACCCTTCCCCTATCAGACTAGTCTTTTGGGGTGATTGGGCCTTTCCCTGAGTGGGTGTGCCAAGCACGGTGCTAAGATTGCTGGGGGCCAGGTAGTACGGATCTGAAGTCAGAGTCACGGGGGCCAGGTCATGCGTGCCTGAAGCTGGGCTTTGCGAGGGCCAGATCGTGCTATCTGTAGCCAGATCGGTGTGTCGTATGCCGGAGTACCGGTGCTAAGACTGTCGAGGCACAACAGGAGGCCCTATGGGCGTTGCAGCCGGGTCGGTGTGTCGGGCTTTTCCTTCCCAACCTGGGCCGGACTCATCACAAACCATAGAGACAGAGATGGACGGGAGTAGAATCAGAGAGAGGGTAACAAAACCGAGAAGCCATGAGTATTGAAGGAGACCTGTGCCCAGCGGCAGAAGACAACAGTAACGATGGTTGTGAAGATACTTCAAGGTACATAGCGCCTCCCATTCCAATGAACGGCAATAGAATAGGAGAGCAGTAGGTCATCGTTGTGATAATGGTTGACTTGTTTCTGGAGTTTAGATGGTTAAGGAGGGAGTACTGAGCTGATTAACGGGACTATTTATATGTGTAGACAAGAACAGAAGAGCCATACAGAGGGATTAATGGCTAGCGTTGGTGGAGCACCAGAGTTGAGCATTAATACCATTAGATGCAAGCATTTTTTCTCGTATGATGAGAATTCAAATAAGATGGTGTGAGCGATAAGTTCTGGTAAGTGAACAGGCACCGCTGAAGGTGGCGCGCTGGGGAGGCGAGATGAGCTTCAACCAGAAAACAACTTTGATATTAATTAGTAGATGCTGACGTGAATGCGAGGATTGAGAGAAATGGGGGTGGGACTGTGGTGGGAATTCAAATAAGATGGTGTGAGCGATCAGTTCTGGTAAGTGAACAGGCACCGCTGAAGGTGGCGCGGTGGGAAGGCGAGAAGGCGAGGGGGTGTCCACCGATGAGCTTCAACCAGAAACAACTTTGATACTCCCTCCGTATCATAATTAGATGACGTTTTAGACAAGGTTTGGGTCAAGCATTGAGAATATAAATCATGAATAACTTTTAAACCGTTGAGTTTAGAAATGTGAAAATCATATCAATAGATTTGTCTTGAAAATTACTTTCATAAAAGTATGCATATACAACTTTTTAATAAATATTTTCTATAGAAAATAGGAGTCAAAATTGTACTTTGGAGACCGTGTTGCTGTCCTAAACGTCATTTAATTGTGATATGGAGGGAGTATTAATTAGTAGATGCTGGCGTGGATGCATGAGGATTGAGAGAAATGGGGGTGGGACTTTTAGTGGGTACCAATATATAGTTGTTATAGATAGATAGATTGACTCCAATTAACACACACACAAACATCTGTAAAAGGGGCTTTTTATCTACCAAAGTGCTGATGTGGCATCCTCAGGTTTGAGAGAACTCCTGTAGTGCCTTGTAGTGGGGTGCTCTTATATAGGTATTATAGATTATAGATTATAGATTAGTCTTTACAGGTGCAATGCTACAGAATTCCCACATTATAAATACCAAGATGATCAATTATTTAAATACCGTCCTCTCAATAAAATGAATATGTTTTCATGTATAATGTCATTTGCAAAAGAATATTATCATACAATCACCTTAGCGTTTTACTTTCAAATTTCACATTAAAATCATGTATATATATTATTGTATATATTATTATAAAAGAATATTGCCATACAATCACCTTAGTGTTTTTATTTTCAAAATTTACCTTAAAATTATAAAAAAATTCCTACTGCATCGCGCGGGTATCACCTAGTACCATTTTATAGGGATAGCATTTGCGAGTAAATATTGCGGTGTTCAGTGGCCGCTGCGCGGAAACACACCAATGCCCCCATGATTTTCACGAATCCAGCAATCGAATCGAAATCCAATCCAATTAGGAGGAGATCATGGCAGGTGCTTCCGGCTTCCGTGTGCAAGATAGAAGGCATTATCCGTCCAATATCAGATATCCAGTCAGATAATCTGGATAACTTAGTTGGATATTTGATTCGGATAGTTGTATTATATCACATCTATATTAACAAAATCAGATTTAATCTAAATCAAACTAATTTATGTTAAGAAAAATATGAAACTAGGATCAGAATTATTCTAAAAATGTAATGTATCTATTGGTCTTCCATTTGAAGTTATTTCAATCTCATTTATTTCTAGTCTTTTAATAAAACTACAAAATGATTTTTCAGGTTGTTAAATGAAGTGCGTTGCAGTTTTTTTCTATCTAATCTACTATTTGGATTCACCATTCTTAGTTAAATGTCATTTAGTATAGTTGAGCATAACTTATTTGTTGATTTTTATCCCTTCTATGCAACTTGGCTTTTCATTCAAATATGCATAACCAAATATATCTCAAACATATGTTAATGTCGTGTTTTATTCATATCATATGGTAGAATGACGTATAATCATCCACTACTATCTATTTATGTGTTGCATTAACTTTCTGTGACTAATAGCATCCATACATCAAATTTAGTAGTCTTTACGAGTACAATACTACAAAATTCCCACATTAAAAATACATAGATGATCATTTATTTAAAAGCCGTCCTCTCGACAAAATGAATATGTTTTCATGTATAATATCGTTTGCAAAAGAATATTTTCATACAATCACCTTAGCGTCCTACTTTCAAATTTCACATTAAAATCATGTATAATATTGTTGCAAAAAAATATTGCCATGTAATCACCTTAGTATTTTTGTTTTCAAATTCTACCTTAAAATTTTAAAAAATTCCCGCTGCATCACGCGGGGTATCACCTAGCTCTCATATGGTGTTTAGTTGTACATGGTTTAAATCTAGTCTCGTTATCCAAAAGTTAGTTTAGATCTGGCGAGTCCAATATAGAAGATCTGTGATTGATTTACCTATACTAACGGTAACGGTAAGTCTATTGGTGTCATCTAATAGATAGTCTCGTGCATTTACATGTAATATTCATATGACTTATCAGACAACCCGTACAGTAGATTGTCATTCTAGTTGTCTTATAATAATACCATATCTCTTCGTTCATGGTTGAAAATGAAATATTATGACTTGCATGACAACAGCAATCCATACAAGGGTAGAGAGTTGTCTTGTAGTTTAAAATTTAGCACATAAGATGGTTATTTTGGCGAAACAACGATCTCTTCTCTCAACTTAGCTCTCCTGCGTCAACAAAAATCTAATATGATACTGCATCAGATGACTTGTATACATGTCTTGTCCCAATGTCTCCGTGGAGACGCCGCAACAAAGGATCGCTTTGTATTCTTCAAACCTTCTGCCGTTTCTTTCTTTTTTATATTCATATATATTTTATCTGTGTATAGTTGTGTCTATCGAACTCAGAAATTAATTTATCTCGAAGTATGCTTGGGGAAATCTAAAACTTCGAGGAAAGTAAAAGAAAATCTAGAAACTGGACCGTCATACCTGTGTGGAAGCCCACCTTTCACATTCACACAAACCCCCCGAGGCCCATCATTCGCAACTCGCGAGTCCGTCCCAACAACCCACCTCCGTCCCCCCGTCTCCCTCCCCACTCCTCACTCTCCGGCGTTCGCTTCCCAATCCGATCTCCGCCAGCCGCCGGCGCCCCTCCTTCCCACATCGCCGCCATGGACGAAGTCGTCAGCCAGGTAACCATCCACCGAATCCTCCTCAACCCCGGCCCCCTCCTCCTCTCCCTCTCTCTCTGACGCGGCGGCGGCCGGGCTGGGTGGCTGCAGATCCTGGAGAAGCAGGTGCTGTCGGCCGCGAAGGCCGTGGAGGACAAGCTCGACGAGGAGATCGCCGCGCTCGAACGCCTCGACCCGGACGACATCGAGGCGCTGCGGGAGCGCCGGATCCAGCAGATGCGCCGCGCCGCCGAGCGCCGCGCCAAGTGGCGCGCGCTGGGGCACGGGGAGTACGCCGAGGTCCCCGAGAAGGAGTTCTTCTCCGCCGCCAAGGCCAGCGAGCGGCTCGTCTGCCACTTCTACCGCGACAACTGGCCCTGCAAGGTTCGGGACTTCTCTCTCGTTGATTACTGTGGATTGGCTTGGACTCCTGATGAGGATCTCGCGGTGCATTGTCTTCTGTTGGGAATTGTATATCTATTGCCCTGTGCTGTGATTCGAGTAGATCAAGATCAGATCATCCTGTGTTGGTCGCAGTATTGTGTGTATTGCATGCAGCGGAGTCATCATGGATGATATAATCCACATGATTTAGTGACAGCAGCTCCATTTCTGAAGATTTAGTCTTTCTGTTTAACTCTCTGTCATTGATTTGTTGACACTAACTTCAACTCTTTTACCTGATGGATTAGATCGAACTTAAACACACGTTGCTTATTATGCTGTCAATTTAGTCCACCACTAGGGCCCTAACTTATCACCCAAGAAGTTCAATGCCTACTGTTACTTAGCAAAGTGTATTTGGTCCCACAAATCAAATTGATCAAAACTTCGGAATTACAATTCTGGCATTGAAACATCTCATAGTTGAGTGCAGGGTGATAGTTATGCATGCACATACCTATGGTTGTCTAAAGTAGTACACTGCCTCTTAAGTTCTAGCTAAATCTTAGGCCTCCAATGCGAGGCACCACCAATTGTTCTATATCAATCAGCGATCAGTGTGATATTGCAAATTCAATTTTAGATATCGATTGCTTCAGTCTTTATGGTTATCTAATCCATACATTGCTCGATTCCACTTCCTACAACGAAATGAGATTTGAACCACGTGATCTATAATCAAGATCTCATTCATATACAAGAATTGAAAGCAGTGTTTCAAAGGCGTCACCTATGCGTCCGGGTGGACCCAGCTTGCCTTGGGGAACAGTTATGCCTTGTCGCCTAGGCGATAAGGCGTACACAGCTTGCTTGGGGACTGAAATATCATATTATCTAACTGTAATGCGGCAGTGCAGCTGGAACTGAGGCATACTCCATAGCTGTAGATTAGCACGACGCTTTGGCAAATTGTGGTGGGCCCAAAATGCCAAGATATGCAGGTCAATTCTTGTATAGTTTATATAGCAGAAAGTTAAATATAACCCAACATTTATAATTTGATGCTCAGGCCTAACTTTCAATTGATTATGTCTCAGAAAAAAAAACTTCAATTGGCACAACTGCAGCTCCGAGGTCCTGGTTGGATCTGCAGCTTGTACACTAAATTCAAGTTGTTTAAATACTTACCTAAATGCTCTCTACATATCTTCAGCTCTAGATCCAAGATTTTGTGGAGCTACAAATACCCAGCTCCAAGAAATCTTGGATCTGGTTCCCTGCCAAACACGTATTACATGTAGCCATGTAGGTCTGTCCCCATTAAGTAGGGAGTTTTTAGCTAATAATACTATTTCCTGTTTGTCCTGAACAGTCAAACTCATGACACACGAGGTTTTATATGCATTTATTAACTGTCCTATAAGTTGTGCATTGCTTATGGCTACAAGTGATAATATGCTTTGATCCGTGATCAACATTTGAAATTTACACCTGAGAAGGCATGTGTTTCCTAGCTCTAGATGTGCATAAATTCCGTATGAATTTTGAACTAGTTGGTGAACATGCAATCAATTTTTGCTTGTCGTCTTTTGTTTCTAAGAACAGGACAGCCACTTCGACTAGAATGAATTTGACTATGGACCGGATTTGCTTACACTACCAATGTGTTGGTGTTGTGTGCTATAGAGTGTTTCAATATTCCTGAGAGCATTTTTCTCTTTCTAGTGGCTGTTGTTTAAGTTAGGTGTGGGCATCTGGCTTTCGTCAAGGTGATTGGTTAACAATGAATAAATGTGTTGTTGTTAGGGCCCATATATCACTGGGTCGAGTCGGCTCACTAATGTGCTGACCTAACCTAAGCCATGGGAGCACCCTCCATGCCCTCCCTGTCTCTATTCTCAATGCCCTACACCCTACTACATGCACGCACATAGCAGGTGATCACCAGCTGTAGATCCAAGGAATATGTTGAATCTTGATGTACATTTGGGAACCATTTGGCGTTTTGGCTTTTGTCGATCATTTGCTTTGTGCCACCTTATGATACTATTTCTTTTTCTTTGCATAAGTTGCAATCTCTCATCTTTCTTCTCCTCCGGTCCTCCGCCCTCTTGGTCATTAATACCTTCATCACCTGTGACTTGCTCATGCCCCTCTCCTTGGACTCAACCGCATGAACGATCTTTACCGGCGTGGTGCCCAAGCTCTTCTCCTTATTAATAATAACCCCTCGCACAAGCTTCACCGGCGTCGTGCACGAGCCCCTTGGTTTCTCCTTTCAGATCCATATGCGACAAACTAAAAAATTGAGAAGTACTGTGATCAAACCCAACAGACTGAATAAGTAACGGATAATCAAATCCCCAAAAGGCCTTTGCTTTCACGCAGAAAACTAGCGTCCAGCGGAGCCCCGGCACCACCAGTCTAGGTGAGAGATAAGTCAATGGCGTCGTCGTCTTCGAGCCCGGCCTCTTCTGCCATGTGGTCAGCTTGGATCTAACCGCCTTAGGGACTCAGGAACTTGACGGCCTTGGGGTTGAGTGAGTGCTTGCGGTAGTATATGTCGATCAGTCGTCGTAGCTTCATGTCACGCTTGTCGTGGAAGAACATGTCGGCCGCGGTCTGGTTGTGCACCTTGATGTTGATAAGGGAACCGTCCCCGTCGCCCGGCTCGACCTTGATGTTCACCTCATCTTTTGGGCTTGCTTGCCCCTCTCCTCAATACGGTATGTCGCCACCTTTACCGGCGTCGTGCCCGAGCCCTTCTCCTGCTCATGAACCCCTCTCTATCACCTTCACTAATGTCGTGCCCATGGTGTCCCTCTCCTCCTCAGCCCCGTGATGTACCTTCACCGGCGTCGTCCCCGTGGCCCCCTCCTCCTCCTCAATCCATGCTCCTCTCGATCTCTGTCGCCTTTCGATCTGGTGTAGTCCTACCGTTTGACGTTTGGAGAGGGGCACGAGCAAGTCACATATGATGAAGCTAGAGCGAAGGATTGGGGTTGAGGAGGAGAGGGCCAAGGGGACGATGCCGGTGAAGGTACGTCGCGGGGCTGAGGAGGAGATGGGCACCACAGGCACGACGCCGGTGAAGGTAATGACAGACCATGTTAAGTTGGAGAGGGGCAAACAGGCCTAGAAGACGCTAGTGAACGTGAAGGTCGAGCCGGGCGGCAGGGACGGTTCCCTCATCTATATCAAGGTGCACAGTCAGACCACGACCGACGTCTTTTTCCACGTCAAGCTGTCACGGCTGATCGACATGTAACTGGAGGAGGATAATGAGTGAGGTTGATAATGGTGAGGAGGGTATTCTTTAGAAAGATATAAACAACAGAATTAAGTCTGGTCAAGCCATGTTGATGCAAGAAATTGAAAAAATAAAGAAGTTCCAATTGCAAAATAATGAAGATTTAAAGATGATTGTTGAGGAAAACTAAAGGACCTCCAGTTACATGTCGATCAGCCGTGACAGCTTGACGTGGAAGAACACGTCGGTCGCGGTCTGGCTGTGCACCTTAATATTGATGAGGGAACCGTCCGTTCCGCTCGGCTCGACCTTCACGTTCACTAGCGTCATCTAGGTGTGTTTGCCCCTCTACACCTCAACACGGTCTGTCGCCACCTTCACCGGCGTGGTACCCGAGCCCTTCTCCTCCTCATGAACCCCTCTCCCTATTACCTTCACCAGCGTCGTGCCTGTAGTGCCCCTCTCCTCCTCAGCCCCGCGACGTACCTTCCGGCATCGTCCCCGTGGCTTCTCCTCCTCCTCAACCCCAATCCCTCGCTCTACCTTCTCCTGTCCCACTTGCTCGTGCCCCTCTCCAAACGCCAAACGGTAGTACTACACTAGATCGAAAGGTGACAGAGATCAAGAGAAGGAGGAGAGGGCCACGGGGACGATGCCGGTGAAGGTACGTCACGGGGCTGAGGAGGAGAGGGGCACCACGGCACGACGCTAATGAAGGTGATAGTGGGGTTAATGAGCAGGAGAAGGGCTCGGGCACGACGCCGGTAAAGATGGCGACATACCGTATTGAGGAGAGGGGCAAGCAGGCCCAGAAGATGAAGTGAACATGAAGGTCGAGCCGGGCGACGGGGATGGTTCCCTCATCAACATCAAGGTGCACAGCCAGACCGCGGCCGACGTGTTCTTCCACGACAAGCGTGACATGAAGCTACGACGACTGATCGACATGTACTGCCGCAAGCACTCTCTCGACCCCAAGGCCGTCAAGTTCCTGGGTCCCTAAGGCGGCTACATCCAAGCTGACCAATGCCAGAAGACGACAAGTCGACAACGCCATTGACGTATCTCTCACCTAGACTGGTGGTGTCGGGGCTCCGCTGCACGCAAGCTAGTTTTCTGCATGAAAGTAAAGGCCTTTTTGGGATTTGTTAATATCTTCAATCCAGGTGGTAAAATTATCTTTACCGTCACTGTGTTCCAGAAAGCATGCGTGTAGATATACTGGGAGGTTTGATAATTCACACTGACAGTAGTAATATATTGATTAACCCTTCTGGCAATAAATGATGATTCAGTACACATGAGATGTTGGCATTGTGCTGAAGTTGTACTTTTTAGAAATGCTAAATATCCACGGCCTGGAAATTCTGAACATTAAAGATAACATAATAGTTAGAGCACTGACACTGTTATAGATCAAGATAGTTGAGCTGCACATGATGCTACCCAAGCATTAGTAATTTGCCCACCAATCGTTGTCACCATCTATTTGCTGTCTATGACTATGTATGTGCTGGTCAGTGGTTACAGTGGTTTCTAGCACACTGATCAAATGTTGAATGGCTCTTTCATAACATATTTCAGTCATATGACTTTAGTCCCTAGATCTTGCTGCATTATTTTTTATTGTTCTGTAATCTGTGTGTCACCTGTTAATCTTGTATTAGCATCTTACAGAAAATTCTCTTAGTAATCTCTATTCGGAATACTGGTTTGGAAGGTCAGCCAAAAGGAGGAAGCTGACCTTATCTTTTTTAGATAATGGAAATAAATTCCGGCCTTGACCAAATTGGCTACAACCATTGTTTACACTTCTGCAGCACCTCCGTCTGCCACCTCAGAAATTAACCAAAGGGAAATACACCACCATTAAGAGGAATTAGTTCGTAATCCTATTACTAAACCTCCATCCGTGGTGAGCGAAGAAATGCATTGCCAGAACCTCCAATGCTTGACATGCGTCTTTTATTACTTCTGTCCTGTTCATGCCGTTGTAGCTGCGCCCAGAAATGAAGCCAATAGAACAGTACCTGCAAGTAAGATTTCATTGGAGTTTTGTCAAAAACCAAATCATTCCTGCTGAGCCATATTGCTCAGGATATTCCTGCTGGCCTTATCTGAAAAGGATTTTGTACATGACTAATGTGTTGATCAACTCAAAAAACTTGCACTCTGAAAGAACCTTTCGAGTACATATATGTTGGATTATCTGTTGTCAACCCATTCAAATGTATGTCAAAGTGTGTGCCTTTAGCAACATACCCCCAAAATAATGATACTTTATTGTTAGGATTTGTCAATATGAGCTACTGGGTGTTGTTTTGGATAAATTTTCTTTCACATCTTGGCCTCTTTCTGCACTATGGCACCACGTAAGAAATATTCCCAAAAGACCATTTTACTAGGAACTTAACACAGCTATGCAGTTATCACTTGTCAGTTTATGTGCAATTGTTGGATGTCTTCTGCACCAAAGGTGTGTTCTTGGAGTTGAAGTTCTGATGTCCCAGCCATTGGCATGCTGCTGTTCATGCTTGTTTTGGCACCTCATCTACACCTCTAATTATAGGATTTGTTTGGGTACATGATAATATCCTTCAATCCATACATATTGGGAGGGATTGTGGTTGAAATTAGTTCATTCTATATTCCCAGCCACATGGATTAAGGTGGAATGAGTCTATCCAAACAAGCACTTAGTGGGCTGTTTCTGTGCTGCTCACTTTTTCCAGGATTTTGGCGTTTCTGGAATTGGATGATAATTGACATGTAGCATAAACCAATGGTTTGCACTGATATCTTCACATTTATGTTGTGGGAGCAAATCAAAGATAAATGAGCATGCTTGAGAAATACCTGAAGATCTGCACATTTATCTGCACATGGATGTTAACAAGGTGATTGAGCAAAAAATTGTGGTGGTTGAGAGTTGAGACCATAGTTCAAGCTGTTAGAGAACTCCTATCATGAATGCATTCCATTTTTTTTTGTATGACAGTTTTCTGCTCTCTTATGGAGCACTTGACATGCAACATTTGAACTTTCAATGTGGTTTGGGTTGCATAGATGCCATTTTGTGTAGGAAAATTTCTAAAACGTTAATCTCAATTGACTACCTTTCCACTATAACTTCAAAGTTATTATTCCTTATGTTTATATATTCTTGACCCTGTTTAGTTCAGTCATGATCTATTGATTGCGTTGGTTATTCGCACCTGTGGACCAGTGACGTCTTGTCCAATCTTGCACTGTCTATTTTCTCACATCACTCTCTTGATCTACATACAGGTTTTGGACAAACACTTGTCGATTCTTGCGAAACAGCATGTAGAAACACGGTTTATCAAGGTTCATGCTGAGAAGGCTCCCTTCTTGACGGAAAAGCTCAGGATTGTCGTCCTTCCAACTCTTGCTATAGTAAAGAATGCCAAGGTTGAGGATTATGTGGTAAGTGAACACTCTCGCTAGCAGACCCTTAGCTTTGTATTTAACAACTTAATCATTTATGTTCATCTGGTATCGCAAGGTGGGCTTTGACGAGCTCGGTGGCAAAGACGACTTCAGCACCGAGGATCTGGAGGAACGTCTAGCGAAATCCCAAGTGATCTCCTTCGACGGAGAAGGGTCTGCGTATGCATCGAAGCAGGCCGTCGCCGCCAAACGAAGCGTCCGGCAATCAGGCACCGGCGACGACTCAGACTCCGAATAGCTCTTCCACTGTATCTAAAAGGGTTATACCTCAGAGGCTAGTTGGCTTCCATGCCAACCTGTCATGTTATCCTTATCAGTACAATCAAATGCTAGTCCAGTTTTGAAAAAAGCTTAACCTGGGATTGATATATCTTAGATTCCCAAGATCTGAAGCTACATAGAGGTTGTGCCTGAGCTGTTGTATAGTGATGCCTTGTTGATCACATCAGAACAAAGGAAAAAGCTGCCAGAAACTTTGCTATTGTGAGTGAATGAGCTAGCCTTGTTCATGATCATGATGCCATGAATGAGCGGTCTCAATCTACTAGGAGCCATCGAGCCCATGTGCTCATCATCCTCTGCATCTCTGTACAACATGGCTGCAGCTTCAATAGATCTTGTGCCGTACAGAGTCGCCTTTTCTGCTGCGGCTCACTCATTTCCCCATGTGCTCATCATTGAGCATCCTGATCGTCAGATCAAAAGGAGAAGGGTAAAAGGTGACCCGATCACTCTGCTGTGCGCAGATTGTGCCTGCCGGAGCTCGTACAACCCTGACGGCAGCTTGAATGCCAGCAAATTTAGGGCGAGATTCGATTGGATTGGATTGGATTGGATTCAATTGCAGTTTCAGATCGGTCGGTTGGTATGGCCGTATGAATGCGCCTTTTTCTGGGATGATTTATTGGGTGTGCTAGAAATGTCTGTATTGGCATGCATCGTTGGACGAACGCGGTGCAGGTTTCTGAACCGCCCGTGCTGGTTCAGCTCCGGTTCAATTGTCTTTCTTGAATGTCCGCTACCTGCAGTTGGGGAGCTTGCGCCCAAATTCAAAACTAGTTCAGCTTGAGTTGGGTGAAATTGGAGACCGGATGTTATATTTTGAAACTAGATTGGTGAAAACGATGGCATAAATACGATGCCACTGCCGGAGCTCTGGCCTCTCTGTTCATATATTTAAAAACAGAGCGAGTACCAAATATGCAGATGATTTCGATATATGGTTTTTGGTTTGGGTTTGGTGGATGGTTACATCAGACCCACGATTGAGTGTTGGGAGAAGCGAAAACTTTGTTCCAACTTTTTGGTATACGTAGATTAGGATCACACAATTATTGTTGCCGTGTGTAGAGAAGTTTCTATATGGATTCTTGCTACTTTCTAGTCTTTTTCCTCGCCGGAGATGCCAAGAATCAGCAGAGAACCAAATGCATTGAGATTTGAGAACGTTTCAGAGTCCAATTGGGACCCAGTTTACTATATGATTTTGTGACTCGGGTCTAGCAAGAACACGAAAAAAAATACAACAACGTCACTCGTGTTGTTTGCAATGGCGCATTGACTCGATCCCACAAGAAACGTCTATAATACTCGCGTACTTAATCCAATGACGCAACACGACACGACGGCACTTTTGTCACATTAATCTACTTTGGCCGGCCACTAAATAAACTAGGGTTTAAGTCCCTTGCTTAGGACACCTAATGGCTGATGTAACCATGAAAAGATGTGCATCAGCCGGACTAACAAAAAGGTGGTATTAGTTCTGACTGAGACTACCAAGACCTTGACACGATCTCGAGAAAGAACACAAGAAGGAGGCGACAGAAAAGGATTTGGACTAGGAGGTTTAGAGTTGTTAGAAAGCATCATTAGGGAGAATTGTTCATATATTTAGTTTAGTCCTTGGAACTTGTATGTTAGTTTGCTAGAGGGTTGAACTTGAACACTTCAACGGAACTGAATTAAACAAGTTCCTATTCCATCAATATCGGAAGAGAGGAGGGGGAAAGGCTCCTATATTCAGATCGGTCGCAGTCCAAGTGATATGATTGGAGCAACATAATTATTTAGCATTTTAGTTATTAAAATCATCAATATATCACAGGTTGAGTATAGTTATCTTGAGAGTAGGAGCAATATCGTCACAAAGCTAATTTTGGAAGCTAAATTCCGGAATGAATCATAAATTGCTCATAAATCTAAGTTATATATTGTGTATGTCTATCTACAACAGTTTTCAAATGTAATATGATTTGCAGCGCTAAGACAAGGATGGTCTCGACAACTCACAGGTGACAAAATCTACATCATAGCTTTGACAATAAACCTAACGAAAATATATATTAATTCTCATAAGTGGCATGATCTCTGTGACTAAGACGGTATGGACACCTCGGAAGAGACATGGTATATATATCTCTAATGATGACAAGTTACATAATGGCACGATTGACTTCACCAATTTAGAACCTATAACAATTAATGGGTTCTCAAATAAGAGCAATGACGTTTTCGTGGCAAAGCTAATAAGACGGGCTAGACACCTCACCGGTTGGATTACAATGGCTAGAAATAAAGATGCAAGGCAAAAATATGCTGACAACACAGTAATTTGACACTCGTGGTTGCGCATCCATGGAATCCCAAGCTCCCAGCACAAGAAGAGATGGTTAGAAAACACACACACTTATTTGAAATGTTCAGAAATAAGATATCAATATCGACCCTAATAAAGTGATAGGATTTTCGTTGCTAGGATGGTGTACGTCACGGGGCTGAGGAGGAGAGGGGCACCACGGCACGACGCTAATGAAGGTGATAGTGGGGTTAATGAGCAGGAGAAGGGCTCGGGCACGACGCCGGTAAAGATGGCGACATACCGTATTGAGGAGAGGGGCAAGCAGGCCCAGAAGATGAAGTGAACATGAAGGTCGAGCCGGGCGACGGGGATGGTTCCCTCATCAACATCAAGGTGCACAGCCAGACCGCGGCCGACGTGTTCTTCCACGACAAGCGTGACATGAAGCTACGACGACTGATCGACATGTACTGCCGCAAGCACTCTCTCGACCCCAAGGCCGTCAAGTTCCTGGGTCCCTAAGGCGGCTACATCCAAGCTGACCAATGCCAGAAGACGACAAGTCGACAACGCCATTGACGTATCTCTCACCTAGACTGGTGGTGTCGGGGCTCCGCTGCACGCAAGCTAGTTTTCTGCATGAAAGTAAAGGCCTTTTTGGTACTTAATCCAATGACGCAACACGACACGACGGCACTTTTGTCACATTAATCTACTTTGGCCGGCCACTAAATAAACTAGGGTTTAAGTCCCTTGCTTAGGACACCTAATGGCTGATGTAACCATGAAAAGATGTGCATCAGCCGGACTAACAAAAAGGTGGTATTAGTTCTGACTGAGACTACCAAGACCTTGACACGATCTCGAGAAAGAACACAAGAAGGAGGCGACAGAAAAGGATTTGGACTAGGAGGTTTAGAGTTGTTAGAAAGCATCATTAGGGAGAATTGTTCATATATTTAGTTTAGTCCTTGGAACTTGTATGTTAGTTTGCTAGAGGGTTGAACTTGAACACTTCAACGGAACTGAATTAAACAAGTTCCTATTCCATCAATATCGGAAGAGAGGAGGGGGAAAGGCTCCTATATTCAGATCGGTCGCAGTCCAAGTGATATGATTGGAGCAACATAATTATTTAGCATTTTAGTTATTATTAAATCATCAATATATCACAGGTTGAGTATAGTTATCTTGAGAGTAGGAGCAATATCGTCACAAAGCTAATTTTGGAAGCTAAATTCCGGAATGAATCATAAATTGCTCATAAATCTAAGTTATATATTGTGTATGTCTATCTACAACAGTTTTCAAATGTAATATGATTTGCAGCGCTAAGACAAGGATGGTCTCGACAACTCACAGGTGACAAAATCTACATCATAGCTTTGACAATAAACCTAACGAAAATATATATTAATTCTCATAAGTGGCATGATCTCTGTGACTAAGACGGTATGGACACCTCGGAAGAGACATGGTATATATATCTCTAATGATGACAAGTTACATAATGGCACGATTGACTTCACCAATTTAGAACCTATAACAATTAATGGGTTCTCAAATAAGAGCAATGACGTTTTCGTGGCAAAGCTAATAAGACGGGCTAGACACCTCACCGGTTGGATTACAATGGCTAGAAATAAAGATGCAAGGCAAAAATATGCTGACAACACAGTAATTTGACACTCGTGGTTGCGCATCCATGGAATCCCAAGCTCCCAGCACAAGAAGAGATGGTTAGAAAACACACACACTTATTTGAAATGTTCAGAAATAAGATATCAATATCGACCCTAATAAAGTGATAGGATTTTCGTTGCTAGGATGGTATAGGCACCTCAAAAAGGCACAAAAGTTGATGCACACCTAATGACAACCATGACAATATAATTCTCAAAAGTGATAAGTTTTTCGTTGATAAGGTGGTCTGTAAACCACAAATGTGACAAGAATTCCATTGTCATAAAAAATCGAACCTAACATCAAGTAAAGAAAAATTTTCAAAAAAATTGTCACGATATGCATTGACGGATTTACAAAATATTATAAAAACAACATCACGGTAAATTTAAAAGTGTGCAGAATAACTTGATGATAGTCTAAAAAAATGCTCGAGATTGATATGTAGAATTTCCATTGCTACAGTCCCAAAGAGACATGTTTCACACCATGCCATGCCAAGGCAAAAGAAAAGAGCCTAGCGATATATAATCTGTAGCAATTCTAAAAAGCAACAGGATGCATGGTGTATATATATATATATATATATTTCAAAATATACATGATTTATGTCCCTCATTAAGTCACTTCCACAAAACAAACAAACCTAATAATAAGCTAAAAAACCCTGAAAAGCGACAACAAACCTACCAATAATTCACAAAATTCCTCCGAAGGCGACCGGGATCTTCATCTCAAAGGCGTCAACACTTCACCAGCTGGACTACCAATTGTCGTCCACCAATGGATTTTTATTCTTCCAGAGACAATCCGAAAAGACTGAAAAAAAGAGCCGAAATACCCCGGCCACGCCTCTTTCACGCTCGTGGACGCGCATCCATGGTGCCCCAAGCCCCCAGCAAACGTGCACCCAAATACACACACCTGTTGGGATGGCGAGAATCCCATTCCTCTCCCACCAACAAAAGAAAAACAGGGATAAAGTTACATTGCTATTGCTCCAAGCATCCTCCTCACTTTCACCCAGCCTATGCCATGCACACGCGTACACAAGAATGCACACAGTGACATAGCAAGACACACACAAAAGAAAAAGAAAAAACGGTAGATTCGGCAGCACACAAGAAGAGACAGCAGTCATGGTCACCTTTGCAAGCAGCATCCCTTTGCTCGCTGCCTTTCTGCTTGCCGCTGCTGCCTTTTTGGAAGAGGCAGCAGGCAGGTGATGAGGGGAAAAGCGATGCGATCATGGCGTCTGGCCCCATGGCCTTTTGGGCCTCCCCCATAATTTCGTGCTGGAAGAAAAGAATCCGCCATGGGTCTCTCCGACTCCGATCATGGTGGGTTGCAGCTGCTAGATAGTGCCAACAAGACAGGGCTAGTAGGTCTTCTCATGCATCTCGTCGATCAGGAATTCATCAGCAGGATCACCTTTCTGCCTTTATGAATGGGATCACTCATGCACTGGCCACTGAACCCATGCTGCTCCCACTGATGCGATGGGATAGGGTTGGGAGGGGATTCTGTCAGCTGCATGCATGATGTGCTTGCCAATCTGTCATGCTCCTCGTTCTTTGCCGTTCTGCTGATAGGATTGATCTATCATGCATCCCCAGAAACATAAATTCCAGGTTCAACTAAAAGACACAAGAAATGGAAGTTAGGCCTTGTTTAGATCCCAAATTCCACTCCCAAATTTACTATGAAAAAAGAAGATTCTCCATCACATCAAAATGTCATAACATGCATGGAGTACTAAGTGTAGATGAAATCAAAAACTAATTACACAGTTTTGTTGTGCTCTGCGAGACGAACATTTTGAGCCTAATTAATCAATTTTTGGACAATTTTTCACAAATACAAACGAAATGCTACAGTGACGCAATGATTACGAAGTGACATCATACTCCCAAATTCACCCTCCCAATTCTAACATCTAAACAAGGCCTTAATGTGATTCTAAGACCCAGCTTGGCAAATCAGCTCTCATTCTCGACTTCTACGGCAAGAGACACTATTGCAAATGGATCGACAAAACAAAGATGTTTTTCGCAGTTTTTTGCCCCCCTTAAGTGAATGTTGTGCAAGCAAAACTATTCTTTGGAACCAAATCTATGATGATAGTTCAATCTGTTTTAATCATTGCAAGAGCGTAATTTGGCATTCACTGAAATTGGGAAAGGTTATGGTATGGAAGGAACTGAATGTGTTGGATGCGCCGGACATGTTTCCTGCACGAATGTGTACAAGCAAGTATGAGATGACATACTGTGGTGCCATCGTCCCAGTTAGTGGGCCAACAGTTTCTTGTTTGACAAAGTTGGTTCTTTCTGCCCTCATGGAATCCATGGACACAAGCAACTTGGTCAAGGTTCTCCTGATTACACTCACCTTTTTGCTCCATTTTTCTTCTGGAAAAGATGGCTTCCTTCTCTCAGTTCCGTTTCTTTACGCACTACTTGCAAGTTAGGATCTAACAGAAAGTGATCACATTTTTCTTCAACAGTATGGGCATTTTTTTGCTTTCTCTTTGACAGCATGGGCATGCTTGAATTATCTGTTTTCTACTGCATTTATTTTCATCATATATATAAACAGTTCCATGAACGGTTAAATAGTACTGAAACCACGTTGCATTGATGTTACAAACTATTTTCGCAAATAAATGGCGGAGAAAATAGCAGAGCTTGTAAAATATTTCTAGAATGGTTATGAGCCCCCCTTTGTCATTTGATTTCATTTCCACAAGTCATTTGAACTGGTCAATTCAACCATTCCCCTTTTGTTGACAAGAAGCAAGTGGAAAAGCATGCATGGATGTTCATGGGCAGCTAGCTAAAGGAGATGGATGGAGGAAAGAGCACACCACATGAGTAAACCAACCCAAACCAGCAACAACAAGCAGACCAGAGTTAGGTCTGGAGCAAAAGCAAATAAATGGATGCACATGGAAATGCAGTTGGGTGTGGAGGGCCCTGTGGGGGTGTGGGTCTGGGCCCTACTCTCCTTTTCAGTTTTAAAGTCTCTCATGTCCTTTCTTGTTTGATTCTATGAACCTGTAAAGGCATGCATCTTTCAGCCATTCATCTTTTTGGACTTCTTTTTCTTCTGATCCCATTTGGCTTGGCTTGGCTACGGGATGCCTTCTAAGAAACGGCTCTTCAGAGTTATCATCCATTGTGGCCAGCCTCCCAAGTGGCCTCTTTTGTGCCAGAGGCTGATGATCCTCTAGTTGACTGAATCACCTGTTAAGCATTAAAAAAAAGAAGCCTTCAACCTTGGCATGATTTGTTGTTAGGGGATTTGATTCCAACTTTGGATCAGGGCACATGTTGCAGCTGTCTCTTATACACATCT
>OAMR01000240.1:85586-106737 GCA_900205405.1 Echinochloa crus-galli | reverse complement strand
TTTTTATCTTTAAATTGTATTGTATATTTGTTATTGGTTAATAATGCAGATGAATAGCTGTCTCTTATACACATCTGTTTTGTTGTGCTCTGCGAGACGAACATTTTGAGCCTAATTAATCAATTTTTGGACAATTTTTCACAAATACAAACGAAATGCTACAGTGACGCAATGATTACGAAGTGACATCATACTCCCAAATTCACCCTCCCAATTCTAACATCTAAACAAGGCCTTAATGTGATTCTAAGACCCAGCTTGGCAAATCAGCTCTCATTCTCGACTTCTACGGCAAGAGACACTATTGCAAATGGATCGACAAAACAAAGATGTTTTTCGCAGTTTTTTGCCCCCCTTAAGTGAATGTTGTGCAAGCAAAACTATTCTTTGGAACCAAATCGATGATAATAGTTCAAGTTCTGTTTTAATTATTACAAGAGCGTAATTTGGCATTCACTGAAACTGGAAAAGGTTATGGTATGGGAGGAACTGAATGTGTTGGATGCACCTGACATGTTTCCTGCACGAATGTGTACAAGCAAGTATGAGATGACATATTGTGGTGCCATCGTCCCAGTTAGTGGGCCAACAGTTTCTTGTTTGACAAAGTTGGTTCTTTCTGCCCTCATGGAATCCATGGCCACAAGCAACTTGGTCAAGGTTCTCCTGATTACACTCACCTTTTTGCTCCATTTTTTCTTCTGGAAAAGATGACTTCCTTTTCTCAGTTCCGTTTCTTCACGCACTGCTTGCAAGTTAATTGCAGGTCCTAGTCAGGATCTAACAGAAAGTGCTCACATTTTCTTCAACGGCATGGGCATTTTTTTGTTTTCTATTTGACAGCATGGGCATGCTTGAATTATCTGTTTTCTACTACATTTATTTTCATCATATACACAAACAGTTCCATGAACGGTTGAATAGTACTTAAACCACGTTGCAGTGATGTTACAACTATTTGGGCAAATAAATGGTGGAGAAAATAGCAGAGGTTGTAAAATATTTCTAGAATGGTTATGAGTCCCCCTTTGTCATTTGATTTCATTTCCACAAGTTATTTGATCTGGTCAATTCAACCATTCCCCTTTTGTTGACAAGAAGCAAGTGGAAAAGCATGCATGGATGTTCATGGGCAGCTAGCTAAAGGAGATGGATGGAGGAAAGAGCACACCACATGAGTACATGACCAAACCAACCCAAACCAGCAACAACAAGCAGACCAGAGTTAGGTCTGGAGCAAAAGCAAATAAATGGATGCACATGGAAATGCAGTTGGGTGTGGAGGGCCCTGTGGGGGTGTGGGTCTGGGCCCTACTCTCCTTTTCAGTTTTAAAGTCTCTCATGTCCTTTCTTGTTTGATTCTATGAACCTGTAAAGGCATGCATCTTTCAGCCATTCATCTTTTTGGACTTCTTTTTCTTCTGATCCCATTTGGCTTGGCTTGGCTACGGGATGCCTTCTAAGAAACGGCTCTTCAGAGTTATCATCCATTGTGGCCGGCATCCCAAGTGGCGTCTTTTGTGCCAGAGGCTGATGATCCTCTAGTTGACTGAATCACCTGTTAAGCATTAAAAAAAAGAAGCCTTCAACCTTGGCATGATTTGTTGTTAGGGGATTTGATTCCAACTTTGGATCAGTGCACATGTTGCAGATTTGTAACTATAGTCCGAAGCTGTGCCCGGGGCTCCATCGAAGTTAAAAAGATTGGTCGTTGGTGGCCAAGTCACATTGAGAACTAGAAAAAGGTGTGGTCCAAGTGGAACCACACTTTTGTGACTAATGCTAGGGAACATATGAAGATAGGAAACTAGAAACACGGCTGCCAATTATACCGGCCTTTTTTTTCAATAATTCTAGGAAAAGGCGTTGTCACGAAAGCGAGGGAATATGTCACTCCCCACCTTACAATAAATCTAGAATAGACAGAGGCATAAATGCTAAACCAAATCATAATACATGTAACATTGTATCATGTTATATATATGGCACATATGCTAAACACAACACGAGCAGTGCTAATCATTCCAAGAACATTAACATGGGTCATTACAAAGTTCATATCTTGATGTCCTAAAATCACTAATAAATATATAACTACCAAACCAGTCCAAGTCCTATTTTTTCAACAGTTGAAAAAAAATCAAATTACTACCCTGTTTTATTTACTCCACGGCTTGGACATTAGTTCTTACTCTTTCATTCATCATCAAAAAGATGCACATTTTGTTCTGTGATGATCTTCAGAGACAAGTTTTTTTTCTTTGTAAAAAAAAACCTAGGCTGCCCAAATAAACCCCCATTAGGCCATTACAGAGGGACAGAAAACACTACTCGTGCACGAGCAACAGGACTTTATGACTTACAAAACAGTGCAGGAGCCAATGCATGATTGATCAGGGCCCGGGGCCCCGGGCACGACCATGAATGTGCTCGCGAAAAGGCACCGTAGCCACAGGAGGGGCCAGGGCTTTGTTGGGCATGGTCTCCTTGGATCTTGCACGCAAGCAGCATCCATCTGTGTCTACTTACTGATGGATCATCATAGGGTGGTGGTACCTGCAGACTGATGCAGTCAGGAGACAAAGGCTGTGGCGCGGCACTGAAACATGGCCTTTACTGCTGCACGCCCGTCTCTACTGTCATTGTGAGCATGGAAGGCCAGGGTGCAACCGTGATCAGCATCAGCCTGCTGTGAGTCACGCACTAGCTGTGACGGCTGCTGGTGATTTCAGTGGAAAAGTTTTGGCCTGTGGATGCATGAATGGGGTGAGTCAGGAGATGTTCTCGGCTGAGATTCTGCATTTTGTGTGCATTGTGTAGAGCATAGTATGTTGTTTGCCGCAGGACCCTATCCAGGTTAGGTTTGTCCCTCTTCAACAGTTGTGGGTCCGGGATTTCTTCAGAAAGGAACCAAAGCTTCCAAGTTCCTCTAACAAAGGTCTAAATATACATGTGGGAAAGGACTTAGTGCTAATTTTGCAGTCCGAACTATTTTACTCTGTGTGTGTGTATGCATAGAATCCACAAAATGCGGGTTACCTGGCCACAGGGACTCGGTCTAAGGCCAATTAAACTAAAACATCATCATCCTATCTATTTATTTAGAGAAGCTTGGACCTATTGAAGAATATTTTTTACTTTACTTTTAGTTATGACAGACACATCCGATCTTGATATTGATGAAGTCACAATAGACGTCTCACTGTCGAGAAAACGACACCTACCACTAAAAGAAGAACGCTAATTAAATATTAAAATAAATCTAAGAAAATGCAAACATCTGTGCTGAGTCGAGGACTTCAAACCACGTCAGTTCTACCATAATCCACTCGTAAGTCTTTGCTTTTTCACGAAGGAACCAAAGAGAGAAGTTCCCTCGAACAAAGTCTAAATATAAATGTGAGGAGTTTGAGTGTTAGCAATTTTGCGGTTCGAACTATTTTACCATGATTTTTGCATAATAAAATCTTTAATGCCAGATCATATTAGGTTTGGAACAAGTTAGTCAAGATCTTTTTACTCCATCCTCCAACTTTCTATCTAGAGTTGAAAATAGAGGGAAACTACCATTCAAAGCCAAGTTGTTGATCACTTTCACTCCCCACATGGGACAAGAGGCCAGAAAAAAAAAGCTGAAGTAAGTGATTGCGAGATCAAAAAAAGAGAGGGAGACGCATGAACGCATTAGCAACTAAGCCTGCGCAAAAAGGCAACTGTCAGTGCCCACCAAGTCACAGCTACCTTTTCCCCAAGCATGGTGACTGACTAAAACGTATCACCAACGAGCCCTGCAGCGGCAACAGCATTAGTATGTGAATGGGATCCAATCACCCAGTGACAAGTGGACCCCTGAAAGCCAAGTTTATCTGCCGTCCGAGAAGGATGTAGACTTTTTTCAAAAAAGAGAAGGATGTAGATCTAACAGACCAGCACCTCTCTGCTCTTCCGTGTCGATATAAGACAAAAATGGTGCACGACCTTATCTTTTGTCACATGGAAAGGCACTTTAAACAATTGCCTTACCTTTTTGCAAAGGTTGAGTGACCCAGCATGATCAAATAAACAAGTCAGGGAGAGCTGCAAAGTACAGACTCAAGTTAATAATAGAGCCAACTTGATGAATGATTAAAGAAAACGCCACTGCTATGCGTACACATGATCCGCGGTCGGAACTCTATTATGAGTCACTGACAAATGGGGCCGTCGCTAACGGCGTTCCGATGTGTTAGTTACTAATAGACTATTTTGCTGGTGAGAGCTTCAGGGGTACAATTCCTCCGGGTGACTAATGCAGCAGTCCTGTAATGAGCACTTAACATAATAATATAAACAAGCATAGAATGTTTCCAAGTTGATTCGAGTTGGTGATCTGCCACATCAGTGTGGGCCCGCAATTAGGCCGAAAAGTGGCCATTTGGTTTGGACCAGGAGGATTTTTCCATGGAGAAAACAACAAGATGCCTCAGTTCCAAATAAGTGTTGTGTTGGTGGATACAAACCATGCCACATAACCAGCACACATTAAATAGCTTTAGGTGTAGGCGTGTAGCTAAGCTCAGTGGCAGGGCATCACCTAATTGGCCAGATGACACACTAAAGATAAAACAAAATCTCTGGTGAATTTAATTTTGAAAATAAACTGAGATAATCCAAGTGGGAAAGTAGAGGAAGCAAGAGATGTAAAAAGGCAAACCATAGCAGAAAGTGATATCTATCTGTGTGGTCAACCTTTAACCTCTCCAAAAGAATATGGAGAGATGTCGTGTTCTCATATGTAAAGTAGTGAGAAACCGCGAATACCTTTATATTCTCATTTTAAAAAAACTTTTCGGAAATTATGAAAGTAGGGTTCGACATGGACCACAGCATGGCTGGGATCCATCACCCAACTCGGCCTTGAAAACGATGTGCGGAAATAAAAAAAATAAGCAAATTACACAAGAAGTCGGCAATAGCAATACACTTTGAACAAATAAAGGATCACACGTGTTTCTTCATTTTTTAAACACAAAATTGGAGCTTGATTATTATCTACAGCTGAAAGGGAATTATAATATGTTCCATTTTTCAATTGTATCCTTCCATAGAATTGCCGAGACATATAAGATGAGGATGTATTGGTACATTCACATCAAACAAAGTAAACAACTCATGATAGCGCAAAAAAGAAGTGATATATTCACATGTCAAATCTTTGCCACTTGATGCATACTGAATAGTTTATGCATCACAACAACTGATCTGATAGGAATTGAGTTTGATTGAGGGCTACATCATTATTTACTTCCTCTGCACCATCAATCCTTGCAACATTAGGAAGAGCAAAAGAGGAACCTTTTTTGTTTCAAGGAACATAGCTACATATATATATCAAAACTATAGACCACATTTGTAGTTATAAGATCTATAACCTCCATGCCTATTTGGTAGTCAAAAGGATGTTCTCCCTTCCCCACTATGTGCTTCATGTAGTAACCTCTCCCCGACCTTGTAACAAAGGAGTTCTCCCCAATATTTACATATCTACCATACAAAAGAATGTACTTACTCCAATTCCCTCTCTACATGCCATCGATGGCGATTGGTACCGTCGCTGGTAGCCCTTCTCGTCCCCCTCCCCACCTTGGTAATGACTTGTCTGTGACCCCTGCCGTGAGGCAGACAACAGCACGGCCATTGTGATGCTTCATGTTGCGCCACAACCGTCCAATGCTGGGCATAACCACTTTCTCGGCCCAGTCCTCAAGCTTCTCATCAGTGAGCCAGATGCTGCCAGCCATCCGGTCAATGGCATCTTCATCGATTCTGAATGAGTTGCTGCTCCCAATGAGCGAGTCGAACTTCGCTGCCATGCAGTCCGTGACATTCTTCCTAAATGGCCCAAAGTCAACTGGCCGGAACACAATGGCATCGTCAACAAGATTCAGTAGATCAGAGCCAGGGGCTGGTGTTATATGCTTGACCACAAGGTGCCCTTTCTCCTGCTCATGTTCCACAGAGAGATCACTGGAGTTCCGTGAGCCCTCAGTGTCATCCAGTGCCCCAACCGCTAAATTTAGGTCAAGTGATAGACCATGCCCACCGGACAATTCTTTGGCTAACTTCGCCGGGCGAGCATCATCACATAACCAATCCGCTCGGTGCTTGACCTGCTTGTCCCCAATTGAGAGCTCTAGCTGCCAATTAGAGTTTGCTAACTCGAACATCCTTCCTTCATCTTGGAGCAATGTTTCAAACTTTGGTCCCTTGAGTTCCTCAGGTAACCAATTTGTGGTGAGAACAAAGATAACATTGCCAAGGCTTACCTCACGGCCCCTGGAGTCTGGCAGCCGACCAGTCTCCATTGCCCGCTTGATCTTTCCCCGCACAACAGTGTCCACTTGATCGATACCCTCGAGAACAATAACTGAGAAGGGATTTTGCCTAACTGCCTCAGTGACACGGTCAAGCGAGGTTTTACCCCAGAATCCCGCATTGAGTCCATTACCATCTTTGCCCAGCCGGGAGTCGCTGCCAAAGTTTACAACTACTGGTTGGGTGTTTACCATCAGCTCAGACAATGCATTCACCATCTTCCTCTTGCCTGCTTGGTCAGGACCAACAAACAGGAGCCACATGTCACCCCTTGTCCCGATATTTCGCCGCTTCCCACTGCCAGATCTGCATTGTATTACAACAGCAGCGATTGCTGAAGCAGCATCAGATTGCCAGCTGACCTTCTCTGTAAGCCCCTTGAGGAGCCTCTTGAATGATTCGATATCAGAGATTCCTGCTATCTTGGCCTTTTGCATGGCAGTTAGCCCATCTGTGTAACTCTCCTTCTGGTCTTTATCCACAGTAGCACCCGGATCCAAGGGACCAAGCACAAGGTCGGTCTTCACCGGGCTGCCTGGCGGACTCTTGCGAAGCTCGGACGTCGGGGTACCCTCTGCCTTCTCCCAGCTGGTGCTCATCTTAAGGGTGGGAACAACAGCCTTGGGAAGTTGTAGTTTGGGCTCAATGGGTGGCCGTGGACCGAAGGCAGCCAATGGCATGGAGAGAGCTGGTGCTCCAGCACGGGTGCCATGGGTACGGGCACAGGTCTCACGCCATTTCTTCTCAAGCTCTTGGACAGTCTCCTTCCATTTCAACTCTTGCTCCTTGGCCTGTAAAAGAATGGAGGACTATATCAATCACCAGTCCACTAGAACAAACGCTGATTTTACAGGTTAACATAGAGAAAAGACACAAACCTGTGGCTGATCACTGCTGGGCTGCAGCCAGTGTGGCAAACCAGGCTTAGCAGCCTCAGGGCGCGATGCCGGCTTGTCCTTCCGCTCTGCTGCAAGCTTGGCAAGCTCACGATCATAGCTACCCTTGCAAAGCAAGCACAGAGACGGCTTAGCTATGAGAGGCTGGTCACACCCTGCCCCTGGTGGCCATCGGAGAGCTGTTGGTGTCACTGGCATAGGCCGAAGAGTGGGCGATAACATCCCCACCGAATTGCCAAGGATTCCGGTGCCTCCAGGCCTACAAATTCCAATAATTGATCAGATTGGATGGACTAAACGTAAGCTTTCCATCGCATAGTACAAAATTAGAAGTCTAGTAGTACACCAGAAAAAGGCAACACACTTTTTGGGGTTGCCCTAGTCATCATAATAAACTATTCAACTGTAGTAAAAAAAATTCTTAACATAACGATATATGCAGTTCCCAACGTGTTCGAGAAAAAACTGTAGTAAAATTTTGGTTATCAATCAAATTAACTTTTTCTCATCTGGTCCAATAGCACACAAAAAAAAATTACATGAAAACTGAATAATAAAAACGAAAACAACACGAACATCACAGGACATGGTAAATCCAACAAACGAGCAGAGAAAAGGCGAAGAGAAACGCACCTGAGAGCAGCGCCGGCGAGCGGCGCGCCGCGGGCGATGGGCACGGCCTGGAGGTCCCACTCGGCCTCCATGGTTGGGTGGTAGACCTTGCAGCGGAGGTAGGTGGCGCACGCGGCTGTACCGACGACCCAGACCTTGCCGCTCCCGAACCGCCTCAGCAACCGCGCCATCTCTGACACCACCGCCTTGCCCCCGTCGGACGCCGCAGCTGCCGGCCCGTCCACCAGCCACTTGAGGTCTCCAAGATCAAGGACCACGGCGCCGTGGTCCGCGAGGAGCCTCTCGACCACCGCGGCCAGGTCCCCGATCCTCGCCGCCATGGCTGCCTTGTCGCCGGCGAGCTTGGCGAGCTCAGGCTCGAGCGGCAGGACCTTGGCTCCGGCGAGGGCAGGTGACCCGGCCGTCGGGATCCTCCGGACGGCTTCCTTCAGCACCGCGTCCGGCCCCGCGTCGCCCACGAGCACCGGGTTCCGGCGCGCCGGCTTGAGCATGACGTCGAGCACCTTGCGCGCGTCGTCGCCGCCACCGGCGCCGGCGCCGGCCGCGGCCGCCAGGCGGGGGTTGATGTAGGCGTTGGCGGCGCCGAGGCGAGGGAGCGGAGAGGCGGACGGGGAGAGGGGCGTCGTCGCGGGGACCGCCGGTGCGGAGATGGCGGCGGCGGCGGCGGCGGAGGAGGGCACCGGCGAGGGCGAGGCGAGCGACTGCTCGATGGTGGACTTGACGGCGGAGGCGACGTGGAGCGGCGTGGTCTGGCCGTGCCTCCGGCGCGCCGCCTCGTCGATGGCCCGCGCCAGCGCCGCCGCCGCCTCCGGCGTGAGCGTCTGCTGGATGGTGCTGAGATCCGCCCTCATCGCCGCCGCGCGCCGCTCATCAATCGATCAGGGGACCCCGGAAGAGAAAACGAAAGCAAACCTCCTCTCGCCGGGTAATAACTACTATACCTACCTTGGCCCGTCGGCGCCCCCGGGAGGCGGGCGGAGGAGGGTGGAAAAGGGGAGGCCTGGAGGGGAGCGGAGGCGGGAGGCGGAGGTATCGAGAGAGAGAGAGAGAGGGGGAAGGAGCAGGAAGGAGGGAGTCAGGTGAGGGCAGAGAGAGAAGAACTGAACTGCTAGTATAAGAGCAGAGGAGCAGAGAGAAGGGAAGGAGGCGAATAGAATCTTCGTCTCCTACTTCCCGTCGTCGCCGCATTTCACCACCACATCCCCGTCTCCTTGTTACCCGCGGCCAAGGGAAGGAAGGAGGTGAATAGATTTTTTTCCCCCTCCTTCTTTTTCTTCTTTACTAGATAAGTGCCCGTACGTTGCTACGGGTATGATATATAGAACAAAGATAAATAGACTACATGAAAAATTTAAATTTAACGGCTATAAGATCGCACCAAATTAAAGTCCATAAGAATTAGTACTCTTGTTTTCACAAAGATATGGAGAGTGGACAACCGTGATTGATTGCCCGTGGGTTGCTACGGCTGCAATATATAGAGCATAAACAAAATAGTATCAATCTAAACAAATATTTTTGAGACATGCATAAACATTACATACTCAAGCTTTACAACTACCGAACATTCTTGAGGTACATCATGCTATATCAAAATCAACCACAACTATGTTTCAAATGGATAATATCGTTAGATCCGAGAGGGCATAAGAATGAGGACAGATAGCCGCATACTAAACCTATCGCCTTCAGACATGATATATATGTATGTACGGTGACAGAGAGTGCTCAACGAGTCTCTGATGACCATAGCGGAGAGGGCATTGTGGTCGCAGGGGTCGACAAGTCCGGTTCCATGTGGAGACGAGCACACACTTGCTGGGGTACACCTTACCTAGTTTGTACTTGGAATTCATCGGTACTGGCAGAACTCGGGCAAGATGCGTTCGGCGTTCTCACCCATGGCCATGACGAGCCAGAGGCCAATGTACCCTCAGAGATGCGTTCCTTGGTGGCTCGGCGCTCACCCGCCACAACCCTGTTGCTCTGTTGTGGCGCGGCAACGTGATGTTCGTGGGTACTGTGTGCGTCCAAGCTCCACCTCCATCGTCACCTAGGCCGCCGCCTCATCATCAGGTGGGGCGCACATGAATAGAAATATTTTGTTAATAGCAAAAAGGCACGTTTATGATCAATATAGATTTGAAAAAAATGATATGAATGTTATATGCTTAATAACAGATAGTATATACCTGATGATTTCTGTTTCAGCTCTCAATGCCATGTTTGGACAGCCATATATGTCAAAGATGAAGCCACACTCGTCATTCCCAAAACAGAATACATCGATGAACACAGTTTTATCTATCAACAACAAGGCAATATGATAAGATTGTTTATTTAAACAGTATGATAAAACCATTATATAGTTAAATTAAGTTGTCTAATAAATAACGAAGACAGCAAGACTAATCTTCCGCAAATGACCTGAATGGCAAGGAATAAACAAGGGATCTCACTAAACAAATAAGCATGCGATGCAGTAAATTGAAAACCAAGGGAATAGAGTAATGCTTGAGAGTGTTGATTCACTGTTTCGTGAGGACATTTCACAATTCTGAATAAGTACCGAGAGTGCTTCATCATGCAAGAGAATTGTATGAATACACCACCAACAGCTACAACCGTCCAAACATGCAAAGCTTAACTAATATATTACTACAACCTGCATCTTACCTGCACGTGCTGAAAGACAGAAGAGCACGAGCTGCAAGATAGCTACTAATCTGAAAATTAAATGTTGCTGCTACAACAATGAACTGACCGAGATCATAGAAAGAAGCAAGCAACCAAATATCATGTAGCCGCATCATAGAAATTGAGCCGAGCTGCACAGAATAGAAAAGCCAATTTGCTGCTACAACAAAGAATTGAGCTGCACAAACCTGCAGTCGCTGACCGACACAATTTGGAAAGGAGATAGCAGCTGCCACAAGCTGATGAATTGCAAGCAGAGCTCTCCCAAAAATTCCAAACCAAGCCAAATCAGATCCAATGGAAACAAGATTTGAACTACATTCTTTAGGTTCATATATATAATGGTCCAATTACACACATGGAGGAGTATCCTATTCTACTTCTTTTAAGCTTGTCTACGAGTCAATTGCTGAAGCTGCAAGTAAATTAGACAAATTTTCAGATAACTAATTCACCAATACATGATGTGAATAGAAGGAGGTTATTCCTATCAGCTCTATAGTTTCCATCACTTCAATCAATAATGAGAATGGTAAAGAATTTTCAGAGGGTCAAATTTTAATTACTATAATTCAAAGGCATCCAAAAAGAACAGACATACAAATATTACTTTACTATAAGGAACAACCTGATAAGTCATTAACCGTCAATCCAGAAAATCACAAGGCAAATACAGAGGATGTATGACCATAATATTACTTGACTAACCTTCCTGGTTTTGACAACCTTTTTCTCAAATCTCGTGATGCCGGGCCTGCACAGAGCCGGAGTCGCATCGCATAAAACCAATAAAATGGGGTCAATGTAATTAACTATTGGTTACAGGCTTGCTGCTTCCAAAATTAACTTATATGTTTTTAAAAATTTTGCACCATGCTCAGAATATTAAAAGTACAGGCTGCTATGAAACAAGTTAGGTTAGCCTTTGATGTACGTATGGTCATGAATCATCTCAGGCAAGGCATTGCTCATATCTAATCAACCATATCATTTAACCAACAGATTGCAGCAGTAATGCAGTTATGATAACCAAACAAGCAACATATGAAATGGGTAACAAAGAATCTTCACCGGAGCAAGCTAGTTGCAACATGGTGGCAAAAATCCCGCTGAATCAAACACAGTTCGTACATTTAGCAGCAAACAGCCTGCCCGTGTGATAAAACGTATGAATCTGAAACTCAGTGACGAATCATCGCATCAAGAGGAAAGGCATTGGCTTGAGATACAGCAGTCTTATAATTTGTACCTAATGAGAAGTTGGATAGTGTACCATAATGGGAAACACATTTTGTTTAGATGCTGGTGGAACTGTAGAAACACAATTATCCAATGCCCGACAAAACTAACAAAAATCACATATAATGCGAGTCCAGAGCAGAGAGCTTTTTCCCCATATAGATGACCAGATGTGCATATTGGGGACCTTCAGCTGATGGAATGAATGAAAACCAGTATCTTCAGCTCGGAATTGGGGATTAATTGTATATTGAACTGAGCATTCATCCAGTCAACCTAAACAGTGGTGGGATTACTGGGATTTATAAATCTTAACAGGCAACGCCAGTGCATTTCACAGTTCAGTCAAATCGTGGGGGAGTGGGCCGTACCTGTTCTAGTCATCGTCCTTCAGGACACGCTCTCCGGAGGCGGTGTTGCTGCTGCTGCTGCTGCGGCGGCGGCCTCCTCTTCCTGTCGGAGGATGTTCTGCATATCCTTGACCCGCATCCGGACAACACCGCCGACCACAACTGCGTGCAAAAAGGCAAATAATCAGCGGGCACTGGCATCAATTCACACGATTAGATAGGCGGCACACAAGAAGAAGAAGATAGATATGACATAGATGATTACTCGCTGCGGTGCCCATGGTCCACCTGATCACCATTGGAGGAGCGGCGGGCCGGCGGCAGCTCACAGTCCGGTGGACGCGCCAGGGATTTCAGTCCAGGCCGACGGCCCCACGCCGGGCATGTGATAGAGGAGAGGGCGCTTGTGAGGGAAGCAGCAGAAGCGCTGCTGCGGATCTCGGTGCCATGTCGCCACACCGTGCGCACCACCAGATCCGAACAACGAGACGGGGAGGGGAAAGTCTTCGTTGGGCTTCCATGCCGTGCGGCAGCGGAAGTTATATCCCACGGCTTGGGCACCGTCGTCGCATCAAGAGGAGGAGGAGGTGGCGCTAGGGGTGGGGGAGATGGGGCGGCGGCAGGTCAACCGCAGGCGGCGGGACGGCGTTGCCTGGTTTTTCCGCGTCGCGAGGCACCGTCGTCGCATCAGGAGGAGGAGGAGGAGGAGGTGGCGGTAGGGGTGGGGGAGATGGGGTGGCGGCGGGGCTGGGTTAGGGCGCGGACGGCGCCGCTTGGGGTAGCGGCGGGGCTGGACCCTGGCGGCGTGGCGGCGCGGGTCGCGGGCGGGGGTGACTGCGGAGTCAGAGGCGCGAAAAGGGGCAGACGGAGGGCGGGCAATCGGGTGGGGATCGCAACGGATGAAAAATGAGGCAGAACAATTGATTCCGCACCACGAGATTCTCCAGTACTGGATTATTAGGAGTAGAGATTAACAAAAAATATTTATTATATATGTATATATTTATTTATTTATTTTGTGTTTCCAGTGGAGGAATTGTGACCTCTCCTATTTGTTTCGTCCACACAAGTCTAAACTTTCAAACTTAGTCTCCTCACGGCCCTGTCATGGCGATAACTTGACTGTTAGTCTGTGTATTAGATGACTATAAACTGCTCAACATTTAAAACATGGGGCGTGCCATGTTCTCTCACCATAGCTCCCGCCATTGGGCTTATGCTGATCTTCTACAACCATGTCCAAATCATGCTTGGCATCAAATCCCTCTTTGCCCTTGCTACAATCATGTGACAAAATGCCCCTCTTTCCCTCCTAGTGAAGGCATATGCCAAAGGGCGAACTATTTTGATCTAAGAGGAATATATGGCGGCGATGGACGCTGAAGATGGTAGAAGAGGGAGATGAGAGAAAAGGTAGAACCACATTTTCTTAGTTTTAGAGGAGGACTAAGTATATGCCAAATAGTAAGGTGGTCTTTTTGAAGCTATAAATAGTGAAGCGATTAATCAACATAAAGTTCAGCCGTTTGTTTACAAGATCACTGATTACCTAACGAAACCATAATTTGTGTTGTTTCTATGAATCCTCCCAAACATGTCAATTCTTGATACATATGTCTTCGAAATTAATGTAGAACACGTGCTCTTTTGAAACTAAATAATACAATCCAATGCATCGTTTGTAGAAGAAATTTCATACTAATATTTGTCTATCAATATACCTATACTGCATTCTATAATCCAATCCATCATAGTGCGATTGGTTAATCAACTAGGTTACATCTATCAATTAATCACAGTTAAATGTGTGCCTAGCCACTGGATTAATCTAAGGTGCTGGTCAGCTCTTCCAAGCCAATTAAACAGCACGCCTTCGCTGGCATCCTCCCACGTTCAGCATCCAAATTCATAAACTACCATATTTCATTACTATAGGTAACTAGAAATATAATTAATTAACAGTACTCTTGAGTACTGACCATATACAACAAGACATGTTGTATTGCAGCGTCAGTACGTGTGTTACGTGCATGCATATTGCACAGTAGTGCTAGCTGATTAATTGCAAAGACACGCTTGTTGTTAACACTTTGATGGTCGTCCCAAGAAATTAAAACAGATAAAACCATGCCATTTTCAGGAAACATGCATCATGCACGTGTTACTAGTTCATGCAAAACATACGCTTATTGATATTTTATTCATTTTTTCTCTAGAGAGATATTCTACAAAAAAATTGTTTATGCATATATATTAATTCACTAAAAAGTGTATGCTAGTAATTTATCTATATATCCCATTTATCATACTCATCTGGACTGGAATCCTGTGGCCTGCAGGAGGTGTTTGGAGCTTGTGGCTGGCATCTTTTTTTGGTCTCCTCTTGGCGCATCCTGAAAAGTAGCGGTATTAGCATTAGCTGGCAACCCTTCCTTGAAGGTAATATTCAGGTATGAACAAGAGTGCTTCTTGCCAATCTTGTCCTGGTTTGCAAAAAGGCGTCTTTCGTCATATCCATCCTATAGTTTATTAATCTTGCTAGCTGCTACTTGATTTGTCATGCCACTAATATTAATCAAAGTTGGCAGGAAAGCGTCGCCGCTGTAAAGATGGAAGAGTTCTTGTATAAATTTATAACTTTGGAAGAGGATTAGGATTGGGGCCGGTGAAAAGTAAAGATAATCCTTTCTTGACTTGAGAGTTCACTGTCACCTCCAGGTTGGCTTGGCTTAAAGCTGAAAGTTCAGTTAATTGACCAAAAAGGTAATCTCAACCTTAAATTAAATTTTAGGGGGGCATTATTGAGTGGATTTTTAGTAGAAAACCATCTCAAATTAAGGGGAAAATATGGTACAGGAGACAATAACGGCTCAGTGTATACAAAAAGTATTTGCCTTATGTTTTGCATAAAAATTAGTTGCTTTGTATTAATTATTAATTAATAAATAACAAAAGATTCTTCTTTAGGTAAACGACATGGTTCTGTTAGCAAGAAAATTTGCTAATTAAGAACGTGAATATTTGATCTTATATATTGGTAATCTATTGCTATCTATCGCTATTTTCTAGTTTCAAACGTGTATTTGAGATATGGTAGGAGAAATTAGAAAACTTTGGATAATAAGCATTTCTATATTTATCAGTTAGGATACTTCATGTCCCTGTTTATCATTTACATTTCCAAACTTTTTTTTGTCTATGCGTATATAATGCAGTTGGATAGATATCACAGTCGATGGCCGTCTTCCACAAAAACTGCGCGCATAAATAGAAATACTATTCTAGAGATGTGTAATTAATCACTAGGTTGTTAGGCAGTCGTGTCAGTGACTAATGAGCAACAAAAACCAAAAGCATTTGTAGACTGCTAAAATAATAGCAAAATCTGAATGAAGACAGATGTAACACTATCACTGTCAAGAAATCCGTATTAGCTGCTCACTTATTCGTGGATGCACGACTGCCACTTATATATGTTAATTCCATTCCAATTTCTATATTTCTTAAGCCATTTATGAAGAAATACAAGCATGCTTGGTAGAACCATAATAATTGAAAAGATTGAAAAGATAATGAGAGTCTAGTTTTCATTGATGTTCTCTGATGGTACATACAAATATATCGTGATGGAGAAACCATACTGTTAGAAGATGGAGAAATGCGACTGCCGTACAGTTGTATAGTGGACATTCAAGAACACCTTTGGAAAAAAATTGATACGGCTTTTCTATTGTTGACATGAAACATATAGGTTGGATATTGTTAATTCTTGTTCTTTATTGTCATGAAAAGGTACCTGTCTATGCATACCTTAGATATTTTCTTTTCTACTTGTTTAATATAAGGCATTCTAGGCGAATTGATCTTAATTCAATTAGTAAGATTTCGTATGGTGGAACCTGCCCACCAAGATTTGATTTGACGTACTCACTCTATCCATGGATATATAAGTATTTATGGATTTAGCCTAAATTAAACATTTTAAACTTTGACCATCAATAGCAAAAAGTTAAAACATTGCTAATACAAAAAATAATTTACTAAATTCATCATGAAACTAGCTGTTATACTCCCTCTGTCCACTAATATAAGAGGCAATGGAAGGGTTCAAAATTTATATCCAAATACTCATCCTAACTATATGAAACCATTATTGTTCATTTAATTATTCTTGTAGTTAGTGTGGTTAGTTTGGCTGATTGATGGATAAACACAAATTGACTTCTCATTATCTACCACTGCCTATAAAACAACTAGACGACACAAACCTCTCACGTAATAACCCAGGAGTATATGCGTCTTTTATCAGTCTCTTAAAAACTCTAGAATATCTTGTGTTACATATAAAAATAGAGTAATATGTAAATACTTTTATTTCGAATAAATTATTTTTATTATTGGTCAAAATAGCATATTAAATAACATATCAACATCCTAAAATACCCGTATACCTGTAGCTGTAGATATGAGCAGAGATTAGACCTTAGTAACAACTTGTATTTGACCTTAGTTGATGGGCTCCTTCAACGCGTAATTAAGTTAATTACCCTCAAGAACGGGCAGAAGAAGGACCGGGACGGAAGTTGCTGCTTTTAGTGCAGGCACGTACGTACGCCCGGGGCTGACGACGCGGGGATCCCGTGGATTGGCCTGCTGGCGCCGGCGAGGTCAAGCAGGAGGTCGGCACGGCGTCGCGTCGCCGTCGGCGTCAAGGTCGCGCCCGCCCGCGACGGCGGCTCGCCTCGCTGGCCGCGCGCGCCAACACGTCCATGCCACGCACGCACGCTCTCTCTCTCTCGATCGCTTAATTAGCTGCTGCTGCATGCCCGCCAAAAACCGCTTTCCGCGCGCGCCTTCCACCCATCCCCACGACTCGGCACACGGTTTCCACAGGGACACGGGGGGCCCACGAGAAGTACTCATCGATCGTGTCCGAATGTTTTATTTCTTTTATTTCTCCAATTTTCGATCTCTACCGTTTTAGCTTTTGTTGACAGCGAGGCTCCATGCTTGTATCGGCGTCGTTCACTCGTTTTTTCTTCTTTGTTTCTTTCTCTCTCTTCTTTTTCTTTTTCTTTTTGTGTTGATGAGGGAGAATCCTCGTCGTCTTTGTATCTGTGAAAAATGGGAAATCAAGACAATGACGCGGTGTGGCGTTACGTGGGAAACAACCCGTTGAGGAGGGAAAATGCTTTAACGGTGAGTTATGCTTCGTTGAAATATCAGGGATTTTGTGGCTGTCCTCGTTTAATAAAAATGACAGGCACTTGATTTTGGTGGGTTGTGCTGCCTTATGTTGGGCTATCTGGCGATGCAGGAATGATATTATATTTGACAACGCCCGATACACTTCATTTTTACAGACTATTTTCAGGGGAGCATACTGGCTTCGCTTTTGGGCGCAGCTGCAGCGTGATGACAGGACGAAGGAGATTTTCAAGACTACTAGTATTTCTTTGGAGACCATTGCATTAGAGATGGCAAATCATGGTTGGAAACTTAATTTTAGAATTGGTTTTGTTTCCCAGCTTTCGTCTTTCTCCCCTTTAGTAAACAGCGGTGATAGCTGATTTTGTAATAATTGAAGGCTGTGTACGTTCTGTAGAGGCCGGAATAAATTTCCATTATCTAAAAAAAATTGGACAGGTTCGTTTTTTTCTTTATATCACGAAATATAGCCCGTTGACTTTGATGCTTCTGTAAGAGCCTATTTCAACTATGACTTGTTTTTGAGCTAATTAAAAATTAGCTCTAGTTGATCTAAACATTGTGGACTAAAATGTGAACTGATTTTTAGTCACATCCCAACTAAAATTTAGTCAATAAGTCCTCCAAACCAAACTGATATGGAAAGGAGCTAAAAACAAAAGACAATTTTCTCCTCTTGCTTTTAAGGGGTAGAGTTGTTTTTTCTCCGTATTCCCGCTTGCTTTAGTCCATAGATTCAAGCTGGCCAAATAATTTAAATCCATCAAAATATGCTCTAACACATAACAGTGTCCACACTATTCTTTTTTGTTGTCCGTTTTTTCTCTCTCTTTCTCTTAAGAGGGTCATCGTCTTTGTATCCGCGAAAAATGAGAAATCAAGACAATGACATTGTGACACACCACAAAAGTCATCGGCGGTATTTGGGGGAGCAAATTCGTTGAGGTGGGGAAAAGGGGTTGCAGCAGTGTGGCATGTATGCTTGGGATCGTTTCATTTTTTGTTTGTTATATTATAGTTTTTACTACTACTAGTATATTAGTAAAACGACCAAAGTCTCATCATGAAACCCATAAAAAGGTTAGAAATGTTGTGTAGCGCTACGAATAGAGGCAGTGGGGGAGCTAGGATTTTGCACTAGGGTATTCAATCGTTTCTTTTAACCCAAAAAACAATAAAAACCAAGGAATACCCTGGCACCGCCCCTGAAGAGATCGATCGAGGTTTTAACCTTGAAAATACGTAACTAATAAGTGGTGAGATATGTAGCAACACTAGCAACAAAATTCCTTGACAGGCTAGGTGGGAAAGGGATACGGTGCAGTGGGGACGAGAACACGCATGTTGCGATGGTCGAAAACCGAGAGGGCATGCATGCATGAAAGCTCGATCTTGGCGGCCGGCCGGCCGGCAAGAGTGTGAACGGGATAATTTGCAGTATGTAACAGAAGTGCCTGTAGGCACGTTGCGCAGTATGTAACCAAATTTTTAAGGTAGTAAAGGCACCTTTGACCAATAATTAAGGGTATTAAATAAAGTCATTTTATAAAACTACCTTCACAATATTAAACTATTTGGTTTTCAAAAAAACAAATTAAACTATTTCGCGAGACCTATCTAACGAGACTTTTGACCACACGATTAGAGAATGGTTACTGTAGCATTACTGTAGCAAAACATGGATTAATTAGGCTCATTAGATTCGTCGTGTAAAGTTGCGCTCATCTCTAAAAGGGTTTTGAAAATAGACTTCATTTAATACTCCATGCATGTAAGATTTTTTTCGCCAAATTTTTTTGCAGTGGCATCTAAACACGGGCTGCAACTCTGCAAGTAGGCTGTGGCCGGGGTTGCTTCACGTCGTCGATCGTCGTCGCTCTCGGTCGACCCAGGCAATTAATTGACCTGCATGCACGCATGCTTATTGGTGTCCGGCTGCATACTATTACTTTGGCATGAATGCATGGTTGTAGATACCCTTGGACACGTACGGTTTTCTGTAGCTGGCTAGTGGCTACTACCATGGCATGCAGAGCTAGATAGCCGCAAGCTGATCGAGTGATCATCATCATCATCAGTCAGAGAAGATAAGAAGCGGATGAATGCATGATGAGAAGTTTCTCTCTCTCTCAAAAAAAAAAAAAGAGAATGCATGATGAGAAGTCAAAAGCGCGTGGATCGATCTGCTGCTATTTTGGAACGGCATGCCGTGGTCCGTGTGGGCTCGCTCGATCGATCTGCTTGGCAAATTGCCCGTGGTGGCGCGCTGGAGGCAGCGGCGACGACGACGACGTCAACGTACTACGGTTCTTAAAATTTCTTTCTGCGTGTGCAGTGGTGGGCGGCGGCCGGGAGGGAGCAGCAGCAGGTTGACTTGCTTGCATTGGTTGAACGGGAACGGGAGAGGATGGGCGGCACGCCGCGCCGCGCCGGCCAATAAAAGCGAAAAGGGAAATACTAGTCGGATCGGATCGGGTCGGGGCAAGGAAAGGATGGGCAAAACCGCAAAAGAAAGACTAGTAGCGCTAGTCGGCCGATTTGGGAGCTACCTAGCATCCGTCGTGGTAGTATATACGCGTGCGGCGGCCGCAGGCAGGCAGCGAGAGAGTGACCGACCGACCCGTGACCATCCATCCATGCGCGCTGTGCGTGCATCCCCGAACACCCAAAAGCTAGCTCGCGCGCGGCCGGCCGCAACTCATCAGCAGCCCAGTGATGAACAGCCTAAACCAATGCGGACTCTGTATACGTGCACTCTCGTGCATGCGTCTCTGCGCTAGGCCGGCCGGGCACCAAACCAATTCCAGCGCGCACGCATATATGGGACACCCGAGGGCGCACGTTTTTTTTAGTTAAATTTTTCTATACCATTATAATTTTCACACTTTAGAAATATGCCATCGGTATGTCACTGATACATGGAGGCCACCACAGTTACTGACAATGTCATTTTTCAGATTTTTAAAAATTGTAATGACACGTTTAAAATTTTTCTTTTTTTTTAAACTATCTGTAGCGATATCCATCCAGCGAGCCGGCCGGCCGGACAATCCGTGCAGCCCTCCTGCCAGAATTCATACAGCCGGCGCGGCTAGGAGCGGGGGCGGCGGGGGCAGCACATTAGCACCGGGTCGTGGCAAGACCCGGTGCTAATGCGCACCCTATATTTATATTAGCCTGTATATCAAATAGAAGACATGTATTTACAAATATAAGACATATATATTACAAAATTTATATCGCACTCGAGTTATTGTTTAAACTGTATTTACAACTTAGGATGTTGCATGACTTTTTGAGCTGTCCGGCACGTCCTCCAATCTTGCGACGTGGTATTCTCCTCGGGGATTGACGACCTCGTCCCAGAGCCCATCCGACGAGCTGTTCTGAAATTGCGTCGATTCTTTCTTTCTCTAGACACTCTTCCTTCAGCTTCACCATCTATAATTTACAAATGAGTGAAAGATATTGGCACCGCCAAATTGGAGACAATAATTGTGCACTTAATAATAATGGAAATGTGTACATACCATGATATCATGCTGTGTAATCTTTTTATGCCCCCAATTCCACATGTAATCGCAAACATAGTATGCACATAAATTGTTTCCCGGCCCATATTCCTTTTCTCTCTCACCTACCTCACTCCTCACTCACTCTCTCTCTCCCTCTTTCTCTCTCCTATCTTCTTCCCGGCCTCTCCCCCGCCGCGCGTACTCGCCTCTCCCCCGTCCCCGCCTCTTTCCGCCGCCGCCGTCCTCTCCCCTCCCGCTC
>OAMR01000240.1:27751-55183 GCA_900205405.1 Echinochloa crus-galli | reverse complement strand
GGGGAAGATATTGAATAGATGTGTATAAGAGACAGTTGAATTACTATATTCATTTTCTAAAAACAAATATACATTCCAACTTTTAATAAATAAAACTCTCGAATAAATAAAATACATTGGCCTTATAACTATTCACAAGTCATGCATAAGTCATACAAAACAAAATACTATCTAGCTTGCCTTCTATCTCCATTTAAAGCACAACATGAACACTCTCTCTCCACCATGAACTCAAGCTCCCCTCTCTCTCCTCCATGAACACAAGCTCTCTAGCTAGCTTTATTTGATTCACAAATTCCTCTATTTCTAAAGCCTAGAAGGATTACAAGCTAAATAAAACATTAGAGAATGAAAGAGTGTACCTTGTAGTGCTCCTTAGATGAGTAGAATCTTCACAAATTTTGAAAAAAATTGGGCAGCACCTCCCTTCTTCTCCCGGTCGAGCCAGCATGGACACAGCGCCAAGTGTTCAGCTGGCTCGGCCGGGGGAGGAAGAAGCCACTTTATACAAAAGACATTAGCACCGGGTCGTGGCAAGACCCGGTGCTAATGCGCACCCTTTAGCACCGGGTGCAGCCAGCAACCGGTGCTAAATGGCCTCGGGCACATTAGCACCGGTTGCTGGCTGCACCCGGTGCTGAAGAGTCGGCCGAATACGCATAAGAATACACGTATTAGAATATATATATATATATACGTATATACACATATATAAAGCTGCCTGCATGGCTACTGAAAAAAGGAAAAAAAAACAAAACCCGGTGCTAAAGGTACCTAAAGGTCTTACCCTTTAGCCTCGGATTAGTTGCACCGGGTGGGAAACCCGGTGCTAAAGGGCTTTCCCACCCGGTGCAGATATCTTGTATTCTGGTTGTGTTAGCACCTCAATTCAGAGTGCTAAAGTTTAGCAGCCGAGGAGTTTGGATAGTGGTGTTAAAGTTTAACACATAGATGAATAAAAGATCAAATTACCCTTGTTTATGAAATGGTTTACAAACAGTACAAGCCCTCGTCCTGAGTACACGAGCTTACCGCATACGGAGTATAAAGAAACTAAGCTATGACGATTTAGCATTCCATCGTGCAGATGCAGTTTTCTTACTTGCATAAACAACAACTCAGCGTGCACAGGTGATATGAATGTAAGCTGGGCCGCACGCACGGAGTGGAGTAGAGTGCAAAACAGCCACATCGATCACGTACAGACAGTATATAGCAGCTTGCTACGCGGAGAAAGGTGCCTTGTATTGTATGTAGGCCGCCGCCCATGCCTCGCTTGCGCTCTTCACAAAAGATTTGGCCCCGCGTCGCGTCCAAATTACACTACCGGAAACCCATCCTTCGCCGTGTGCCCGAAACTTTGCCGTGTGCTTTTCATCGGGCACACGGCGAAGTCTTAGTTCGCCGTGAGTTTTTGTGAGCACACGGCGAAGCCATATTTCGCCGTGTGTCGAAAAAAAAGCACACGGCGAAGAATTAATTTGCCGTGTGCTATTTTTGACACAGGGCGAATTATTACTTTGCTGTGTGCTTTCTTTTTGGCACACGGCGAAGCTATAATTTTTTATTTTCTCCCCACCTGCATGGGGCAACCACCTGTACGGGCAACGGCGCCTACGGCGGCAGGTGAGATGCCACCGTTATAATTCGCCGTGTGCCAAAAAAACACACGGCGAAGTAAAAAAGCACACGGCAAAAATTCTTCGCCGTGTGCTTTTTTGTGACACACGGCGAAGTAATTCTTCGCCGTGTGCCTCATGAAATGCACATGGCAAAGCATACAAAAAAAATTATCTCCTGCCTTCCAAACTTTTTTCCCCACTCCACATGCAACATGTGGGAATCCATATTAAAAATTGGTACATATTTGCACATATTTGATATATTTAACTAATTAATTACATTTCAAGCAGTTTTTTGAATCAAATCAAATTTGAACTGCAAGTGATTCAAATAACAGAAGAAAATGAATAAAAAATGATATTTATGTTATTTGGACCGATTTGAGACCTTTTCTATGAAATCAAAAGAAATTTCGAACAACTTGACCTCGAAACACGACTACGACCGTGTGTCCAAATGATTTTTAAATTCTAAGAAAAGTAAATTAAGTCTGAAAATCATGAAATTTATCATGAAGTGATGGTATCATATATATGGGCTGTGACAAAAAGTTGAGAAGATTTCACACACTTTGTCATATCGATGCTTACAAAATCGAAAGATCTCACAAAAAGTGTATGTGTGATTGTAAGTGGAGAGAGTGAGTGGATGTATGTTTTGAATACTAACTTTTATATATAATCTCATACGAAAAAATACTTTATACCAAAGTCGTACGTCTCGACGAAATATAAAACTTTATAGTTGACAACTTTTATATTTGAGATTGTTTAATGCCTCAAAACATTATTATAAGTTATCTAATTTGAAATTTGAAATTTAAAAATTTATAAATGACCTCAAATGTGAATATAGTCTATAACAAACATGTCGGTCTTGAAGAGATGTAAAAGTTTGTAGTTGACAACTTTTTAATTTGAAATTGTTTAATATTTTAAAATATCCTTATAACGTATCTAATTTGAAATCTTAAATTTTTAAAATTTTGAAATGACCTCAGATGTAAATTTGTTCTATACCAAAGTTGTAGGTCTCAAAGAGATGTAAAAGTTTGTAGTTTACACCTTTTTCATTTGAAATTGTTTAGCCACCCAAAATTTTGATACAAGTGCAAAGGGAAAACACACGTCGCCACGTCATCAATCCGACCATCAAAATGGAGGTCCCTGTTTGGTCCAAAGGTGAGCACGTAGATCGATGACATGGCTCTCTCATTCCTTTCTCCCTCTCTCCTCTCTCCCGCACGACTCTCTTTCTTTTTCCCTCTCTCTCCTCTATCTCCCTCACAACTCTCCCTGGCGTCCGGGTGGCCGGCGCGGCCGGGCGGCGCAGACCGGCGGCGAGGGCGCGGGTGCGGCGTGGGCCGGCGGCGCAGTGGTTTTTTGAATGCTTTTCCGTGTGCTAGTCCATGCCGCACGGCAAAGATTTGAAAAAGAAAGAGACGGAACGACGGACGCCGTTTCTTACTTTTCTTCGCCGTGTGCCCTGATTTGGCACACGGCGAATTCTTCGCCGTGTGTTCGAAATAAGGCCTACGGCGAAGTCACCTTCGCCGTCGGGGCTCTTCACCGTAGGGTCTTCGCCGTAGGCCACACACGGCGAAGAATCGAAATCCGGTAGTGTTAATCCATCAAGATCCTCAAAAATCCCATGAAAACGCGGGCGCGCAAAATTTCTGATTTTATTCTACCTATCTGTTTATTCATTTTTCGAACGGGTTCATGCATGGGTGTTGTTTGTCACGGACACGTACTAACGTAATCGTGACAAAAGATTAGCCTGATTAAATATTAATTAGTTTACTAATAAATTAATTTGCATGTCAGCTGGCTATTGCTCGACTGAAGGTGAATGCAACAGGGCCGGAAACACGTAATAAAAAAATAAAAAAGCAGTGAGTTTATTTATATATAAATGATTGGACAAATTTGTGACACGATCGACATAGAACGGTTTGGAAATGCTAGTCAAAGTTAGGCATATACACCATCTACGTACAATAAGCGTCGACCTTTCACTTCCTGTACTAAAAGGAAAAGACAGTTATGCAGCAGCCATTCTATATAACCCACTTGCTCACTGCACCCAACATAAATTAAACTAAAAAAATCTCAAGTGCTTCACTTTGTCAAAAACGTAACAACTGAATTTTAAAAACCCACCTCACATTCAAGCTTTTTAATTAAAATAGCACTTCTTGTCTCGAAACTAATGAAATAGCAAACAACACACTGCCTTTTGCTGCTACTAAGCCCCTGTTTGATACTTGGGACTAAAATTGGCCGGACTAAAATTAGTCCCTAAAGGACTAAAACAGCTGTTTGGATCCTCGGACTAAAAGGACTAAAGAAGCTTTAATCATATGTGCAAAGACGTTTTTACCCTTCCTTACATACCCCTCTCTCCCACGCTAACTCCCCGCCGCTCTCTCCACCGCCGAACTCCCCCCCATTCCTGCTCTCCCCCACCGCCACGCTCAGGCCGCGTGCTTCCCCGCCCATGGCGCGCCGGCCGGCCACCTCGGCATCCTCTCGCCCACGACGGCCTCCACGGGGCTCGTCACCACGGCAGCGAGGGGCTCACGCGGTGGAGGGGGCCGACAGCAGCCGAGGCGGAGCGGCAGCGGGGCAGACCGCAGCGGGGGCGGAGCGGCAACGGCGGGGGATGAAGCGGCGATGGCGGGGGACGGAGAGCAGCGGCGATGGCGGGGGACGGAGAGCAGCGGCGGCAGGGGCGGACCGCAGCGGGGGCGGAGCGGCTACGGGCGGGAGATGAAGCAGCGACGGCCGGGGGCGGACCGCAGCGGGGGCGGAGCGGCTACGGGCGGGAGATGAAGCAGCGACGGCCGGGGGCGGACCGCAGCGGGGGCGGAGCGGCTACGGGCGGGAGATGAAGCGGCAACGGCCGGGGGCGGAGCGCAGCAGCGGAGGGGGCGGAGCGGCTACAACGGGGGACGAAGCGGCAGCGGTGGCGGGGAACCGAGCGTAGCGGCGGTGGGGGTAGACCGCAGCGGCGGCGGGAGACCAGGGAGATGAGAGAGAGAGAGGGGTAGGTGATGGAAAAACACACCTTGTAGTCCCTATTAGCACCTGTTTTGGCACTTCTAGTGCTAAAACTTTTTAGTGCCTATAGTTTGGATCTTTAGTCCCAAACTATTTTAGCACTTGGAACCAAACAGGGCCTAAGAGCAGTCCCAACCCTCCAACTAGGATGGTTTCTATAGCATTAAATAGGGTGACACATAGGACTATTAGCTTATGTGGCGCTACATTAAATAGAAGAGAGGGGAAAAAGAGCAAGACACCGGGTCTTGCATGAGACCTAGTTTCTACACGAGAACCTATGCATAGGACACTACCAAGTTTGGGTTGGGAGATAATAGTGTCTTCATTATAGATAAAAAACAAATACGATTGGTGGAGATGAGAGATGGTGAATTTATTGAGGACACATACTAAGAAATCATGGATTGGAGAATACAATTTCTAAAGTAGTGTCTTGCTAATATGGCACCATAGACACTACCTATGGACATGATGGGTTGAGACTGCCCTAATAATTTTAGCCTGGCAAGCCTTATCATAAATGCTTCAGAGCAATTCAAGCATTTCTTTAGGATCTTCGATTCTATTTTCGCTTGACTGTGTGTACTGCCTTGGTATATATTCCAGAACTTTATGTTTAATAAAGCTTCATAATCTAAAAAATATCCTATTTTGACTGAAAAAGAACAAATGGGTCGAGGGTTTGATAGACTAAGAGCAACTCCAGTGGAGCCCTTCAAATTGAGGCCTCCAAAACTCATTTACAGGCCTATCTCTAAAAAATAGAGGCCCAAAGTAAACACTCAACTCCAAACTCCAGTGGGTATATGAACTCGGGCCTCTATTTCTCCGTGGGCCCACCTGTCAGCCAAATGGATGGGAAATATCCAGTGGAATCCATGGTTGGAGGGGGAATTAGAGGGCCTCTAGAAATGGAGGCTTGGTGGGGAGATTTAGAGGCCTATGCAAAATGCAGGTCCATTTGAAGGCCCTGCTGGAGTTGTATTTTTGCTCCAAGCCTCTAAATTTTAGAGTAGAGGCCCATATAGAAGCCCCTACTGGAGTTGCTCTAAAACTATAAATGTTCTCAGTTCTATATAAGTCAGAAACTAGAAAAAAAGAACCTTTTTCTCGTAGTTTGTAGTTTCTCCATGAATATTTCAATACAGCCACTTGATATCGCATACACCAAAGATGCCGATCACAGGATGCACATCTGTAGATCTCCACACACGCTCAACATAAACAGAAGGCACGTCCATAGCTTCAACATTCTTGTTGTACCTCCTGGCTGTATCACCATTCATATATTCTTACATATAAAACAACAAAATTCCTCATCTAAGAAAACCAAAAGAAGCCAAAAACAGCTTCTTTTTTTTTCAAACGGGAATCTTTATTCATCCAAGAGTGTTATACCTCGCATTTAGAAGGTGAACACCGAAAGTCCAAAAGTGACTGTATCATGCTTCCTCTTCTTTTTCGTACTTTATATCCAACTAAAAGTTGAATTTTCTTTTTTTTTCATTGCAAGAGAGTAAAGTTGGATACTCCAAGTCGTCCTTGAAGTCGACAACCTACAGGCAAAATGGCTAGCGTTTCACGTAAACCACGGTAAGGATTAAGGAACATATATATATTCCTTCATTTAATTGTGCATTATTAATTTATTATCTTCACAAAATCATATGAGACAAGCACAGAATTAAAAAAAAGTTGGCCAAAGAAATTAAATGAAGGATATAAAGCAGCCATGCACTACATATATGCACAATCTTTTAGATATAAATTTGGCCGTGCATTTCCTGCTTTGAATATTGTGCAAAAGCTAGCATGACCCAGACTCATCACATCCCTCCCTTCCCCTCTACCAAATCGAGACAAATCCAATGGCAATTGCATTATCTTATGAGTCCCTTTCCGACCCCAAAAAGACCATGCTTGCCTCATCTGTCCGAATTCAAGAAACCCATGATCCCGTGACTAGGCCCAAAAAGGTGCCTTCCCATAGTCTCTCTCCTCATCATGTCCCTCTTGTTCTTGTTTAAAAACAAAGCTAAAAAGTTCATCACGATGTTGCTCTTCAAGTAACCATTATGGTTAGTCCAACTATCTCTTGTCGGCAGCTAGTGGATTATTCTTGGGTTTATTCGACGCGTATCATGAGTAAGGGTTGCAAGTGTGCAAACAATCCCGTATCTTATTAAATTAATTAGGTGAACAAATTCAAAGACAATGCGGTGGAAATCCATATACACATCAACACATGTTGTCCACTTTTTTGTCTGAGTAAAATACATAAACGGTAAATAGTTTTTGCCTCCACTTATAAGACTGACAATAATGTTTTGTGAATCTACGCTAGCTCAAGCAGTACGTACCCTTAACCTGACTGCAATCCACAATTATGATCCAACTCTTTTACGAAATTAAAGCTGTGGGAAAAATCTATGAAATTAGCTTCACCAAAACTCCATCCAGATTGAATAAATAAACTAAACAATAGTTCTAATCCATTATTGGGCATTGCTAATTAACTCCTGGGGCAAACTCAGCATCCAATTGCTGACTGTGTACCTGCAACTTTTCCATTGCGCATAGTGCTCCTCCCTTTTGCATAGTTGTAGGTCATGCTTGAAGCAACAACAAATAAAAAAGTCACCTCATCTTTGATAAAGAGGTGGCAACAAGCAAAAGAGGCTTTTGGCAGGATGCCTAAATAAGTAGAACTTCTTTGGCACCTAAATGGACTCCACTCACATTCACTCTGAGAGCGGAGGAGTGGCTGCTTTCGGGGAGAATTTTCCTTGGAAATTTGATGCATCAATAAGGGTAGAGGAGGCCAATCATTCCCCTGGAATGTCTCAAAGTGTTGTTCTAAAGGCCAGGGACAATGGAGTAGAAAGGACTTGTAATGGGAGGGTGTGCTTTCCAAAAGGTTGGGCTGCTGTGCTCTTCCATAAAGCTCCTTCATTTGGATACCTCAAAACAAATGCACCTACAAGGCCCAAAAGGTTGTACTGCTAGCTTGCAGTACTAAGCACTACGGCTTAGAACGTAGTACTGCTAGTCATCTTTTAGTATGAAAAACAAGAGCAGATTCAGTTAGGCAAGTAGGCAGGTATGCCTGCTTTTGTTGAGTTTGCTCTCTACTGATGACTGCTCCCTTATCTGATAGTGCTTTACGTGTGTAAAAGGAACCTGAGGTTTTCACAACTGAAAAGTTGCTGGTGGAAAGCCTGATCCAAAGTCAGGGTGGAAAGCAGATAGCACCATCATCTGACAGGTAAATCTAGGGGCCTAAACGTTTAGTTCCCGGTCACATCATTAAACTTCTAAAAATTCTCTCTCCAAACTTCACTATTCACCTATCACATCAAATCTCTCTCCTCATGCATGGAGTACTAAACGTGGGTAAATAAAAAAACTAGTTACATGGTTTTGATGTACAAGACGAGACGAATCTTTTAAGCCTAGTTAGGTCATGGTAGGACAATGTTTACCACAAACAAACGAAAAGTGCTACAGTGTCCGATGTGACTTTTTCACCTCACTTTTTACCTTTTTTCAGAAACTAAACACCCCTGGGTGTTCACAAGGGCATGTCGTCCTGATATGCAGGGTAAAATGATGTCTCAACTGCTTTTGTCTTCCATCCCCTCTGCTTTCTTGCACCTTAAGTCTTTTCAGTAAGACAGTAACTACCACTGCACGAGTGCAACTAGACCACAAATATAATTGATGACACCTGAAGGAAATACTTTTCGGAAAAAGGATTATCAATGAGATGTGCACCTTTTGATTTACAAGAATAAATCATCACAACAAAATCGATTTCAGGACTAATTATGGTACGGTATATGTAGCAATTACAGTCTGACAATTTATTTAATTGTGCATGCATCACAGCTTTCATTTCCAATAATTACATTGCATCTGTATCAGTGGTCCTCCAAGTCTTCAAACCTGTCCTCCTACCTCATTCAAGCTCTAACTTCAGTTTTTTTTAGTACCACAATCTTCTTGGTTGTACCACTTAATTAGTCCATCTATTAATTAGGTAATGGAGAAAAGAAAGGATGGTTGGGATGTGGATCCGAGTAGCAAATTTATGCAGGTTTTCAATCTAATTACATATATATCTCTAAACAGGTCCATGATTCCACATCATCGTTTTTTTTTGTCACTCAAGAGAGGATAAGTATCATATAGGTTGAGTATAAGGACACACCACCAAACAAAACTGATTTTTCCGGATCCAGACAAAACATTTAAATGAATTCTAGGGCAACCTAAAATAAAATTCTTTTAAAATATGATTGGTGTTGCATTGTTTGACAATTTTTGTGTAAATATTGAGGCAAATTATACCTTTTTTTTTGCAAAAAAGGCATTCTCATCTACATCTAGAAGAGGTGGAAAAGTTAGTGGCTAAGCATGATGATTCAAAACAAGTTGGTGAGGCTTTGGAATAACCTAAAGCCTGGACGGTGGTGCCTGCATTCCATGCACATGTCCATGTGAACAAATGAGCCTAACCTTTGCATTGCCCAGGGGGGCACCCCCTTGCATTGTTATGGACTTATGGTGGATGCTGGACAAACTTTCCAAGGGAATAAATAAGGGCCAAAGAAAGGATTGGCCCTTTTCATGTGCTCACTGCTCCATCCCCTGCCTTCTTTTCTCCAATCATCAAGGACAGTGGTGGGTTCATACACTTAAAACAACACAGCACAGTGGTGGGGGCGATCAAACTAAATGTATGGGAGGGCTATCTTTTGTATACGTGAGGAAGAGAGTATCAATGTGTAAGCTAACAAAAGCCCTCAAGGTGAGTGTGAGACCACCCTTTGCTCTTGTGGTCCTGCAATGGACTCTCTCTCTTTCCCTCCTTCCCTCTTTCTCTCTCTCATTTTTTCTTCGCAAAAAATAATGATCCAATTGTAGGGAACAGAGAAAAATTAATCATTGTAGATTTTGGCGTGTCATGTTTGTGTTTGCTCCTTGAGCCAAGCCGAATCGAGAACAAATTTTTTTCCCAAAAAAGCTGCACAAGGACATGTTCTTGTTCGTGCTCCAAGAAATAGCGAATAATTCATCAATTAGGAGAATTCGTTTCAATTAGATATTTATACTTCGATTGGCACATATTCTTCCTCCAAAACAAAGTAATGTAGAGGCAAAAATTACGATGCGAATCTTTCTGTTAGTCCTTTTAGTTTCTCCTCACGTTCACGTACATCTGGTTCCTTTTAGCTGCTACTAGCAACCTAGTACTGCTAGTACCTAGCATAACATGGGAGCTTCTTCAATGTAAAATTGATTGTTTTTTTTTGTGGCCTGCAAAAGTTGTTCTTCTTTTGGGAGTTCTCATGTTTGGCAGGTCGGCCATCCTCAAAGCTAACCACATGGCCGTGCGTACCACTAAATGAGTTCCCACAACGTACTGTACCACATGAGAACGATGAGCAAACCACGAATTGATGTAAAGTCACCATACGCACGCTATAGTGTCACAACTAATTAAGAGAAACTAACATATTTACTGTGAATGTTTTGAGTCCCAATGTTTCTGAAATACCACTAATCCTTTTCACAACCACAAATCCGGTACTCCTTATCCTTAGTATTTATCAGTCAGCGTGTGTGACACAAAATTTGTTGGAGGTTTGTCATTTCTCCCATGGCATGGGAGGTGGTTGCTTCAAGCCGATATTTTCTCAGAGAGGAGGGACGGGTGGGCCCTAGGCGGGCCTATTGGGGCCCACGAAAATTTATGCCCGGAGGCCTGGGGAGTCAGCAGGCATTTGCTTTTGCGTCTGGGAAAGGTGGTGGAATGGGCCTGAAAGAGGAGAATGGGGATGGGTGTGCGCATTGACGAGCTGCAGACTTTTGCGGTTGGAACAAACGAGGAGGAGCTGATTTGGAAAACCACGGCCGGGCAGCGAATGAAAGCGTGTTCCCTGCTGCAGCTGCAGTAGTGGTGGTACCGCTGCTTCATCAATTCGGACTCATCCGGTACTCCATCAGTTTCCTTATGCAACGCGGATTATGATTAGGTACAGTACAGTACAACAATTATTTTGGTTTTTTTCGTTCTAGATTGAAATTAAGCTATATTTCCAAGCATTGCCATGGTCTGAAAAATAATTATGAAACCACTATATTTTGCTTTTGTATATTTGCAAGGCACAGCAAAAATATACTATCATGAAACCACTATTCAAATACCCAAACTGAAAACGCAAAAAATAATTTGTAGTCTAAGTTTGACCACTTGTATTTTTTTGAAAGCAAACGAAAGAATAGTGAAATCGTACGCTTACTGATAAATACAAATGATGGAGAGAGTGGAAACGGTTCTCTTATGTTGTTAGGGCACGTACAACGGGTCGTAGACAGCCGTCGGCATGCAATGTTTTTTTTTGCAAAAACACCCCCGAGCGAATGGATCGAGGCGAGGCCGTCGTCTTGCTCGTCTACGAGCCGAGCGCGTGCTCCCAGGCCACGCGACGAAGAGGAACGGCGTTGTACGGCTGGTTGCTGGGAGTCGACGGCGCCGCGGGATCACGGGGTCGTTTGGCGTCAAGGGCAGCAAGCCGCTCAACGCCGGCGGACTTCCACTTTGGCGGAGAAGAGCTTGGTCGCTGGCCGCCGCTCGCTCTGGGGCCTCACCGGCCGCCGCACGCTGCAGCCCCGCCGCGGTGGCCTCGCCGGACAACTTAGTTTAGAGTTAGTTCACTTCTCGTTCCCCGTGGAAATCGATACCTTGGAATACTCCCGGGTGAAAGCTAAATTTCAGAAGCATTGCCTTTTGCTATCTGCATGTGGCCGGCGTCAGTGTCGGTCGGAACAGAGCTCGGCATGATGGCAACAAAAATAGGTACAAAGATCAAGTATAGAGTAGATCACCATAAATTTGTGTGTCAAATGTTGAATTAATTACCATACAGACAGTTAAATAGACAGTCCATTGTACAAGCTGTCTGTTTATGTTAAAAAGACAGCAGTTGTCTACACCGTTGTACTTGCCCTTAGTCTCTGTAGTTTTAGATGTTGGTGACGATCATCAAAACTAAAAAAGTTGGACATAAGATAGACTTTAATATATGCAAATAGAAGATAGTATGAGAAAACATACATATTGTATATACGTGAAACTAAATAATCGGGGCAGCATCAGCGTCTTGATCTCCTGCTTTCAATTTGGGACAGCTGGGCAGCAGCCAGGGAGTGAGTGAATGCATAAAGCGACCCATGAAAAGGGTCCAAGGGCAAGAGGACAAATGCCATATCTCAGTCACAGATCGAAGATCGGAGGGCCCTGATTAATGGTTCTATTAATGAGGGTGAATAGTGATGGTCCATCCATTCCTTCCACGCTCATCGATCTCCCATGGAATTAAATCTCTTGGCCTCTTTGCTACGGCCGTGTTTAGATGTTGGATTTAGTTGGGTGAATTTGGGAGTATGATGTCACATCTTAATCATTGCGCCACTGTAGCATTTCGTTTGTATGTGCGAAAAATTGTCCAAAAATTTATTAATTAGGCTCAAAATGTTCGTCTCGCAGAGTACAACAAAACTGTGTAATTAGTTTTTGATTTAATCTACATTTAGTAGTCTATACATGTTATGACATTTTGATGTGATGGGAATCTTCTTTTTGCATAGTAAATTCGGGAGAAGAAATTCTGGATCTAAACAGGGCCTACATGGGATCACGTATATAATTGGTGATGACGTTGGTGTTGTGTACCTGTTGCCGGTCGTTACGGACCGACTTCCGACCTCCAACCGAGTATAAAACAAACATAATGGGACAACACACCATAGCTATAGGGCTTACCACTAACCATTTCCACAAGTTTTGGTGATTGTCCATTGTGCATGTGCAATATGGAGAAATACGCGCTATAGGGGTCGGAATCGACCGATTCGACCGAACGACTCCGTTCGGCCGGTTACCCCCCTTAGCCGTATACGACACGAAGCACAATTGAAGGGCCATCCACGTCAGCGGTGACCAAGCTACGACCGTGCAAGCCACATATATCACCGCCATACCATCTTTGGGCCAAATCAGCTGAAGTCCACCATGAACAAGTCACCCAGGGCAGCCCAGGACTTGAGGCGGTGCAGGGGAGCGTCACTGGGCTGAAAGCCCAGTTCGGCCGAACCAATCCGTTCGGCCGAACTGACCAAATGCAAGTCCCCATGCAACCGACCACGGGAACCGACTCCAGGGATCAAATCCAGGCCGTAGGCATTGAGGCGGTGCCACGTGCCAGCTCGGCCGAACGGATTGGTTCGGCCGAACCGGCATCTTCGGCCGAATCAGTCGGCCACCGCCTACCAGCTTGCTTGGCCGCTACTCCACCTTCAACCGCCATGAGCCACTATAAAATGGAGCCCCAGCACCTGTTTCACACACACCAGAAGAGAAGAGCACATTAGCGAAGCGCTGCCACGCTTAGACTTAGAAAATAGGGAGAGAGGAGAGGTGAGCGTGCCGAAGAGGAGCCGGAGTGTCGGCCCCTCTTCCCCAGCTGTACCTCTACGGATGCGGCTCTGCTTCGAGTAACATCCGGGTCGTGTCTGGTAACTCTTGTATCTCTCTCTGATTAATTGTCCAGTTAGTGCTTATATGCTTATTTCGTTCCTCGTTAATTGCTTAGTTGATTGGTATAATTGTATACTGGTTGCTTTACTTGGGTGCCTATCTTTAGTATATGGGGTAGGTACTAGCCGATTAGTGTAAGAGCGGTGCTTAGACTTGAGGTTAGCTTGGATTGTCCCTGAGCTGGCACGGAGGTGGTAGCTGTTAGGTGGTGACAGCCCTATACGGCCGTTGTAACCCATCACGCCTGGCTTGGCCTGTAGGATCCCCAAACATACAGAGTTGGTGATACCCCTTCTCATTCCTTTCTGCGTATCACTGGCTCTGTGTCCCGACACAAGCACTTATCTATAGTACCTGGCTGGTCATTGATCGGAAGAGATATAGGTTCCAGACCCGTATCTTCTCTACCCTCCTATCACTTCTCTCTTTTCTTCTCTGTGTCATCCACCTTATCCACTCCACCATACCCCCCTTGGACAACTTAGTTTAGAGTTAGTTCACTTCTCGTTCCCCGTGGAAATCGATACCTTGGAATACTCCCGGGTGAAAGCTAAATTTCAGAAGCATTGCCTTTTGCTTGCCGGAGAAAGGTGACACTATTAGTTTCTAGGAAGACCAGATTGAAGGGAAAATTCATGCGCAAGTTTATCCTAGGCTTCTTGAATTCATGAAAGACCCAAACATCTCCTTATGGAAGCTTCATCAATCTGCAAGCCTAGTTAGCTGCTTTCGAATTCCTATGACCAGGGAGGCCTATGATGAGTTTCTACAGTTGCAACAGGACATAGAAGCACTACCTCATACTGACCCGGAAGGAAAAGATGTTTGGACATTCATCTAGGTCAGGGGCAATACTCCTCCAGTAAATATTACCACTACCAGTTCAGGAATATGCATCCCTAGAGATCGATAGCCTGGATTTGGAAATCCAAATGCATTCCAAGAATCAAATTTTTCTCATGGCTACTGCTAAATGATAGGCTGAATACCAAGAACATTCTCAGGAGGAGAAATAAAGTTTTTGAAGAAGGATATAACTGCTCTCTCTGTCTATTGAGGAAAGTGTTGAGCACTTGTTTTTTGACTGCCAATCAGCCATCTGCCGCTGGTTCTCTTTGGGTATCTCTTGGGATGAGCACTCAAATATCCACCACAAGCTCTACAATGCTAAAAATGAGTTCAACCAGCCTTTCTTTATGGAAGTTTTCATGATTGCTGCTTGGTGCCTCTGGAATGAGCGGAATGATTATATCTTCAACGGTAAACCTCCAAGACTGGCTTCGTGGAAGGTTTCTTTTAAATCTCAGGTCCTAGATCATCTGGTCAGAATTAAGAGCTGCTTCCATTAACCCATTCGTAGTTGGCTTGCCTCCCTGTAACTTCTCTCTCTCCGCTCTAGTTTTCCTTTTTTACTGCTAAGTTTGCCTAACCTCTGGTTGGCTTTTATTTCTTCTCTGTAAGTTCACCTCTTGTAACTTTGTTTGTCTCTTATTTAATATATTCCTATTGCCGGGGGGCTTGCCCCACGGTTCTTTTCAAAAAAAAGAAAGCTACATCGGTATCCGTCCGCTTGCGGATTTATCTGTAGGCCATAAGGAGTGCCAACAAGTTTTCTGGCGCCGTTGCCGGGGAACAGTAACTGTTCTGATTCCAAACCCAAGTTGTCCATGTATCCCTATTATCATCTATCCATATGGATTCCACTCTTACCTTACGTCAACTTCGGCTCCAAAGGGCGATTGTTTGGAGCCACCACCATCATCACATCCCATCCACACACCCGGCTATGAGCTACGTCCCGGCTTCATAGCCATGGTTCGAGAGAAACCATTCTCAGGAACGAATACTGAGAGTCCATACGCGCATGACACAAGAGACTCTGCTCGTGACTTCAGCCTTGGCCTCTGTCCTATAGCCACCACTTTCTTGAACTCCGCTTCAGGAGGGTCGTTCTCTCATTTGACTCCCAGTGAAGCGAGGATAATCCTGGATTGTATCCTAGATGACACTCCTTACACTGGAATCTATGACGAACTCCCTGATGAAGAAGAGAAACAGCCTGAACCTGAAGAGCCTACACATTCACAATCCAAATTCCATTCCATTAGAACCCGAAGCTCATTTCGAACCACAACCATACTCTAGCCTGGAACATTATGATCCACACTACACCACTCCCTATACTACTAGATTTTTTGTCTATGGCAACAATGAAAAAATGTGGCAATAGCGCCAAAAGTGTGGTAATAGGTACCAATTGCAACAAAGTCACTTTCGTTGGCAGCTGTGGCAATTACCTCCGTGGCAATAGGTGCATTGCAACGAAATTTGTCTGTTTGGTGGCAATAGCAACAAGAATTGCCACGCAGTGAAGCGTTGCATTAGATAGAAATTGCAACGGCTGATGTTGTGACCGTAATATATTAAATAATAAAACTTAAATTGTCACCGGTTGGAATCGAACCTAGGACCTATTAGCACTAGCACGTAACACTTTACCACTACACCACAAGTACTTTTGTTGTTTAATTTGCTAATAATTTTTCTTATCCTATCTAATTACAACCAAAGTGCACGAAAAAATGTGGCAATAGATAAAAAAGTGTGGCAATAGTTAGAAAAGCGTGGCAATAGTATTCATATATTGCAACGGAAGTTCCATCGTGGCGATAATGATATTCTTATTGCAACCATTTTTTGGGGCATTGCCATGCTACAAAATTGTGGTAAAATAGTCACTCTAATGCAACGATACATTTTTATCGTGGCAATACCACCTATCTTTTGCAACGAAACTGGATATTTTACCACTAAAAGAAATTAGTGGCAATATGGTCCACATATCACAACGATTTCAAAAATGGTGGCAATAACACCTACCTATTGCAACAAATTTTCTGTTGTTGCAAAGTGTCTTGTGGCAATAGGCCAAATTTCTAGTAGTGCAATGATTTTGACGATGATCTATTTGATAACATCGGGAGTGACGTGTAGAGCAAAAGGATCAACCTCCCGATAAGGAAGAACTCGAATACCAGAGAGAATACCTTGGACGCCTCTCTGCTATTATGAGTCGGGAATGGCTAGAAGAAGCTGAAGCCTCTACCGAGGTGGTCAAGATGCCCAAAAGGATTCACAGAATATTCTGTGGGATTATTAGCAATAATGACCAAGAAATCGAGTATGATCCAAACCTCGGAATAAACATAATCTCTAGCTCGTTGGTGCGAGCTCAGCTCCCTGACAAACCATGGTCAGAATCTAAAAAATGACTAAGGTTTACATCTGGAAGAATCCTAGATTGTTTAGGGATCTTGCGGGTCACACCCATTAAGGTTAACGACCCTGAACTCTTTATGGATTTCTACATCTTCGACCTACCTAGTAGCGCCACACATTCCATCTTTATAGGTAGGCCAATAATGAAGATCTTGGAAAAGGCACCAACAAATCAGCTAGTAGAACTCAGGATCGGCAAGGAACTCGTTCCTGTCTCCTACTCTCAGTCCGCGAACACCCCAGTAGAAGCAGACCCCGATCCTGACCCTTTAGAGGAAGTTATGTCAACTTCGTTGATAGAATTAGAGCAACCCATTACAGAGGAGGACCTTCCATTCTTCTCGGAGGAAGAAGAGACTTATCCTCCGATAAAGCTCGATAAGAACGAAACTTCAAAACCATCTCCCATCGAGCTTAAGCCTCTTCCACTTGGACTTAGGTATGCTTTCCTCTTCGGGGACAAGCAAACTCCAGTGATCATTAGTGATAAGCTCTCCGATGTAGAAACCCAACAGCTCATCACAATCCTAGAGAAGAATCGATCGGTCTTAGGATACTCTCTCGAAGACTTGAAAGGGATTAGCCCAAATCTTTGTACCCATCGCATCCCGATTGATTCTGAAGCAATACCATCTCGTGAACCTCAATGACGGTTGAATAATGCTATGAGAGAGGTTGTGAAAAAGGAAGTTCTCAAACTCCTACACGCTGGGATCATCTATCCAATTCCCAATAGTGAGTGGGTTAGCCCAGTTCAAGTCGTTCCTAAGAAGGGAGGAATGACGGTGGTGCGCAATGATAGGAATGAGCTCATTCCTCGGCGCACCGTCATTGGATGGCGTATGTGCATCGACTATCATAAACTCAACAAAGCCACCAAGAAAGACCACTTCCCCCTTCTGTTCATAGACGAGATGCTTGAACGGTTAGCCATACACTCCTTCTTCTGCTTCCTTGATGGTTACTCTGGATATCACCAAATTCCAATCCATCCAGAAGACCAGAGTAAAACCACGTTCACATGCCCTTACAGGACGTACGCCTATCGGTGAATGTCCTTCGGGTTATGTAACGCCTGCCTCTTTCCAACGTTGCATGATGTCCATTTCCTCTGATATTATTGAAGAGATTATGGAAGTGTTCATGGACGATTTTTCCGTTTATGGGAAGACCTTTGCCGAATGTCTGAAAAATCTGGACAAAGTCCTCCAGAGGTGCCAAGAAAAACATCTCGTTCTAAACTGTGAAAAGTGCCATTTTATGGTGTGAGAGAGAATTGTCCTAGGACACAGGGTGTCAGAACGTGGGATCGAGGTAGATAGAGCGAAGATAGAAGTGATTGAGCAACTTCCACCTCCCACAAACATTGAGGGCATCCGAAGTTTCCTTGGCCATGCCAGATTCTATAGGCGTTTCATCAAAAACTTCTCTCAGATATCTTGGCCCTTGACCAATCTCCTAGCAAAGGACGCCCCCTTCATTTTCGATGAGGATTGCCACGCAACCTTTCATACTCTCAAGAAAGCACTCATCTCTGCTCCCATCATCCAGCCTCCCGACTGGAGCATCCCCTTTGAAATTATGTGCGATGCGAGCGACTATGCCGTAGGGGCTGTGTTGGGCCAAACCAAGAACAAGAAGCATTATTTTATCTCATACGCTAGCAAAACACTCACTGGCCCCCAGCTCAACTACACGACCACGAGAAGGAGCTCTTAGCAGTCGTGTTTGCTATAGACAAATTCCGGTCCTACCTAGTTGGGGTGTTTGCTATAGACAAATTCCGGTCCTACCTAGTTGGGGCTAAGGTCATAGTCTATTCAGACCATGCCGCTTTGAAGTACCTTTTGACAAAAAAGGATGCGAAACCAAGACTCATCCGGTGGGTCCTTCTACACCAAGAGTTTGACATTGAAATAAGAGATAAGAAGGGAGTAGAAAACTCAGTAGCAGACCATCTGTCTCGGATGCAAGTCCCGACCGACCTTCCAGTTGATGATTATCTTTGGGACAATACGCTCCTTAAGGTCACCACTTCGAATCCGTGGTACGCCAACATAGTGAACTACATGGTGTCGGGATACGTCCCACCTGGAGAAAATAGGAAAAGACTGGCTTATGAGAGCGGAATCCATCTCTGGGACGACCCGTATCTATTCAGGATATGTAGCGATGGACTCCTCAGACGGTGCATACCAGCACACGAGGCTTATAAAATCCTGGAAAGATGCCATGCAGCCCTATATGGGGACCACTATGGTGCATTCCGTACAAAATGCCAAGGTCTGGCAATGCGGCTTTTATTGGCCCAGCATGTACGAGGACGCTAAGGAGTTCATTAGGAGATGTCCTCACTGCTAGAAGCACGAAAACATAAACGCTAGAGACGCGATGCCACTCACCAACAATGTCCAAGTAGAAATCTTCGACGTTTGGGGAATCGACTTCATGGGTCCATTCCCAAACTCAGGAGGCTGTGAGTACATACTCGTAGCAGTCGATTACGTCTCTAAGTGGGTAGAGGCCCTACCTTGTCCCACTGCCGACTCCAGGAATTCCACGCGAATGTTTCATGAGGTCATCTTCCCTCGCTTTGGCGTTCCTAGGATAGTCATTAGCGATGGCGGCTCCCACTTTATCGACTCAGCTTTCCGTAGGTATCTTTCAATTTTGGGGGTGCAGCATAATGTAGCTACACCTATCACCCCCAGACTAGCAGTCAAGCAGAAACATCGAATAAACAAATCAAAAACATTCTGCAAAAGACCGTGGATGAAATGGGCAAGCACTGGAAGGAAAAACTCCCGGATGCACTCTGGTCATACCGCACAGCCTATAAAACACCCATCGGGATGACCCCGTATCAACTAGTTTATGGCAAGACCTGCCACTTACCAGTGGAGATGGAGTTTAGAGATCATTGGGCCATTAGGAAGTGGGGTATGGACCTTCCAGCAGCCGGCCTTAGACGGCGGATTCAGCTGGCAGAACTAGATGAAATGAGAGAATGAGCATACCACAGCTCCCGGCTATACAAAGAACAGGACAAAAAGGTGGCATGACAAATGGATCAAAATCAAAATGTTCAAGCTGAGAGACAAGGTTCTCGTATTCAACTCTCGGGTCTAGCTCTTCGGACATGGAAAGCTTAGAAGCAAATGGGATGGCCCGTACACAGTATTTAATGCTGCACCTCACGGGGCTGTCACATTACAGAGCAAGGACGGAAACACTTTCAAGGTCAATGGACAGCGGTTGAAAATTTTCCTAGAACCAGAACCCCCGCCACTGGATGATCTGGATGTCATCGAGTTCGTGGAGTTTCTCCTCACGTTCACGTACATCTGGTTCCGCCCAAAAAAAACCCTCAAATCCAAACCCTTTGGGCCAAAAATCCACCATGACCCACCTGCAGAATAGTGTCCTCCGACCGTCTCGTCTTTAGTTAGAGCACCGTTAGTTTAGTTCATTAATTTGCTTGATTCATTTATTTATTTCATTAGATTAATGTTTAGGGTGCTCTAAAATTTTCCCCTCCAATCATTTGTTTTGAATTCTAGTTTGTGGAATAAATAAAGTTAGAATAAAATAAAATAAAAAGAACACTCTGGCTGGTGCATTTGAGCGACCCGGAGTATGCCATGCTTAACAGAGAGTTGCACGAGTACAGGAACGACACAGGAACAAAAGGAGAGTCGAGGGAGTGCACAATGGACAGTTCGGCCGAACCATCCAGTTCGGCCGAACGGGCCTGCTTTGCCCCCTTCGCGTACTTGCACATTGGTTTGCACCTTTAGCCCCTCTCCTCCTTTTCCATGTTGACACATTTCACAATTTTAACTTGACACATCATTTAAATGAACCAACTTGGTTTTTCTTTTATGCCATGATCTTGCCTATTGTTTAACTTTAACTTAGTACCTGTTACCTATGAAACACTCCATGTTAGGACCCCCTGGTCTAGGTTGTTGATGATTGCGATATGTCTCGATAAAACAAACCAATTGTTTATTCCATCATTCGGGAGAATTTAAATTTTAAAACATAAGACCATGCCCTATCCCTTCATCCTGCCCACTACTTCCGATATACACATATGCTTGAGAGTTTACCCCTGAAAAAAAATTGTCATATCTAGTACAATGTCTTGTCGAATTTTGAGTCCCCAAAGATGATCACGTTGTCCCCGGTATGTTGCAAGTAAATTTATCATCAGAGTGTAGTAGAAGCCCTCGTGCCTCGTTGATACCCTGAAAAAAAAGAAGAAAGAAGAAAATAAAGGACTCATGAAAGTCCAAGTGAAAAAAAGAAAAATAAATCCCAAAAAGGGAAGAGAAAAAAAAGAAAAAAGGGAGTCACAAGGCTGAGGACCGACATGAACTCTCTATCCTTAACTTGCAATCTGACCAAGGGCAATGATGAGAAGCTCCGGGAACCAATCTTCGCCTCGACAGAAATACGTGACTTGACAAGACCACCACCTAAGAGACAAAGAGTAAAACACAAAAAGAGAGTGAGTGGAAGGAAGTGTCTCTAGAGAGCCGAGAGTATCAGGGATGAAGGGACAAGGGTTATTTATTTGCGAAAATTAGAAAACCCCGAATACAGGATGAGCAAGAGGATCTTGTTGTAAGAGTTGTTCCGATCATCAATCGCCCAAGATACAGGGCATAGCCACTTCAAAATCACAGGTATGGAGAAAAGTTTGAGTACTCAATATGCAAGTATTCATGTCATGAAAGAACCCATTATCTTAATCCTGCTCTCGCTTTAAAATCTTTACTTGGGACGAGCAAAGATCCAAGTTTGGCGGAGCTTGTTGGCGATCGTTATGGACCGACTTCCGACCTCTAACCGAGTATAAAACAAACATAATGGGACAACACACCATAGCTATAGGGCTTACCACTAACCATTTCCACAAGTTTTGGTGATTGTCCATTGTGCAGGTGCAATATGGAGAAAGATGCGCTATAGGGGTCCGAATCGACCGATTCGGCCGAACGACTCCATTCGGCCGGTTACCGCCCTTAGCCGTATACGACACGAAGCACAATTGAAGGGCCATCCACGTCAACGGTGACCAAGCTACGACCATGCAAGCCACATATATCACCGCCACATCATCCTTGGGCCAAATGAGCTGAAGTCCACCATGAACAAGTCACCCACGGCAGCCCAGGATTTGAGGCGGTGCAGGGGAGCGTCACTGGGCTGAAAGCCCAGTTCGGCCGAACCAATCCGTTCGGCCAAACCGACCAAATGTTAGTCCCCATGCAACCGACCATGGGAACTGACTCCAGGGATCAAATCCAAGCCGTAGGCATTGAGGCGGTGCCACGTGCCAGTTCGGCCGAACCGGCATTTTCGGCCGAATCACTCGGCCACCGCCTCCCAGCTTGCTTGGCTGCTGCTCCACCTTCAACCGCCATGGGCCACTATAAATTGGAGCCCCTAGCACCTGTTTCACACACCAGAAGAGAAGATCTCATTAGCGAAGCGCTGCCATGCTTATACTTAGAAAATAGGGATAGAGGAGAGGTGAGCGTGCCGGAGAGGAGCCGTAGTGTCAGCCCCTCTTCCCTAGTTGTACCTCTACGGATGAGGCTCTACTTCGAGTAACATCTAGGTCATGTCTGGTAACTCTTGTATCTCCGATCTCTCTGATTAATTGAGCAGTTAGTTCTACACTTATATGCTTGTTTCGTTCCTCGTTCATTGCTTAGTTGATTGGTATAATTGTATACTGGTTGCTTTGCTTGGGTGCCTATCTTTAGTATACGGGGTAAGTACTAGCCGATTAGTGTAAGCGCAGTGCTTAGACTTGAGGTTAGCTTGGAGTGTCCCTGAGCTGGCACGAAGGTGGTAGCCGTTAGGTGGTGACAGCCCTATACGGCCGTTGTAACCCATCACGCCTGACTTGACCTGTAGGATTCCCAAACGTACAGAGGTGGTGATACCCCTTCTCATCCCTTTCTGCGTATCACTGGCTCTGTGTCCCGACACAAGCACTTATCTGTAGTACCTGGCTGGTCATTGACCGGAAGAGATATAGGTTCCAGACCCGTACCTTCTCTACCCTCCTATCTCTTCTCTCTCTTCTTCTCTGTGTCATCCACCTTATCCACTCCACCATACCCCCCTTGGACAACTTAGTTTAGAGTTAGTTCACTTCTCGTGCCCCATAGAAATCGATACCATGGAATACTCCCGGGTGAAAGCAACACCGGTATCCGTCCACTTGTGGATTTATCTGTAGGCCGTAAGGAGTGCCAACAGCACCCCATGATTAGACTAAGAAATGAGAGACAATTTCACTGTAGGTACAAAATCGATTGAGAACAGGAGCTATAACAATCGAAAAAGTAATCATCCCCACCGCTCGCGTCGTCCTCAGGTGGCTCGGTTTGAACCCCGCTTCCTCCCACCGTCGCCTAAGGGTGAAAATGGTACGGATATTTACCATATCCGAGTTCGTATTCGTTTGGAGGGGTTTATATCCGTCTGAATCCGAATTCGGATAGTTAGTATCCGTTACCGATCCGAATCCGAATAGTTAAAGTTAGATATTTAGGATGTCGATATCAATTCCTATATTATCCTTCACAAGTGGACACTATCCGTATCCGATCCGGATCCGAGAGAAAAAAAATTATCTAAATCAGTATCCGACGATATCCGTCCGTATTCGATCCGTTTTCACCCCTACTGCCGCCCACCTCCACTCCACCTGCCTCGCCGCCGTCGAAAGCCTGCTTAGCTGCAAGGACGGCGGTCGCGCGATCTCCCTTTTCCTCTACCCCTTTTTTCCTCTCTCCCTCCGGGCAGCAGTTGGCGGTCTTTACAACCCAAATCCGACCACCAATACTCGGGAATAAATGATGTTTTATGCAACATTCCATGTACTTAGGTTTTATTTCTAATAAAGTTCCACGAGTTTTGGTGAGTTTCACTTGTGCAGGTATAATAACAGGAAAAGCGTGCTATAAGGGTCGGAAATGACTGAATCGGCCGAACGACTCCATTTGGCCGGTTACCCCCCTTAGCCGTGCAAGCAACCGAAGGCCATCAAAGTTAGGAATGACCAAGCGATGACCAAGCACGACACCTCATCCGCTGCCACATCACTTCTGGGCCAGAATACACAAAGACATCTGTCGGATCTTAGGACCGGCAATCCACCTGGGGGTACCCGAGAGGTTGATTTGTAGGAGGGGCGATCGATGAACTAGTCACTTGATGGTACACAGGAGGCTCTGATTTAGACAGGTTCGGGCTACCCGGAGGTATAATACCCTACGTCCTGTGTCAGTGGCGTCGTTTGTATTGCTGGCTACTCAACCGAGCTTCAGGGAGCTTGGGCGAGCGTATGGTTTACAGGATGAGATGCGTGATCTCACGAGGGTGCCCTAGGCCGCTTTATATAGGGTAGCGGGCTAGGGTTTACAAGTTGGTTTCCATCTAAACCTACTTGACTCCGACCAGGACTCTAGCCCTAGTCGGTTACAACTAGAATATCCCTGGATATCCGGATGAGCCGCCCGTCGGGTTGTTGTTACTTGTCCGTCAAGTCAGGGAGCCCGTATGGGCCGTCTAGGGGTCGGCCCATGGGCCTGTCAGAGGTGGGCCCTGGACGCCGTAATCAGGTCTGACAGTGGGCCCAGGGGTACCCATATCCCACAAGCCCCCGAGCAACGTGCAGGCGCGTGCTAGACTGCTTTCGGCACAAGGGTGGGCGGTGCTTAAAAGAGAGAACACCCAACATCGACGCCGAGTTCTTCGAGGTAATTGGTCGGTCCTCATGTCCTCATGAGGGCCGAGTACAGGGCGACGACTAGGAGCACTGTACGTACAGTAGCCCCCGAGCGTAGGGTTGGTTAGTATAAGCGAGCCAAGGCTCAAAAAATTGCTAATCAACATATGTGCCCAAGGATTGGTGAAGCGTGCTACCACCAAGGGAACTTTCCGAGTTGTGGGGCTTACTAGTCAAATTGGCTGAGTTCTGGATGGGTGAGAGCATGCTGCCACCAGGGACGGGGCCAAATTTACTAACACCCGTGACGCAACAGTACGTTGATAAGGATGGACCGAGCCGGCCCGGTCAAAAGCTTGTCGTTACTGGCTGTGCGGGAATCCCGCTGATGAGCATGCTCAGTCAAGGGCAGTGGTGACAGCCCGCCCAAGGAAAAGGCGAAACACATGCGCATCCTTTCCCAGGCACTTGGATGACTCACGGGCCACCGGATCCACGACCCCAGGGCGTCTATAAGTAGATACTTCGGCGTAGTTCACCACCAGAGTGCCTTGTAGATGTTAGCCACCATGCAGGTTGAAAGTCCTTCTTCCTGAGAGAGTTGTAGACGAGGGTAGAATAAGGCAAGGTACATGCCTTGGCGTTTGCCATTGATGCCAGAAGAAAATCGTCGAAGAGTGGTGCAAATGCTACGGGAAAGGAGCCGGACATCGCGCTTCTGATAGGCAGGAGATGTGCCTATTTCTTGGTGGGACCGGATGAGGAGGCTACGGTAAGTCTTCTCTTCGTCGGGAGACCAGCGGATGACGCCGAACTGATGGCTGATTTTGCAGGCCCATCAAGGACGAGCGAGCGCGACCTGAGCCTGGGCTCAGGGGTGCTGATGCCGAGTCCTTACTCTTCTCCAGCAATGCAGCCATGAGGTCCTTCAGTTGGTGTGATGCCACAAGAAAATCGTCGAGAAAGCTGTGGACACTGCTTCCAGTGACTGTGTGCTGACCACCTAACTGAAATGGTCTAAGAGCCTAATAGTAGGGGGCTCATATTTGAGAGAGAGCAAAATAATTTTGCAAGCTTGGTTAAAAATAATTGGACATATGCTGAAATTTTTACGTAGGATGAATGTAATTGGTAACTTTTATCAATTTCACTCCTTCTAGAACATCTCCAATTATTTACCCAGCCCTCGAGCTTGCGAGGGACTTGGCTTGGTTCTCTTGGAACGCGCCGAGTCGTAGTCCGGCGCCCAGCCCTCGAGCTTGCGAGGGACTTGGCTTGGTTCTCTTGGAACGCGCCGAGTCGTAGTCCGGCGCCCAGCCCTCGAGCTTGCGAGGGACTTGGCTTGGTTCTCTTGGAACGCGCCGAGTCGTAGTCCGGCGCCCAGCCCTCGAGCTTGCGAGGGACTTGGCTTGGTTCTCTTGGAACGCGCCGAGTCGTAGTCCGGCGCCCAGCCCTCGAGCTTGCGAGGGACTTGGCTTGGTTCTCTTGGAACGCGCCGAGTCGTAGTCCGGCGCCCAGCCCTTGAGCTTGCGAGGGACTTGGCTTGGTCGTCTTGGAACGCACCGAGTCATAGTCCGGCGCCCAGCCCCCGAGCATGCGAGGGACCTGGCTTGGTCCTCTTGGAACGCGCCGAGTCGTAGTCCGGCGCCCAGCCCCCGAGCAAGCGAGGGACTTGGCTTGGTCCTCTTGGAACGCGCCGAGTCGTAGTCCGGCGCCCAGCCCCCGAACATGCGAGGGACTTGGCTTGGTCCTCTTGGAACGCGCCGAGTCGTAGTCCGGCGCCCAGCCCCTGAGCTTGCGAGGGACTTGGCTTGGTCCTCTTGGAACGCGCCGAGTCGTGGTCTGGCGCCCAGCCCCCGAGCTTGCGAGGGACTTGGCTTGGTCCTCTTGGAACGCGCCGAGTCGTTTGAAATGGAAGCATATCCACTCCGTCAATTTCGGATCCGGCGGGTACCGTATCGCCAATCCCGCGGATTCCGTGCGTTAGTTTCGGAGCCGTTAGGTTAAGGCGACACCTTGCTATAAATGCGCGACCAAGGACGCCGTCGTCGTCATCCCCCGTTGCCCCGCACCCTTCGTCTTCCTCGCCCTGCTCTCCCTCAGCCCGCCGCTTGCCAAGCGCGTTTTCCGAGGCCGTCAAGCGTTTTCGCTCCCACTTCATCCGTTCCCTTCCTTCTTCCACCAAGCATAGCCATGGCCGACAACGCTGCTGAGCGCGCTGCTCTGGAGGCTCTGGCGGCGGCTGGGGTGCCGCCGGAGGCCGAGCAGGAGGCGGCCTGGGGGAAGACCAAGATGACAATGGAGCGGCTAGAGGATCCGGCGAACCGCGGTGTGCTCCCCCCAAAGGAGACCTTGGCGTGGAGGCTGCCGGGGAAGGAGAAGAGGCCATTCGAGAACACCGGTGAGGTGGCCGTCTTCGCGCATTTTGTGGAGCGTGGATTCAGCACGCCGTCCGGCGATTTCTTCCGCGGGCTGCTGCATTACTATGGTCTGGAGCTCTCTCATCTTAATCCCAATGGGATTTTTGACATTTCGTTCTTCATCTACTTCTGTGAGGCTTTTCTTGGAATTGCCCCCCATTTCCATCTCTGGCAGTACTTGTACCGCGTCAAGCGCATCAGGTCTGGGAGCAGGGGAGATGGTCCTACTCGGATTACCGGCGGGGCTGGCATTGCGCTGCGCATGGGTAGGCAGAAGGATTACTTCGATCTGCAACTGCTTGACTGCCATAAGGAATGGCGCCGCGACTGGTTCTACATGGTGGACCAGCCGCCTCTGCTGCCGAGTAGGACTGGCAAGGCGCCGAAGGAGCAGGAGTCCTGGCGCGCTCTTCCGGTCGGGGGCGAATGCAATGACATCCCCGAGCTTATGTCGATGATTGCCGGCGTAAAGCAGAGGGGATTGACCGCCATGGCCGTTACTGTGTCGTTCGTGGCCCGGACAATTCAGCCGATCAAGGACCGAGTCCACCCGGCGTTCGAGTTCTCGGGTCGCCTGGACCCAGCTCGGGAGACGTCTCGGGGATTCGACTCGGATGAAGTTATGCGGCGCGTGGGGACGATGATGAAGGGAGAGGTGAACAATCTCAATGCGCCGCGTCCTTTTGCGCT
>OAMR01000240.1:1514-20479 GCA_900205405.1 Echinochloa crus-galli | reverse complement strand
GTTCCATATACTCTTTTAAATAATTATTTGGCAAGAGGCATGAGCAGAGTTGCTCAAACTCGCGCAAATGCGCGTATGGACTCTCGGCCTTCGTTCCTGAGAACGATTGCTCACGAACCATGGCTATGAAGCCGGGACGTAGCTCATAGCCGGGTGTGGATATGGGATGTGATGATGGTGGTGGCTCCAAATAATCGCCCTTTGGAGCCGAGTGTTGGCGTAAGGTGAGAGTGGAATCCATATGGTGGATGGTGGTGGGATACACGGACAACTTGGGTTTGGAATCAGAACAGCTACCGTTCCCCGGCAACGGCGCCAGAAAGCTTGTTGGCACTCCTTATGGCCTACAGATAAATCCGCAAGCGGACGGATACCGATGTAGCTTTCACCCGGGAGTATTCCAAGGTATCGATTTCCACGGGGAACGAGAAGTGTACTAATCTTAAACTAAGTTGTCCTAGATAGATGGAATGGATGAAATGGAATGGGTGAGGTGGTTGACGACAACAAGGAAGGAAGAGAAGAGATAGGGCTTGCGAGGGACTTGGCTTGGTTCTCTTGGAACGCGCCGAGTCGTAGTCCGGCGCCCAGCCCTCGAGCTTGCGAGGGACTTGGCTTGGTTCTCTTGGAACGCGCCGAGTCGTAGTCCGGCGCCCAGCCCTCGAGCTTGCGAGGGACTTGGCTTGGTTCTCTTGGAACGCGCCGAGTCGTAGTCCGGCGCCCAGCCCTCGAGCTTGCGAGGGACTTGGCTTGGTTCTCTTGGAACGCGCCGAGTCGTAGTCCGGCGCCCAGCCCTCGAGCTTGCGAGGGACTTGGCTTGGTTCTCTTGGAACGCGCCGAGTCGTAGTCCGGCGCCCAGCCCCCGAGCTTGCGAGGGACCTGGCTTGGTCCTCTTGGAACGCGCCGAGTCATAGTCCGGCGCCCAACCCCGAGCATGCGAGGGACTTGGCTTGGTCCTCTTGGAACGCGCCGAGTCGTAGTCCGGCGCCCAGCCCCCGAACATGCGAGGGACTTGGCTTGGTTCTCTTGGAACGCGCCGAGTCGTAGTCCGGCGCCCAGCCCCCGAGCTTGCGAGGGACTTGGCCTGGTTCTCTTGGAACGCGCCGAGTCGTAGTCCGGCGCCCAGCCCCCGAGCTTGCGAGGGACTTGGCCTGGTTCTCTTGGAACGCGCCGAGTCGTAGTCCGGCGCCCAGCCCCCGAGCTTGCGAGGGACTTGGCCTGGTTCTCTTGGAACGCGCCGAGTCGTAGTCCGGCGCCCAGCCCTCGAGCTTGCGAGGGACTTGGCTTGGTTCTCTTGGAACGCGCCGAGTCGTAGTCCGGCGCCCAGCCCTCGAGCTTGCGAGGGACTTGGCTTGGTTCTCTTGGAACGCGCCGAGTCGTAGTCCGGCGCCCAGCCCTCGAGCTTGCGAGGGACTTGGCTTGGTTCTCTTGGAACGCGCCGAGTCGTAGTCCGGCGCCCAGCCCTCGAGCTTGCGAGGGACTTGGCTTGGTTCTCTTGGAACGCGCCGAGTCGTAGTCCGGCGCCCAGCCCTCGAGCTTGCGAGGGACTTGGCTTGGTTCTCTTGGAACGCGCCGAGTCGTAGTCCGGCGCCCAGCCCTCGAGCTTGCGAGGGACTTGGCTTGGTTCTCTTGGAACGCGCCGAGTCGTAGTCCGGCGCCCAGCCCTCGAGCTTGCGAGGGACTTGGCTTGGTTCTCTTGGAACGCGCCGAGTCGTAGTCCGGCGCCCAGCCCTCGAGCTTGCGAGGGACTTGGCTTGGTTCTCTTGGAACGCGCCGAGTCGTAGTCCGGCGCCCAGCCCTCGAGCTTGCGAGGGACTTGGCTTGGTTCTCTTGGAACGCGCCGAGTCGTAGTCCGGCGCCCAGCCCTCGAGCTTGCGAGGGACTTGGCTTGGTTCTCTTGGAACGCGCCGAGTCGTAGTCCGGCGCCCAGCCCTCGAGCTTGCGAGGGACTTGGCTTGGTTCTCTTGGAACGCGCCGAGTCGTAGTCCGGCGCCCAGCCCTCGAGCTTGCGAGGGACTTGGCTTGGTTCTCTTGGAACGCGCCGAGTCGTAGTCCGGCGCCCAGCCCTCGAGCTTGCGAGGGACTTGGCTTGGTTCTCTTGGAACGCGCCGAGTCGTAGTCCGGCGCCCAGCCCTCGAGCTTGCGAGGGACTTGGCTTGGTTCTCTTGGAACGCGCCGAGTCGTAGTCCGGCGCCCAGCCCCCGAGCTTGCGAGGGACTTGGCCTGGTTCTCTTGGAACGCGCCGAGTCGTAGTCCGGCGCCCAGCCCTCGAGCTTGCGAGGGACTTGGCTTGGTTCTCTTGGAACGCGCCGAGTCGTAGTCCGGCGCCCAGCCCTCGAGCTTGCGAGGGACTTGGCTTGGTTCTCTTGGAACGCGCCGAGTCGTAGTCCGGCGCCCAGCCCTCGAGCTTGCGAGGGACTTGGCTTGGTTCTCTTGGAACGCGCCGAGTCGTAGTCCGGCGCCCAGCCCTCGAGCTTGCGAGGGACTTGGCTTGGTTCTCTTGGAACGCGCCGAGTCGTAGTCCGGCGCCCAGCCCTCGAGCTTGCGAGGGACTTGGCTTGGTTCTCTTGGAACGCGCCGAGTCGTAGTCCGGCGCCCAGCCCTCGAGCTTGCGAGGGACTTGGCTTGGTTCTCTTGGAACGCGCCGAGTCGTAGTCCGGCGCCCAGCCCTCGAGCTTGCGAGGGACTTGGCTTGGTTCTCTTGGAACGCGCCGAGTCGTAGTCCGGCGCCCAGCCCTCGAGCTTGCGAGGGACTTGGCTTGGTTCTCTTGGAACGCGCCGAGTCGTAGTCCGGCGCCCAGCCCTCGAGCTTGCGAGGGACTTGGCTTGGTTCTCTTGGAACGCGCCGAGTCGTAGTCCGGCGCCCAGCCCTCGAGCTTGCGAGGGACTTGGCTTGGTTCTCTTGGAACGCGCCGAGTCGTAGTCCGGCGCCCAGCCCTCGAGCTTGCGAGGGACTTGGCTTGGTTCTCTTGGAACGCGCCGAGTCGTAGTCCGGCGCCCAGCCCTCGAGCTTGCGAGGGACTTGGCTTGGTTCTCTTGGAACGCGCCGAGTCGTAGTCCGGCGCCCAGCCCTCGAGCTTGCGAGGGACTTGGCTTGGTTCTCTTGGAACGCGCCGAGTCGTAGTCCGGCGCCCAGCCCTCGAGCTTGCGAGGGACTTGGCTTGGTTCTCTTGGAACGCGCCGAGTCGTAGTCCGGCGCCCAGCCCCCGAGCTTGCGAGGGACTTGGCCTGGTTCTCTTGGAACGCGCCGAGTCGTAGTCCGGCGCCCAGCCCTCGAGCTTGCGAGGGACTTGGCTTGGTTCTCTTGGAACGCGCCGAGTCGTAGTCCGGCGCCCAGCCCTCGAGCTTGCGAGGGACTTGGCTTGGTTCTCTTGGAACGCGCCGAGTCGTAGTCCGGCGCCCAGCCCTCGAGCTTGCGAGGGACTTGGCTTGGTTCTCTTGGAACGCGCCGAGTCGTAGTCCGGCGCCCAGCCCTCGAGCTTGCGAGGGACTTGGCTTGGTTCTCTTGGAACGCGCCGAGTCGTAGTCCGGCGCCCAGCCCTCGAGCTTGCGAGGGACTTGGCTTGGTTCTCTTGGAACGCGCCGAGTCGTAGTCCGGCGCCCAGCCCTCGAGCTTGCGAGGGACTTGGCTTGGTTCTCTTGGAACGCGCCGAGTCGTAGTCCGGCGCCCAGCCCTCGAGCTTGCGAGGGACTTGGCTTGGTTCTCTTGGAACGCGCCGAGTCGTAGTCCGGCGCCCAGCCCTCGAGCTTGCGAGGGACTTGGCTTGGTTCTCTTGGAACGCGCCGAGTCGTAGTCCGGCGCCCAGCCCTCGAGCTTGCGAGGGACTTGGCTTGGTTCTCTTGGAACGCGCCGAGTCGTAGTCCGGCGCCCAGCCCTCGAGCTTGCGAGGGACTTGGCTTGGTTCTCTTGGAACGCGCCGAGTCGTAGTCCGGCGCCCAGCCCTCGAGCTTGCGAGGGACTTGGCTTGGTTCTCTTGGAACGCGCCGAGTCGTAGTCCGGCGCCCAGCCCTCGAGCTTGCGAGGGACTTGGCTTGGTTCTCTTGGAACGCGCCGAGTCGTAGTCCGGCGCCCAGCCCTCGAGCTTGCGAGGGACTTGGCTTGGTTCTCTTGGAACGCGCCGAGTCGTAGTCCGGCGCCCAGCCCTCGAGCTTGCGAGGGACTTGGCTTGGTTCTCTTGGAACGCGCCGAGTCGTAGTCCGGCGCCCAGCCCCCGAGCTTGCGAGGGACTTGGCCTGGTTCTCTTGGAACGCGCCGAGTCGTAGTCCGGCGCCCAGCCCTCGAGCTTGCGAGGGACTTGGCTTGGTTCTCTTGGAACGCGCCGAGTCGTAGTCCGGCGCCCAGCCCTCGAGCTTGCGAGGGACTTGGCTTGGTTCTCTTGGAACGCGCCGAGTCGTAGTCCGGCGCCCAGCCCTCGAGCTTGCGAGGGACTTGGCTTGGTTCTCTTGGAACGCGCCGAGTCGTAGTCCGGCGCCCAGCCCTCGAGCTTGCGAGGGACTTGGCTTGGTTCTCTTGGAACGCGCCGAGTCGTAGTCCGGCGCCCAGCCCTCGAGCTTGCGAGGGACTTGGCTTGGTTCTCTTGGAACGCGCCGAGTCGTAGTCCGGCGCCCAGCCCTCGAGCTTGCGAGGGACTTGGCTTGGTTCTCTTGGAACGCGCCGAGTCGTAGTCCGGCGCCCAGCCCTCGAGCTTGCGAGGGACTTGGCTTGGTTCTCTTGGAACGCGCCGAGTCGTAGTCCGGCGCCCAGCCCTCGAGCTTGCGAGGGACTTGGCTTGGTTCTCTTGGAACGCGCCGAGTCGTAGTCCGGCGCCCAGCCCTCGAGCTTGCGAGGGACTTGGCTTGGTTCTCTTGGAACGCGCCGAGTCGTAGTCCGGCGCCCAGCCCTCGAGCTTGCGAGGGACTTGGCTTGGTTCTCTTGGAACGCGCCGAGTCGTAGTCCGGCGCCCAGCCCTCGAGCTTGCGAGGGACTTGGCTTGGTTCTCTTGGAACGCGCCGAGTCGTAGTCCGGCGCCCAGCCCTCGAGCTTGCGAGGGACTTGGCTTGGTTCTCTTGGAACGCGCCGAGTCGTAGTCCGGCGCCCAGCCCTCGAGCTTGCGAGGGACTTGGCTTGGTTCTCTTGGAACGCGCCGAGTCGTAGTCCGGCGCCCAGCCCTCGAGCTTGCGAGGGACTTGGCTTGGTTCTCTTGGAACGCGCCGAGTCGTAGTCCGGCGCCCAGCCCCCGAGCTTGCGAGGGACTTGGCCTGGTTCTCTTGGAACGCGCCGAGTCGTAGTCCGGCGCCCAGCCCTCGAGCTTGCGAGGGACTTGGCTTGGTTCTCTTGGAACGCGCCGAGTCGTAGTCCGGCGCCCAGCCCTCGAGCTTGCGAGGGACTTGGCTTGGTTCTCTTGGAACGCGCCGAGTCGTAGTCCGGCGCCCAGCCCTCGAGCTTGCGAGGGACTTGGCTTGGTTCTCTTGGAACGCGCCGAGTCGTAGTCCGGCGCCCAGCCCTCGAGCTTGCGAGGGACTTGGCTTGGTTCTCTTGGAACGCGCCGAGTCGTAGTCCGGCGCCCAGCCCTCGAGCTTGCGAGGGACTTGGCTTGGTTCTCTTGGAACGCGCCGAGTCGTAGTCCGGCGCCCAGCCCTCGAGCTTGCGAGGGACTTGGCTTGGTTCTCTTGGAACGCGCCGAGTCGTAGTCCGGCGCCCAGCCCTCGAGCTTGCGAGGGACTTGGCTTGGTTCTCTTGGAACGCGCCGAGTCGTAGTCCGGCGCCCAGCCCTCGAGCTTGCGAGGGACTTGGCTTGGTTCTCTTGGAACGCGCCGAGTCGTAGTCCGGCGCCCAGCCCTCGAGCTTGCGAGGGACTTGGCTTGGTTCTCTTGGAACGCGCCGAGTCGTAGTCCGGCGCCCAGCCCTCGAGCTTGCGAGGGACTTGGCTTGGTTCTCTTGGAACGCGCCGAGTCGTAGTCCGGCGCCCAGCCCTCGAGCTTGCGAGGGACTTGGCTTGGTTCTCTTGGAACGCGCCGAGTCGTAGTCCGGCGCCCAGCCCTCGAGCTTGCGAGGGACTTGGCTTGGTTCTCTTGGAACGCGCCGAGTCGTAGTCCGGCGCCCAGCCCTCGAGCTTGCGAGGGACTTGGCTTGGTTCTCTTGGAACGCGCCGAGTCGTAGTCCGGCGCCCAGCCCTCGAGCTTGCGAGGGACTTGGCTTGGTTCTCTTGGAACGCGCCGAGTCGTAGTCCGGCGCCCAGCCCCCGAGCTTGCGAGGGACTTGGCCTGGTTCTCTTGGAACGCGCCGAGTCGTAGTCCGGCGCCCAGCCCTCGAGCTTGCGAGGGACTTGGCTTGGTTCTCTTGGAACGCGCCGAGTCGTAGTCCGGCGCCCAGCCCTCGAGCTTGCGAGGGACTTGGCTTGGTTCTCTTGGAACGCGCCGAGTCGTAGTCCGGCGCCCAGCCCTCGAGCTTGCGAGGGACTTGGCTTGGTTCTCTTGGAACGCGCCGAGTCGTAGTCCGGCGCCCAGCCCTCGAGCTTGCGAGGGACTTGGCTTGGTTCTCTTGGAACGCGCCGAGTCGTAGTCCGGCGCCCAGCCCTCGAGCTTGCGAGGGACTTGGCTTGGTTCTCTTGGAACGCGCCGAGTCGTAGTCCGGCGCCCAGCCCTCGAGCTTGCGAGGGACTTGGCTTGGTTCTCTTGGAACGCGCCGAGTCGTAGTCCGGCGCCCAGCCCTCGAGCTTGCGAGGGACTTGGCTTGGTTCTCTTGGAACGCGCCGAGTCGTAGTCCGGCGCCCAGCCCTCGAGCTTGCGAGGGACTTGGCTTGGTTCTCTTGGAACGCGCCGAGTCGTAGTCCGGCGCCCAGCCCTCGAGCTTGCGAGGGACTTGGCTTGGTTCTCTTGGAACGCGCCGAGTCGTAGTCCGGCGCCCAGCCCTCGAGCTTGCGAGGGACTTGGCTTGGTTCTCTTGGAACGCGCCGAGTCGTAGTCCGGCGCCCAGCCCTCGAGCTTGCGAGGGACTTGGCTTGGTTCTCTTGGAACGCGCCGAGTCGTAGTCCGGCGCCCAGCCCTCGAGCTTGCGAGGGACTTGGCTTGGTTCTCTTGGAACGCGCCGAGTCGTAGTCCGGCGCCCAGCCCTCGAGCTTGCGAGGGACTTGGCTTGGTTCTCTTGGAACGCGCCGAGTCGTAGTCCGGCGCCCAGCCCTCGAGCTTGCGAGGGACTTGGCTTGGTTCTCTTGGAACGCGCCGAGTCGTAGTCCGGCGCCCAGCCCCCGAGCTTGCGAGGGACTTGGCCTGGTTCTCTTGGAACGCGCCGAGTCGTAGTCCGGCGCCCAGCCCTCGAGCTTGCGAGGGACTTGGCTTGGTTCTCTTGGAACGCGCCGAGTCGTAGTCCGGCGCCCAGCCCTCGAGCTTGCGAGGGACTTGGCTTGGTTCTCTTGGAACGCGCCGAGTCGTAGTCCGGCGCCCAGCCCTCGAGCTTGCGAGGGACTTGGCTTGGTTCTCTTGGAACGCGCCGAGTCGTAGTCCGGCGCCCAGCCCTCGAGCTTGCGAGGGACTTGGCTTGGTTCTCTTGGAACGCGCCGAGTCGTAGTCCGGCGCCCAGCCCTCGAGCTTGCGAGGGACTTGGCTTGGTTCTCTTGGAACGCGCCGAGTCGTAGTCCGGCGCCCAGCCCTCGAGCTTGCGAGGGACTTGGCTTGGTTCTCTTGGAACGCGCCGAGTCGTAGTCCGGCGCCCAGCCCTCGAGCTTGCGAGGGACTTGGCTTGGTTCTCTTGGAACGCGCCGAGTCGTAGTCCGGCGCCCAGCCCTCGAGCTTGCGAGGGACTTGGCTTGGTTCTCTTGGAACGCGCCGAGTCGTAGTCCGGCGCCCAGCCCTCGAGCTTGCGAGGGACTTGGCTTGGTTCTCTTGGAACGCGCCGAGTCGTAGTCCGGCGCCCAGCCCTCGAGCTTGCGAGGGACTTGGCTTGGTTCTCTTGGAACGCGCCGAGTCGTAGTCCGGCGCCCAGCCCTCGAGCTTGCGAGGGACTTGGCTTGGTTCTCTTGGAACGCGCCGAGTCGTAGTCCGGCGCCCAGCCCTCGAGCTTGCGAGGGACTTGGCTTGGTTCTCTTGGAACGCGCCGAGTCGTAGTCCGGCGCCCAGCCCTCGAGCTTGCGAGGGACTTGGCTTGGTTCTCTTGGAACGCGCCGAGTCGTAGTCCGGCGCCCAGCCCTCGAGCTTGCGAGGGACTTGGCTTGGTTCTCTTGGAACGCGCCGAGTCGTAGTCCGGCGCCCAGCCCCCGAGCTTGCGAGGGACTTGGCCTGGTTCTCTTGGAACGCGCCGAGTCGTAGTCCGGCGCCCAGCCCTCGAGCTTGCGAGGGACTTGGCTTGGTTCTCTTGGAACGCGCCGAGTCGTAGTCCGGCGCCCAGCCCTCGAGCTTGCGAGGGACTTGGCTTGGTTCTCTTGGAACGCGCCGAGTCGTAGTCCGGCGCCCAGCCCTCGAGCTTGCGAGGGACTTGGCTTGGTTCTCTTGGAACGCGCCGAGTCGTAGTCCGGCGCCCAGCCCTCGAGCTTGCGAGGGACTTGGCTTGGTTCTCTTGGAACGCGCCGAGTCGTAGTCCGGCGCCCAGCCCTCGAGCTTGCGAGGGACTTGGCTTGGTTCTCTTGGAACGCGCCGAGTCGTAGTCCGGCGCCCAGCCCTCGAGCTTGCGAGGGACTTGGCTTGGTTCTCTTGGAACGCGCCGAGTCGTAGTCCGGCGCCCAGCCCTCGAGCTTGCGAGGGACTTGGCTTGGTTCTCTTGGAACGCGCCGAGTCGTAGTCCGGCGCCCAGCCCTCGAGCTTGCGAGGGACTTGGCTTGGTTCTCTTGGAACGCGCCGAGTCGTAGTCCGGCGCCCAGCCCTCGAGCTTGCGAGGGACTTGGCTTGGTTCTCTTGGAACGCGCCGAGTCGTAGTCCGGCGCCCAGCCCTCGAGCTTGCGAGGGACTTGGCTTGGTTCTCTTGGAACGCGCCGAGTCGTAGTCCGGCGCCCAGCCCTCGAGCTTGCGAGGGACTTGGCTTGGTTCTCTTGGAACGCGCCGAGTCGTAGTCCGGCGCCCAGCCCTCGAGCTTGCGAGGGACTTGGCTTGGTTCTCTTGGAACGCGCCGAGTCGTAGTCCGGCGCCCAGCCCTCGAGCTTGCGAGGGACTTGGCTTGGTTCTCTTGGAACGCGCCGAGTCGTAGTCCGGCGCCCAGCCCTCGAGCTTGCGAGGGACTTGGCTTGGTTCTCTTGGAACGCGCCGAGTCGTAGTCCGGCGCCCAGCCCCCGAGCTTGCGAGGGACTTGGCCTGGTTCTCTTGGAACGCGCCGAGTCGTAGTCCGGCGCCCAGCCCTCGAGCTTGCGAGGGACTTGGCTTGGTTCTCTTGGAACGCGCCGAGTCGTAGTCCGGCGCCCAGCCCTCGAGCTTGCGAGGGACTTGGCTTGGTTCTCTTGGAACGCGCCGAGTCGTAGTCCGGCGCCCAGCCCTCGAGCTTGCGAGGGACTTGGCTTGGTTCTCTTGGAACGCGCCGAGTCGTAGTCCGGCGCCCAGCCCTCGAGCTTGCGAGGGACTTGGCTTGGTTCTCTTGGAACGCGCCGAGTCGTAGTCCGGCGCCCAGCCCTCGAGCTTGCGAGGGACTTGGCTTGGTTCTCTTGGAACGCGCCGAGTCGTAGTCCGGCGCCCAGCCCTCGAGCTTGCGAGGGACTTGGCTTGGTTCTCTTGGAACGCGCCGAGTCGTAGTCCGGCGCCCAGCCCTCGAGCTTGCGAGGGACTTGGCTTGGTTCTCTTGGAACGCGCCGAGTCGTAGTCCGGCGCCCAGCCCTCGAGCTTGCGAGGGACTTGGCTTGGTTCTCTTGGAACGCGCCGAGTCGTAGTCCGGCGCCCAGCCCTCGAGCTTGCGAGGGACTTGGCTTGGTTCTCTTGGAACGCGCCGAGTCGTAGTCCGGCGCCCAGCCCTCGAGCTTGCGAGGGACTTGGCTTGGTTCTCTTGGAACGCGCCGAGTCGTAGTCCGGCGCCCAGCCCTCGAGCTTGCGAGGGACTTGGCTTGGTTCTCTTGGAACGCGCCGAGTCGTAGTCCGGCGCCCAGCCCTCGAGCTTGCGAGGGACTTGGCTTGGTTCTCTTGGAACGCGCCGAGTCGTAGTCCGGCGCCCAGCCCTCGAGCTTGCGAGGGACTTGGCTTGGTTCTCTTGGAACGCGCCGAGTCGTAGTCCGGCGCCCAGCCCTCGAGCTTGCGAGGGACTTGGCTTGGTTCTCTTGGAACGCGCCGAGTCGTAGTCCGGCGCCCAGCCCCCGAGCTTGCGAGGGACTTGGCCTGGTTCTCTTGGAACGCGCCGAGTCGTAGTCCGGCGCCCAGCCCTCGAGCTTGCGAGGGACTTGGCTTGGTTCTCTTGGAACGCGCCGAGTCGTAGTCCGGCGCCCAGCCCTCGAGCTTGCGAGGGACTTGGCTTGGTTCTCTTGGAACGCGCCGAGTCGTAGTCCGGCGCCCAGCCCTCGAGCTTGCGAGGGACTTGGCTTGGTTCTCTTGGAACGCGCCGAGTCGTAGTCCGGCGCCCAGCCCTCGAGCTTGCGAGGGACTTGGCTTGGTTCTCTTGGAACGCGCCGAGTCGTAGTCCGGCGCCCAGCCCTCGAGCTTGCGAGGGACTTGGCTTGGTTCTCTTGGAACGCGCCGAGTCGTAGTCCGGCGCCCAGCCCTCGAGCTTGCGAGGGACTTGGCTTGGTTCTCTTGGAACGCGCCGAGTCGTAGTCCGGCGCCCAGCCCTCGAGCTTGCGAGGGACTTGGCTTGGTTCTCTTGGAACGCGCCGAGTCGTAGTCCGGCGCCCAGCCCTCGAGCTTGCGAGGGACTTGGCTTGGTTCTCTTGGAACGCGCCGAGTCGTAGTCCGGCGCCCAGCCCTCGAGCTTGCGAGGGACTTGGCTTGGTTCTCTTGGAACGCGCCGAGTCGTAGTCCGGCGCCCAGCCCTCGAGCTTGCGAGGGACTTGGCTTGGTTCTCTTGGAACGCGCCGAGTCGTAGTCCGGCGCCCAGCCCTCGAGCTTGCGAGGGACTTGGCTTGGTTCTCTTGGAACGCGCCGAGTCGTAGTCCGGCGCCCAGCCCTCGAGCTTGCGAGGGACTTGGCTTGGTTCTCTTGGAACGCGCCGAGTCGTAGTCCGGCGCCCAGCCCTCGAGCTTGCGAGGGACTTGGCTTGGTTCTCTTGGAACGCGCCGAGTCGTAGTCCGGCGCCCAGCCCTCGAGCTTGCGAGGGACTTGGCTTGGTTCTCTTGGAACGCGCCGAGTCGTAGTCCGGCGCCCAGCCCCCGAGCTTGCGAGGGACTTGGCCTGGTTCTCTTGGAACGCGCCGAGTCGTAGTCCGGCGCCCAGCCCTCGAGCTTGCGAGGGACTTGGCTTGGTTCTCTTGGAACGCGCCGAGTCGTAGTCCGGCGCCCAGCCCTCGAGCTTGCGAGGGACTTGGCTTGGTTCTCTTGGAACGCGCCGAGTCGTAGTCCGGCGCCCAGCCCTCGAGCTTGCGAGGGACTTGGCTTGGTTCTCTTGGAACGCGCCGAGTCGTAGTCCGGCGCCCAGCCCTCGAGCTTGCGAGGGACTTGGCTTGGTTCTCTTGGAACGCGCCGAGTCGTAGTCCGGCGCCCAGCCCTCGAGCTTGCGAGGGACTTGGCTTGGTTCTCTTGGAACGCGCCGAGTCGTAGTCCGGCGCCCAGCCCTCGAGCTTGCGAGGGACTTGGCTTGGTTCTCTTGGAACGCGCCGAGTCGTAGTCCGGCGCCCAGCCCTCGAGCTTGCGAGGGACTTGGCTTGGTTCTCTTGGAACGCGCCGAGTCGTAGTCCGGCGCCCAGCCCTCGAGCTTGCGAGGGACTTGGCTTGGTTCTCTTGGAACGCGCCGAGTCGTAGTCCGGCGCCCAGCCCTCGAGCTTGCGAGGGACTTGGCTTGGTTCTCTTGGAACGCGCCGAGTCGTAGTCCGGCGCCCAGCCCTCGAGCTTGCGAGGGACTTGGCTTGGTTCTCTTGGAACGCGCCGAGTCGTAGTCCGGCGCCCAGCCCTCGAGCTTGCGAGGGACTTGGCTTGGTTCTCTTGGAACGCGCCGAGTCGTAGTCCGGCGCCCAGCCCTCGAGCTTGCGAGGGACTTGGCTTGGTTCTCTTGGAACGCGCCGAGTCGTAGTCCGGCGCCCAGCCCTCGAGCTTGCGAGGGACTTGGCTTGGTTCTCTTGGAACGCGCCGAGTCGTAGTCCGGCGCCCAGCCCTCGAGCTTGCGAGGGACTTGGCTTGGTTCTCTTGGAACGCGCCGAGTCGTAGTCCGGCGCCCAGCCCCCGAGCTTGCGAGGGACTTGGCCTGGTTCTCTTGGAACGCGCCGAGTCGTAGTCCGGCGCCCAGCCCTCGAGCTTGCGAGGGACTTGGCTTGGTTCTCTTGGAACGCGCCGAGTCGTAGTCCGGCGCCCAGCCCTCGAGCTTGCGAGGGACTTGGCTTGGTTCTCTTGGAACGCGCCGAGTCGTAGTCCGGCGCCCAGCCCTCGAGCTTGCGAGGGACTTGGCTTGGTTCTCTTGGAACGCGCCGAGTCGTAGTCCGGCGCCCAGCCCTCGAGCTTGCGAGGGACTTGGCTTGGTTCTCTTGGAACGCGCCGAGTCGTAGTCCGGCGCCCAGCCCTCGAGCTTGCGAGGGACTTGGCTTGGTTCTCTTGGAACGCGCCGAGTCGTAGTCCGGCGCCCAGCCCTCGAGCTTGCGAGGGACTTGGCTTGGTTCTCTTGGAACGCGCCGAGTCGTAGTCCGGCGCCCAGCCCTCGAGCTTGCGAGGGACTTGGCTTGGTTCTCTTGGAACGCGCCGAGTCGTAGTCCGGCGCCCAGCCCTCGAGCTTGCGAGGGACTTGGCTTGGTTCTCTTGGAACGCGCCGAGTCGTAGTCCGGCGCCCAGCCCTCGAGCTTGCGAGGGACTTGGCTTGGTTCTCTTGGAACGCGCCGAGTCGTAGTCCGGCGCCCAGCCCTCGAGCTTGCGAGGGACTTGGCTTGGTTCTCTTGGAACGCGCCGAGTCGTAGTCCGGCGCCCAGCCCTCGAGCTTGCGAGGGACTTGGCTTGGTTCTCTTGGAACGCGCCGAGTCGTAGTCCGGCGCCCAGCCCTCGAGCTTGCGAGGGACTTGGCTTGGTTCTCTTGGAACGCGCCGAGTCGTAGTCCGGCGCCCAGCCCTCGAGCTTGCGAGGGACTTGGCTTGGTTCTCTTGGAACGCGCCGAGTCGTAGTCCGGCGCCCAGCCCTCGAGCTTGCGAGGGACTTGGCTTGGTTCTCTTGGAACGCGCCGAGTCGTAGTCCGGCGCCCAGCCCCCGAGCTTGCGAGGGACTTGGCCTGGTTCTCTTGGAACGCGCCGAGTCGTAGTCCGGCGCCCAGCCCTCGAGCTTGCGAGGGACTTGGCTTGGTTCTCTTGGAACGCGCCGAGTCGTAGTCCGGCGCCCAGCCCTCGAGCTTGCGAGGGACTTGGCTTGGTTCTCTTGGAACGCGCCGAGTCGTAGTCCGGCGCCCAGCCCTCGAGCTTGCGAGGGACTTGGCTTGGTTCTCTTGGAACGCGCCGAGTCGTAGTCCGGCGCCCAGCCCTCGAGCTTGCGAGGGACTTGGCTTGGTTCTCTTGGAACGCGCCGAGTCGTAGTCCGGCGCCCAGCCCTCGAGCTTGCGAGGGACTTGGCTTGGTTCTCTTGGAACGCGCCGAGTCGTAGTCCGGCGCCCAGCCCTCGAGCTTGCGAGGGACTTGGCTTGGTTCTCTTGGAACGCGCCGAGTCGTAGTCCGGCGCCCAGCCCTCGAGCTTGCGAGGGACTTGGCTTGGTTCTCTTGGAACGCGCCGAGTCGTAGTCCGGCGCCCAGCCCTCGAGCTTGCGAGGGACTTGGCTTGGTTCTCTTGGAACGCGCCGAGTCGTAGTCCGGCGCCCAGCCCTCGAGCTTGCGAGGGACTTGGCTTGGTTCTCTTGGAACGCGCCGAGTCGTAGTCCGGCGCCCAGCCCTCGAGCTTGCGAGGGACTTGGCTTGGTTCTCTTGGAACGCGCCGAGTCGTAGTCCGGCGCCCAGCCCTCGAGCTTGCGAGGGACTTGGCTTGGTTCTCTTGGAACGCGCCGAGTCGTAGTCCGGCGCCCAGCCCTCGAGCTTGCGAGGGACTTGGCTTGGTTCTCTTGGAACGCGCCGAGTCGTAGTCCGGCGCCCAGCCCTCGAGCTTGCGAGGGACTTGGCTTGGTTCTCTTGGAACGCGCCGAGTCGTAGTCCGGCGCCCAGCCCTCGAGCTTGCGAGGGACTTGGCTTGGTTCTCTTGGAACGCGCCGAGTCGTAGTCCGGCGCCCAGCCCCCGAGCTTGCGAGGGACTTGGCCTGGTTCTCTTGGAACGCGCCGAGTCGTAGTCCGGCGCCCAGCCCTCGAGCTTGCGAGGGACTTGGCTTGGTTCTCTTGGAACGCGCCGAGTCGTAGTCCGGCGCCCAGCCCTCGAGCTTGCGAGGGACTTGGCTTGGTTCTCTTGGAACGCGCCGAGTCGTAGTCCGGCGCCCAGCCCTCGAGCTTGCGAGGGACTTGGCTTGGTTCTCTTGGAACGCGCCGAGTCGTAGTCCGGCGCCCAGCCCTCGAGCTTGCGAGGGACTTGGCTTGGTTCTCTTGGAACGCGCCGAGTCGTAGTCCGGCGCCCAGCCCTCGAGCTTGCGAGGGACTTGGCTTGGTTCTCTTGGAACGCGCCGAGTCGTAGTCCGGCGCCCAGCCCTCGAGCTTGCGAGGGACTTGGCTTGGTTCTCTTGGAACGCGCCGAGTCGTAGTCCGGCGCCCAGCCCTCGAGCTTGCGAGGGACTTGGCTTGGTTCTCTTGGAACGCGCCGAGTCGTAGTCCGGCGCCCAGCCCTCGAGCTTGCGAGGGACTTGGCTTGGTTCTCTTGGAACGCGCCGAGTCGTAGTCCGGCGCCCAGCCCTCGAGCTTGCGAGGGACTTGGCTTGGTTCTCTTGGAACGCGCCGAGTCGTAGTCCGGCGCCCAGCCCTCGAGCTTGCGAGGGACTTGGCTTGGTTCTCTTGGAACGCGCCGAGTCGTAGTCCGGCGCCCAGCCCTCGAGCTTGCGAGGGACTTGGCTTGGTTCTCTTGGAACGCGCCGAGTCGTAGTCCGGCGCCCAGCCCTCGAGCTTGCGAGGGACTTGGCTTGGTTCTCTTGGAACGCGCCGAGTCGTAGTCCGGCGCCCAGCCCTCGAGCTTGCGAGGGACTTGGCTTGGTTCTCTTGGAACGCGCCGAGTCGTAGTCCGGCGCCCAGCCCTCGAGCTTGCGAGGGACTTGGCTTGGTTCTCTTGGAACGCGCCGAGTCGTAGTCCGGCGCCCAGCCCCCGAGCTTGCGAGGGACTTGGCCTGGTTCTCTTGGAACGCGCCGAGTCGTAGTCCGGCGCCCAGCCCTCGAGCTTGCGAGGGACTTGGCTTGGTTCTCTTGGAACGCGCCGAGTCGTAGTCCGGCGCCCAGCCCTCGAGCTTGCGAGGGACTTGGCTTGGTTCTCTTGGAACGCGCCGAGTCGTAGTCCGGCGCCCAGCCCTCGAGCTTGCGAGGGACTTGGCTTGGTTCTCTTGGAACGCGCCGAGTCGTAGTCCGGCGCCCAGCCCTCGAGCTTGCGAGGGACTTGGCTTGGTTCTCTTGGAACGCGCCGAGTCGTAGTCCGGCGCCCAGCCCTCGAGCTTGCGAGGGACTTGGCTTGGTTCTCTTGGAACGCGCCGAGTCGTAGTCCGGCGCCCAGCCCTCGAGCTTGCGAGGGACTTGGCTTGGTTCTCTTGGAACGCGCCGAGTCGTAGTCCGGCGCCCAGCCCTCGAGCTTGCGAGGGACTTGGCTTGGTTCTCTTGGAACGCGCCGAGTCGTAGTCCGGCGCCCAGCCCTCGAGCTTGCGAGGGACTTGGCTTGGTTCTCTTGGAACGCGCCGAGTCGTAGTCCGGCGCCCAGCCCTCGAGCTTGCGAGGGACTTGGCTTGGTTCTCTTGGAACGCGCCGAGTCGTAGTCCGGCGCCCAGCCCTCGAGCTTGCGAGGGACTTGGCTTGGTTCTCTTGGAACGCGCCGAGTCGTAGTCCGGCGCCCAGCCCTCGAGCTTGCGAGGGACTTGGCTTGGTTCTCTTGGAACGCGCCGAGTCGTAGTCCGGCGCCCAGCCCTCGAGCTTGCGAGGGACTTGGCTTGGTTCTCTTGGAACGCGCCGAGTCGTAGTCCGGCGCCCAGCCCTCGAGCTTGCGAGGGACTTGGCTTGGTTCTCTTGGAACGCGCCGAGTCGTAGTCCGGCGCCCAGCCCTCGAGCTTGCGAGGGACTTGGCTTGGTTCTCTTGGAACGCGCCGAGTCGTAGTCCGGCGCCCAGCCCCCGAGCTTGCGAGGGACTTGGCCTGGTTCTCTTGGAACGCGCCGAGTCGTAGTCCGGCGCCCAGCCCTCGAGCTTGCGAGGGACTTGGCTTGGTTCTCTTGGAACGCGCCGAGTCGTAGTCCGGCGCCCAGCCCTCGAGCTTGCGAGGGACTTGGCTTGGTTCTCTTGGAACGCGCCGAGTCGTAGTCCGGCGCCCAGCCCTCGAGCTTGCGAGGGACTTGGCTTGGTTCTCTTGGAACGCGCCGAGTCGTAGTCCGGCGCCCAGCCCTCGAGCTTGCGAGGGACTTGGCTTGGTTCTCTTGGAACGCGCCGAGTCGTAGTCCGGCGCCCAGCCCTCGAGCTTGCGAGGGACTTGGCTTGGTTCTCTTGGAACGCGCCGAGTCGTAGTCCGGCGCCCAGCCCTCGAGCTTGCGAGGGACTTGGCTTGGTTCTCTTGGAACGCGCCGAGTCGTAGTCCGGCGCCCAGCCCTCGAGCTTGCGAGGGACTTGGCTTGGTTCTCTTGGAACGCGCCGAGTCGTAGTCCGGCGCCCAGCCCTCGAGCTTGCGAGGGACTTGGCTTGGTTCTCTTGGAACGCGCCGAGTCGTAGTCCGGCGCCCAGCCCTCGAGCTTGCGAGGGACTTGGCTTGGTTCTCTTGGAACGCGCCGAGTCGTAGTCCGGCGCCCAGCCCTCGAGCTTGCGAGGGACTTGGCTTGGTTCTCTTGGAACGCGCCGAGTCGTAGTCCGGCGCCCAGCCCTCGAGCTTGCGAGGGACTTGGCTTGGTTCTCTTGGAACGCGCCGAGTCGTAGTCCGGCGCCCAGCCCTCGAGCTTGCGAGGGACTTGGCTTGGTTCTCTTGGAACGCGCCGAGTCGTAGTCCGGCGCCCAGCCCTCGAGCTTGCGAGGGACTTGGCTTGGTTCTCTTGGAACGCGCCGAGTCGTAGTCCGGCGCCCAGCCCTCGAGCTTGCGAGGGACTTGGCTTGGTTCTCTTGGAACGCGCCGAGTCGTAGTCCGGCGCCCAGCCCCCGAGCTTGCGAGGGACTTGGCCTGGTTCTCTTGGAACGCGCCGAGTCGTAGTCCGGCGCCCAGCCCTCGAGCTTGCGAGGGACTTGGCTTGGTTCTCTTGGAACGCGCCGAGTCGTAGTCCGGCGCCCAGCCCTCGAGCTTGCGAGGGACTTGGCTTGGTTCTCTTGGAACGCGCCGAGTCGTAGTCCGGCGCCCAGCCCTCGAGCTTGCGAGGGACTTGGCTTGGTTCTCTTGGAACGCGCCGAGTCGTAGTCCGGCGCCCAGCCCTCGAGCTTGCGAGGGACTTGGCTTGGTTCTCTTGGAACGCGCCGAGTCGTAGTCCGGCGCCCAGCCCTCGAGCTTGCGAGGGACTTGGCTTGGTTCTCTTGGAACGCGCCGAGTCGTAGTCCGGCGCCCAGCCCTCGAGCTTGCGAGGGACTTGGCTTGGTTCTCTTGGAACGCTCTGGGGGTCCCGGATAGTCCGCGGTCAGGAAGGCGGACTGTTCGTAGGCTGACTTCCGTGCGCTGCTTCTGACTAACGTTTTCTGCTCGGCTGAAAAATGAGAAGCGGACTGTCCGCCAGACACTGGCGGACTGTCCGCAGTTAAGCTTTTGTGAGGCGGACTGTTTTGGCGGACCGTTTTACACAGAGACGTTTCCGGGCGATCCAGAGCACTTTTGTAAGGCGGACTGTCCGCAGGCAAAAGTTGGTCGTTGAAATTTTGCCTTGGCGGACTGTCCGCCATGGGTCGGCGGACTGTCCGCCTGTCCATAACGGCTCTTTCTGACACACACTGACACACGTACTAGCCGTTGGTTTTGAAGGGCGGACTGTCCGCCATGTGTGAGGCGGACTGTCCGCCGGTGCCCTGTTTTGAACATAACGGTTAGATTTCGAGGGGGTGAGTATATATACTCCACCCCCGGGGTTGGGAAGGCTCTCTTGGCACATTTGAAAGCTTCCTTGACACATTTGAGCATTCCCCATCCTCTCTCTCACTCACTTGGTTTAGAGGTTGCATCTTTGTGAGATTGAGAGCATCCTAGTGCTTTGCATCAATAGCTTGAGCTTTGTGGCACTAGGGAGTCTTCAAGCAAGGTCGTTGATTTGTTACTCTTGGAGGTTGCCGCCTCCTAGACGGCTTGGAGCTCGTGGTTCCTTGAGCACTTCAAGAAGATTGTGAAGTGGCCTTGGAAATTTGGTGTAAGAGGTCTTGTGCTCACCTCACCGCAGTGGTGAGGGGCAACTCTAGTGGAAAAGAGATTTGGAGCGGTTCTTTGGTTCTAGCCGGCTCATACATCAAGTGGAGACTTGATAGAGGAGCGGTTGAACATTGAATCCATCTCAACGTGGATTAGGGGTGACCGGCAAGCCATCGATACCACGGGATAAGTCCAATATTTCATATTTTCGGGTATTTGGGTGTGAATGCTATATCTTGAGAAAAGGCTCTCGATTATCCAAGTTCCAAAGCAAATGTGATGAAGGGTTCTTTCTCGGATATTCATCTTGTAGCAAGCCTATAGAGTTTATAATAAATCCAATGGATTTGTTGAGGAAGCTTATGATGTTCAATTTGATGAAACAAATGGGTCACAAGATGAGAAAGATAACATGGATGATGTGAGAGGTGATGGTCTAAAGGAAGCCATGAAGAATATGGATATTGGTGATATTCGACCAAGAGAAGAAGAAGATGATGATGATG
>OAMR01000709.1:604106-662435 GCA_900205405.1 Echinochloa crus-galli | reverse complement strand
TGATATCAAGTCCCATCTTAGTAAAAGTCTTGGCGAAGATAATATTGAGCCCACTGCCACCGTCGATGAGTACTTCTGTCAATCTGGCTTGCGCCACGACTGGATTCAAAACTAGTGGGTATCTGCCTGGATTGGCAAAATTGGTCCATTGGTCCGCCCTGGAGAAGGTGATGGGGACCTCAGACCACTTGAGATATGTGGGGGTAGCTGGCTCGGTTGCCATGATCTCTCTGAGGGATAGCTTCTTGGCTCGCTTGGTTTGGGTGAGGGTATCTCCACGACGTTGTCAACTTGAGGGAAGCCGTTGTCGGTACCATCACCGTCGCTATATTTCTTTTTATTCTTTGGAGTTCTTTTCTCAGGCAGCTCCCGCTTGTCAAACTCCTTCTTGATATGGATGCATTGAGCCATCGTACGTTTGCCGTGCGGGTGATATGGGCATGGTATGTTCATGACTTTATCAAGGTCTGGAGTGGATTTCTTTCGCGTGGAGCGCTCTACTGCCGCGACTGTGTTGTCTGGCTTGCGCTTATTGCGGTTGAAATCACGCCTGTTGTTGTTGTTGTTGCGGCGGTCGGGACTGCGCTTGTCTTGGTTGTTGCCACCATTGGAGTTGTTGTTGTCCTTGCGCCTGTCAAAGCGTTCGCGTTCACGATCGTCTTGGTCTGCCCAATCAGCTGCCATGCGTCTGAGTTCTGCAATGGTTTCTGGACGGCGTCTTCCAAACTCTCGATGAAGCTCACGTGCCCACAGACTATCATGAAAGCAGTCGATGATCTCCCTGTCTGACACATCTATGATTGTGGCCCTCTTTTCAAAGAATCTCTTGATGTATTTACGCAAAGTTTCGCCTTTTTCTTGCTTGCAAGCTGATAGCTCGAAGCGGGTGCCGGGCCGGGCCCAGGTTCCCTGAAAATTGGCGGTAAACTTGCGTGTGAGTTGTTCCCAGGTGTCAATGGAGCCGGGGCGGAGGCCTTCAAGCCATGTTAGTGGCGCTGTATCCATCATGATTGGAAAATATATGACTTTGACGTCATTGCTGCCACCTGCCATCGTGATTGCTGTCGAATAAACGCGCAACCATTGCTCCGGATCTTGTTTCCCAGTGAACTTCTCAATCCCAGTAGTCTTGAATTTCTGGGGTAGCTGGATTTTCTTGATGCGACTTGAAAAAACAGGGAATCCATATTTGTCAGATGGAGATGGAGTTCGTCGTCTTCGACTTGTGCCATCCCTGCGATCGTCATCTCTATTGCCCGAGTGGTGGCTAGGAGAACCACTCGGTTCAGGGTCCCGGCGTCCCCTGTTGCCTCCATGATTGCGATCACGGCCTCGGGGGGGACGATCACCATCATCACCATCATCTGAAGGGTCATTATCAGGGTTGTTGTCCCTACCGCGAGGCTGTGTATCGCGGTGTCGAGTGCGGGTAGTTTCGCGAGGCGGTTCTTGAGCCCGTGTTCGATTAGTATCGCGAGGTGGGTCTTGAGCCCGTGTGCGATTAACGTCACGAGGTGGGTTGTCCTCAGGCTGCTCTTGATCGACCTGGATCGGGCCATATTGCTGCTCAAACTCGGTACGTCTGCGAATCTCTGCCGCAATCCGCTCAGCTCGTCGTGCATCAATTTGAGAGCGAGCATCTCGAGTTGCATTGATCGTGGCGCGAAGGTCTGTAGCAGGAGGGTTCTCAACCCTATTGCCACCAGCTGGATCGCGGAGGACGATCTGTCTTGAATTTGCGGGAGCGTCTTGACTTGGATGTGGAGAGTGGACAGTATGCCTGCTGCCTTGTGGCCGGCTCCCACTGGCTGCTAGTCCACCATTAAGATCTTGGCGCACTGCCTCCAGCATGGCGATCGCCTGCCCTAATGCTGGTGTATTTGGCAGGGCCTTGATGATCTCAGTAGCGACAGCAAGGTTTTCTGGTGTTCCTTGAAGCACTGCTGAAGATCAACAGTCTTGATCTGCACTTCTTCGGAGGGCTTGAAACTCATGTTGGTGGACTTCTTGGCTGGGACTTCAGAACCTTCTTCCTTCGACTTGTTGGCGAGGGCGAGGACCTCCATCATCTAGGTGGGTACTTGTGAGGCTGCGGCAAATTCAACGGCTTCTGCGTCACAGTCATGTGAAATCTTGAGGTCTCCTTTGACGGAAAGTACTCCTTTGGGAGCTGGCATCTTTAGGACGAGGTACACGTAGTGCGGGATCGCCATGAACTTGGCGAGGGCTAGATGCCCAAGGATCGCATGGTACGAAGTCTCAAAGTCTGCCACCTCAAACTTGATGTACTCTGTTCTGAAATTGGACGCGGTACCGAAGGTGACTGGTAAGGTAACCTGTCCCAAGGAGATTGCAGCTTTGCCTGGAACGATGCCATAGAACGGAGATGCTTGATGCCTAACGATACTGCAATATGAAGGCCATGTAGCATGGCTTCATACTCAGCTTCATTGTTTGTGACTTGAAAAAGTATCTGCAAAACATACTTGAGTTGTTCTCCTTTGGGGGAAATCAACAGAACTCCTGCGCCACCACCTTCTAGCTTTAAAGACCCATCAAAATACAAGACCCAGTGCTCTGGACGAGTAGTTGATCTGAAATATTGGAGCTCCATCCATTCAACTGTGAAATCAGCAAGTTGCAAAGACTCTAGAACTAGTGCAATTGAAGCAAGAGGAAGTTAACAACTTCGTCCAAGAGCGCAAAGACTTGGAGGAAGCAATGGAACCTGTCTTCGAATTGCTGACTGCAGAGGCAGAGAACATATCATTCCTGGAGCGTGTACGCCAAATACCAGAGCAATTTGGAGAATTTTGCAAGACGACCTTGAAAGAAGAAGCTAAAGATGTACCCGCAATGTTGAAGCGAGTTCAAATACTGAAAGAAAAAGGCCTTACTGGAGTTGGAATAGCCTTCAGTTTCATGAAGAGGAGAATCCAGCCGCTCCAGGAGCGAGTTAATCTGGGATTTCAGTACGAAGGGATGTCGGATCCGTCTCGTACAGCTCCTGAGGACATTTCTGATAAAACAGTCCTTATGCGACTTAGTCGCATGTTTACTGGTGTTACTGAAAAACCAGTGATAATTGGAGAGTTGTCAAAGGAGCAACCGCTGATGCTAGAAGTAAGTAGTCTTGATACTGAAGTAGTCGTACCATGAAGAATCACAAATATTAATTGTGTTTTGAATGCTGCAGGATGAAACACCATCACTTCTAGCCGATCAGGAGTGGGCAGAGCTTGAAAAAAGTTCATCTGAGAAGACCCTTAGCGACAAGATAATGGATGTCAGCGATGATGAGATTGTGGAAGATTCTGACATCAGTGTTCCACCCCCAATCATCACTGCCAGTAAGTGTCTTGATCACTTAACCAGTAGAAATTGTGGTTCTTGAAATTTTCCCACTGATGTAAATATGCCAAAATTTTTCTAGGCTTCCCAACATCCACTCGAAAGAGAAGGTCCACTCAAAGTAACACTCCTCGGTCAGATGATACCGTGCCGTCTGGTAGCCCAACAAAACGTATCAGGTTGTCACGGATGATCACTGCACCGCAAAGCTCTTCTACTTCGAGTGCTTTGCAAAGTACTCAATCTGGAAGTACGACTAGTTCAAAACGAACAAAGCCAATATTCAAGTTCCAGTTTCAGCCGCTGAAAGCTCCTGAGCCAGCAACAGAGTAAGTGAACTAGCTCTTCAATCTCTTGAATTTGTTACATTCTGGAGTGCTTTGATAACTGGAGTGTTATAATCTGTCAGGGTGCCCAAAGCGACTTCTGCGGAAACTGAGCAACAAGTTGAAATGGAAAAGACGGCAGAGGAAATCGCCGCAGAGGAACAACAACAAATGCCCCAAGACGCTAATGTTGAAGATCCTCCACCACAAGATGCCATGCATAACACGACTGAATTGTCACTGCGAGTAGTGAGTAACCAGCCTCTGGATCTTGTTTCCGTGGAAAGAAGCACAGAGCCTACACAAGCTCCAGATGAAGGTCTACTGCCCAATACCATGGAAGTAGAAGGGCCGCAAGTGGAGAGTCTAGCTGCTCATTTGACACACAACACAAGAGAGAAGTGAGCGTTGCCAAGTTCCGCCACTTGTATCAGTAGAATAGGGAGAGAGGAGAGGTGAGCGTCCGGGAGAGGAGCCGGAGTGTCGGCCCCTCTTCTAGCTGTACCTCTACGGATGCGACTTCACTTCGAGTAACATCCGGGGCATGTCTGGTAACTCTTGTATCTCTCTCTGATTAATTGAGCATTCAGTTCTTGCTTACTTTACTTGCATCGTTCTTCGTTCAATGCTTAGTGGTATAGTATAATTGTATGCTAGCTGCTTAGCTTGTTTGCTTATCTGTCTGCAGTAGATAAGTATTAGTCGACTAGTTTAGGTAAGTATTAGTCGACTAGTTTAGGCTCAGAATCTACCCGTCGCAACGGAGGTGGTAGCCGTAAGGTGGTGACAGCCCTTACGGTCGTTGTAGTCCATCACGTTAGTTCCGGTGCTTTAGGACCCAAGGTTCAGGGTAGTCGGCACCCCTTCTCATCCCTTTCTGTGTGTCGGAGGCCCTGGGCTCTATAGTCCCGAAGCAAGTAACCGTTCGTATCCTCTGAATTGCTCCGTAGTCGGAAGAATACTCTTACCAGACCTGTACCCTCTCTACCCAAGTATCATTTCTCTTCTCTCCTTGTTGTCGTCATCCACCTCATCCATTCCATTTCATCCATCTTATCCAATCCATACCATTCGTTTACTCCATCCCGCTACCCCTGGGCAGCTTAGTTTAGAATCAGACCACTTCTCGTTCTCCGTGGAAATCGATACCTGGAATACTCCCGGGTGAAAGCTACATCGGTATCCGTCCGCTTGCGGATTTATCTGTAACCTTTTACGGATATGTAGTGATGGACTCCTCAGAAGGTGCATCCCTGCACATGAGGCATACAGAATCCTGGAAAGGTGCCATGCAGCCCCGTACGGAGGGCACTATGGTGCATTCCGGACCAATGCCAAAGTCTGGCAAAGTGGGTTTTATTGGCCCAGCATGTACGAAGATGCAAGAGCATTCGTTATGCGGTGCCCCCACTGCCAGAAACACGGAAACATTAACACTAGAGACGCGATGCCTCTCACTAGCAACCTCCAAGTAGAAATTTTCGATGTTTGGGGAGTGGACTTCATGGGTCCCTTCCAGATTTCCGAGGGTTGCCAGTTCATCCTAGTGGCGGTAGACTATGTCTCTAAGTGGGTGGAAGCCCTGCCCTGTGCAGCCGCCGATTCTAGGAACGCGAGATGAATGTTTCATGAGTACATCTTCCCACGTTTCGGCGTTCCTAGGATAGTCATTAGTGATGGCGGATCTCATTTCATCGATACAGCCTTCCGTAAGTATCTTTCAAGTCTGGGGGTGCAGCATAATGTTGCTACATCCTATCACCCTCAGACAAGCGGTCAAGCAGAAACATCAAACAAACAAATAAAAAATATTCTGCAGAAGATCGTAAATGAGATGGGTAGACAATGGAAGGATAAACTCCCGGATGCACTCTGGGCGTATCGTACGGCCTATAAGACGCCCATAGGCATGACCCCATATCAGCTAGTATATGGCAAGACCTGCCACTTACCAGTACAGATGGAGTTCAAAGCTCACTGGGCCATTAGGAAGTGGGATATGAACCTTCCAGCTGCCGGCCTCAAGCGGAAGATCCAATTGGCCGAATTAGATGAAATGAGGGAACGAGCTTACCACAGCTCCCGGCTATATAAGGAACGGACCAAGAGATGGCATGATAAGAGAATCAAGGTCAAAACGTTCAAGCCGGGAGACAAAGTCCTCGTCTTTAACTCCCGTGTCAAACTTTTTGGGCACGGGAAGCTAAGAAGCAAGTGGGACGGCCCATTCACAGTAATCAACGCTGCATCTCATGGGGCCGTCACCCTGCAAAGCGAGGACGGAAACACCTTCAAGGTCAATGGGCAGCGGTTGAAAATTTTCCTAGAACCCGAGCCGCCTCCGCTCGACGACTTAGATGTTGTCGAGTTCGTAGAGCTCTAAACCCTGTCCGTAGAACCCCGGCCCAAATCCATCATCTCCAAATCATTCCGGGCCAAAAACCTCCCAAAAGTCCAAAAGCCACCCTGATCCAAGTCATCCCACGAAGAAATGTTCGAACCAGAAATCGGGCCGTGCACCTGGGAGCCCTGGGACTAGTTCGGGCGAACTGGCCCAGTTCGGCCGAACCCATTGGTTCAGGCGAACTGGCTTCCCAGGCCCCAGGAGCGGATATGCTCGCCCAGATGCATCTACAATCAAAGATATCCCGAGAGTCGCGTGGGAATCGTCGGGAAACTTCGTTTTTCGATCAGAAAAATCCTCGATAAAAACAGAAACTTTCTGTCATCTTTCCCATCTCATCGAAGCCATCTCCTAGCCCCCAACACCTCCAACACAGCCACCATGGCCTCTTCCTCCTCCAAGGGCTCTAGCTACGTCAGCCGGAACGGCGATTCCGCTCACGAGCAAGCTTTCCGGATCTCGGACGTTAGCATGACGTGAGAGAAGCCACGGGGCAGGACACCATCACGCACGTCGTCGCAGCGCCGCGACTCCCCGCTGCGTGCCATGGTCAGCGATATCCTTGCTCCGACCAAAGGAATCAAGAAGCCTCCACGTTCGCCTTGGCCAAGGCCTACCATGGGCGAACTGCGCCCGAGATCGGCATCCTCCTCAAGGGTGCCGGACTTGGGGCTGTGTTTGCTCAATAGGATCGGCAGCCTATCATCACCGGCGGCCCAATGGAAATGCCAAAAGCGAACGTCGCCGAGGGGGACGTGGAAGGATTCGTTCGCTCGCTCGGCGAAGAAGTGTCGCCGTCGTGGCCGCGCCCACCGCGGGCGGCCGGCCGGCCCGCCACCGCCCACCAGGAATAGTTTGTGTGGACGCCAGGCCGGGGCTTTTGGATGCTCCTCGCTTCGTCGTGTTTCTCGTGCTCCGCTACGGGACGGGGCAGCTCGAGCCGAGACCACACCTCCACTTGGAAAGGTTGGATCGCGCACGAATGCATGGGCGCGGCGCGGCACCGTTCAACCGGACGCCTGCGCGCCGTGCACGCGTGCATGAGGCGACGAACTTCGTGATGGGACTCGGTACGCGAGCAGTGGGTTACGCTAAAACGGTACGAGCTCTCTGAAAACATGCCGGGAAATGGAAATGTACGTACACATGTACAAATGCGCATTGACGGTTGATGCACGCTGCTGTTTACAGGAACAACTTCCTTGTTCTCGTCTCGCAAATGAGGTTGCCTTCTGGAACATTATGCACCATGCTCTTAAAGTTTCTTTTTCAGAACATACGTACACAACGTCTTTGTATCTAATTTGACACATGTTTGTCCAATACTAGTTCTGCGAAACTTTCCTGACGAGATCTCACAAACCATTTCTTTTCTTCAAATGTGCTAGACTATGGCAATTGGAATTGGACTAGTGAGCTAAAAAGTCAGAGAAGTGAAATACCATACCCTGCTTTTCTGAGACACTACCCATCTTTCCTTAACCTTGCTGCATACGTGCCATAGGCCCACACATACCTAAAACTCCGTATGTGTGTATCGTTTAAAAAAAAGTCACCTTAATAATTTCTGAACTTGCCATTCATTTCGATTTATAGGTGCAGGTGACCAGGTGTGACTGTGATTTCCCAGATTGCCTTTGCATCGTCATACTCACAGGTCACAAGGTCTGTCAAACTTGCATTTTTAGGAACTATTTTTTCTATTTTAAAATGTAGGTTGTTTTGGCTTTTCTAGATACACATAATTTACCATGTACTAGCAAAGGTGCCCGTGCATTGCTACGGATGAAAATCATATGGATATATTATGACACCAATAATCATGTTTGCATGTGTTTCTAAATAGGATCGTGTAAAGTAAGATCATGTCAACAAACTTTTGATACACAATACCTGCTTGACACCTTGCACGTTACTCGTGACACTTTAGAATTTGAATTTACATTTACTGAAATGTGGGTTCGTCTCATTCAGTGATCAAAATGAGCAAGCAATATGTTTGGAGTTTGACCATGAATCAATACACGAAATCAAGCAGTACTGCTCCTTTTTCATCGGCTACTCTGTTAATCTAGCGCTTAGTCCTTGAAAATTGCTATATTACTAATAAACAACTATGATATGTGATATGCCAACACAATAGAAGTCATAGCAACCTACATGAACATATATAATAAAATTCGTGTGTATTGCTTAAGATATGTGATATGCTGATGTCTGCATATATGTAGATGGCTCACTTACCAGAGAAAATAATTATATGTACCATGCAAACATGACAACGAAATTTTAGTATAATCATAAAATTATTGGCGGGACACATCGCCTCTTGTCCAACATTATCTCTCTTGTGTATTGCTTCATAGAAAGGAAAATGGAACCCGCTGACCAACATCACAGAACAGTCTCTTGCATGCATTTTGTCAACCCTAAAGAAACAATGAAACACATCGTATTCAATTCAGGCTTGATCCTGATTATTCCGGACGCATGCAAACGATAAGAGACACAGCAGGGTAAGCCGACTGGACTCGGAGGCGGAACGGACTGGGAGAGGGTGCGGGTACCGATTGATTTTTAGGAGGTCTTAAGATGGTGGATTAATTCATAAAAATATTAGGAGGTTTTATGTAAAATTATGACGTACCGCTGAATCAATCCTTGCTTTATAATTAGGTAGAGATCTAGATATAATATATATCTAGATGCATAGCAAAATTTATATATCTAAAAATGTCAAAACGATCTACATTTTTAAAACGGAGGGGAGTACATATATACATATGAAGTTATGAGATTGGCAATTGCTTCTTCCTGGGGGTCGCCAAACTGTTAGATGTAATCCCCCTTGTGGCCTTGTTTATCATGCGCTCGTCATCATCCCTGATGATGTTGTCACCTAGGCTGTACTATTTCTCTTTCTCTTAACGAAACACGTGCCTCGCGAAAAAAAGAGATTGTCAATTGCTGTAAATGTATCATACTGCCATAACTCTGTTTTTTCTTACTGAATATGGTCCAAATTGGACCATCACGAACATCACACCATGTTTGCAAGTTGCAACTCTGCCCAAGTGCTCCACATTCACATCTTCAGTATTTATTGCTAGGCAAATATTCTCAAGGTTGGCAAGGTTGGGCATGCTGTTTTGTCGTCCATAAAAATGTGTATTCGTTCTGAATGTTTTTTTCCAGTTCAATTGAAATTTCAAAGGTTTATGTTCCTTCCAATCATGCATTCTAGCATAATCTTCCAACAAGTCGTCACTTCCAACAAGTAACATGGCATCGACGACGGCCACATCAGCTACACGCCTACACTTATTAAGTTGGCATCCCAAATCAGAAAAATTGCATTCTTCCATACAACATCCACTACTGCGCTACAAAAACGAACCCAGTCGAAAGCACACAGCTCAGCCACTACCATACTATCTCTATCTTCCCTCCCTGTATGGCCACATCACCGCGGCGTCGCATATGAAGCTATCTCTTCAGCGAAATAGACCATTGAATGCGGAATGTACAATGGATCAAGCCAGAGAAAACTAAATTTAAACAACACGAGCAGAAGTTGCATGCGCGAGCGAGCGAGCTCGATGCCGATGATGCCCGATGGCGTTCATGCATGTTCACCATTGGTACTTGGCCTTGACGAGGACTTCCTCGTAGAGCTCGGCGGCGTGGTCCCAGCTGAGGTCCTGCGACATGCCGCGCTCCTGGATGCCCTTCCAGCTCTCCCTGTGGTTCCGGTACGTGTCGAGGCAGTGCCCGAGCGCCTCGATCAGCTTGTTGGGCTCGGCGCGGTCGAACGTCCACCCGAGCCCGGTGCCGCCGAACGGGTCGAACGGCGCCACCGTGTCCCTCAGCCCGCCCACGGCGTGCACCACGGGCACGGTGCCGTACGCCATGGCGTAGAGCTGGTTCAGCCCGCACGGCTCGAACCGGGACGGCATCAGCAGCACGTCGGCGCCCGCCGTGATGCGGTGCGCCATGGGCACGGAGAACCCCACCCACCCGCGCACCTTGTCGTGGTGCATCCGCTCGAAGTGCTGCAGCATCCGCTCCAGGTCGCCGCGCCCGGTGCCCAGCATCACCACCTGCACGTCCTGCCCCGACAGCCACGGCATCGCGTCGCCGATGATGTCCACGCCCTTCTGCCCGTCGAGGCGCCCGATGAACCCGAGCAGCGGCACGTCGTCGCGCTCCTCGAGGCCGAGCTCCCGCTGCAGGGCCGCCTTGCACTGCCGCTTGCCGGCGTCCAGCGTCCGGAGGCTGTAGTTGGTGTAGCCGTCCGACCGCAGGTGCACGTCCACCTCCGGGTTCCACTCCTGGTGGTCGATGCCGTTCACGATGCCGTTGATCTTCCAGTCGTTGGACCGGATGATGTCGTGGAGGCCCCAGCCTCCCTCCACCGTCTTCAGCTCCCACAGGTAGCCCCGGCTGACCGTGACCACCCGGTCCGCCATCTTCAGGCCAGCGGCGAAGATGTTGGCGTGCTCGCCGCCGACAGGGTCGTACAGCTCGAAATGCTGGAGGTAGTGTTCAGGTAGGTCCATGTACGGGAATTCATCTACAGGGCCACGACCCTGCAAACAAGAGGGAAATCGTTAGGATCCAGAAGGTGAAGTCTGTACTTGAGAACCGGCCCAAAGCAATAATAGACCGAACATCTGAAACAATGGAATGACAAATTGAAAAAAAATGGATGCCAATCGTTCGGTAACCTTCCATCCTCCATGATCATAACGGAGCCATTATAAAATCTAAAGAAATAAAGCGGCAACAGTACAAAAGAATCGTGATTATGAGAAGGAAAGACCTGGTGAGCTATGTTATGTATGACAAGAACGGAGCGAGTGTACTGCATTTGGCCATTGTCTCTGTAGTATGCTTTCAGATAAACAGGCAGGAGAGCAGTGTGCCAATCGTTGGCAATGAACACCAAATTGCCATCACCATAGCAAATACCACCGCATGGGACATGCCAAGGAACCTGAATATTATGGATCAACACAACAGACAGACCAGTGTTCTTAGTCACATATATAACAGAACAATATTCAGGTACAGCATATGGAGGAACGTGCCAATGAAACAAATATTGTAAAATTGTCATGAGCGATAGGGAGAATCAATGTAAAATATCATTCGTCGGTGTACAACATGAACCTAGGAGTCCACCAATTTGACATATGACTGGATTTAGATTTGTATATGACAAACTATTGATAACTGCAATCCCAAAATTCAGATTGTTTCAATATGATTGATAGTAGAGTTCGCGGGGGTACCTCAACAGCAACCTTGCAGAACAAAATCATGCGCTTCATAATTTCCTGAAGAAAAATGGGAAATCGTATTTCAATCAAAAGCACTTTGGCTAGATCTCAGATAGCCAGTGCAGTGAAAGTGAATTCTGAAGAAACAAGGGAAAGGAAGATTTACCTGTCTATTTCCCCCATATATGTCAGCTTGACGGTGCCGGAAGAGAGGTGCATCAATGAACACAAAATCAACTCCATCGATGAATGCATGGAAATATTTCACTTCCAAGTCCTGTAAGACAAAACAAATGCCAATTGAATTAAATATATTGCGATTTTTAGGCCTTGGCATTTTCTATGTCAATCTCCCATTTGATCAGTAGGTTTACACGTACCTGTCCTGCAGCTTTGTAGTATTTCGTGATTCCCATGTCAAAGGCTTCCGCATATTCCCCATATCTTGGTACCACAACCTTAAATTGAAACAAACATTCCACCAAAATGTTAGACAAATCATCTTTTAAGTCTACTCAGGGTACCTGATTTAAAATATGACAGTATGTGATCTCCAAGTTTGTATGCTATCTTAGTTACACAATACAATGTAGCCATTTATAATGATATGATCATTTCTGTATCGCTATCCGAAGAAGTAGTTTCTGAGATGATGATCATTTGTGCGCGATGCAAATATTTCAAAATAAAACCGCTATAAGGGAGTGATGCTAGCGCTTTGTATCATATATATGATCAAGGTTTCAGATGTTTGTGGCATTAGAGCCGTAAAATCACTTTCTGATCATGTTGTTTATGTGCAATCAACCTACCTAGCATTTCATCAAATCTAACCATGTGCATCTCAAGTTACCAGAGCATAGATTTACCAGCTGACAATACTGAAAATGCCGATAAAAGAAGTAAGGAAACCAAAGAATAAGAACTGGAAAATCACTTTCAGATCATGTTGTTCATGTGCAATCAACCTACCTAGCATTTCATCACATCTAACTATGTGCATCTCAAGTTATCACAGCAAATATTTACCAGATGATAAAATACTGAAGATACCAACAAAAAACGAAAGGCAACCAAATGAAAAATAGAAGCCTGATTGTGCTACCATAACACGATGGCCTCTTCTCGCCAAAGCCTTGGGCAGAGCTCCTGCAACATCTCCAAGACCACCTATAATATGCAATGATGATTGCTCACATCAGTCATTCATGCAACCTGGAAATCTGGAACGAATAGCAGGAACAGTAATGTCCTTACCTGTTTTGCACCAAGGAGAACATTCAGCAGCCACCACGATGACGTTCATGACATTCTCCCCGGCCAAAGGGCCAGGATCATCGTTCTCGTAATGTTCAAAAGAACCAGCAGCATCTGCACCAACCCCGGCGGCATCATCCTTCGTTTCGGCAGGCTCGTCGAAACCGATATATTTCTTGAAATCCCATTCGGCCTCTTGTACCACAGGCGTTGGCTTAGGCGCAGGTGGAGTAGGAGGAGGAGGTGCAACTGGATTTGCAACTCCTTCGGTATCAACCTGTGCGCGTCTCTTCTCTGCAACTTCAGCATTGCCACCGGTTTCAGGATTGGGAATGGAAGCTCGTGGCGGCACGAAGCTTTCCTCAGATGCCGGCGGCGGCGGCTCCAAGGATGGGACGACGACTGTCCTCGGCGCTATGTCTTCGGTTGGAAGGATCACGGTGTACCCCGGACCTTCGAACTTCACTATGCTCACCGGCGGCGCGGCGACGATGGACTTGGTCTCGCCGCCGGCCAGCGCGCCGTTCTGGCTGGTCGCGGCGCCGCCCCTGGCCGGGTTCCCCGTCGCTGAGTCGTAACGGCCGACCGGCTGAACAGGATCCCTCCGTTTGTAGACCTGTGCGCACGGACACACGTCGGTTTCAGAAAAAAGAAGAAAAAAACGAGCAGCGATCCTACATCGAGGGGCAGGTGAGGTAGGCCGGCGTGGACCGAAACTAACCGCCTTGCGCCGCGCGCGGGGCTGCCTGGTGGCGCCAGCGCCGGCGTCGGCCCTCCGCTCCTGCGGCGCCGCGGCGGCCGCCGACGACATGGCGCCGCGGCGGGATGGATCGGCCGTCGATCGGGGGGAGAGGAGAGGAGGCTCGCTCAACGCGACGCGGGCCGCCGGCCGTCGGGGGCGCGCGGGCGGTGGGCAGCAGCGATAGGTGCGTGGAGTGGCGCCTGAGTGAGGAGGACTGAATGAGGCCGGGGGTGGAGTGTACGGCGGCGCGGCCGTGAATTTGTTGCGGCGCCTGGCGAGTGGGGCCAAAGGGGGGGTCGCGGCGCGGACGGCGCGCGAGCAGCCGGGGACGGGCGGGCGCGCGGTGACGCGCCTGCGGACGCCACCGAGCACGAGTGGGGTGCCGGGCGCGCGAACGGCCTCGCGTCGTTTGCTCGCGCTTTTGCGGCTGGCGCGCGCGCGAGCACGAGCACGAGCCGTTTCCTCCTCGGTGCGCTTCGGCTACGGGCTACGGCAGCGCAGCGGGCGAATGGCGGTGTTTGGCCTATGACACGGGGGCCCGGCGCCCCAGGGGTCCCAGCTGTCGGCCGCACGGGTGGCGCGGAGGGGATCTGCTGCTTCCAAATGTGGGTACGAATACGATGAGCTAGCGGAAAACGGCGTGCTCCGGGGGTTGTTCACTTCTTTACACTGAGTCACTGACTGACTGATCCTTCTCGAACATGGTACTCGCAGTGGGCCCCACTCGCGAGGGAGCAGAATAGCGTGCCGTGCCGTGCTGACCGTTGGTTGGGCCGTGCCTTGGAAGCGAGACTGATCGATGTGTGCGCAGGATAAATGTGACAGTGTGTGTGATGATCGAAGCGGGTTGGGCAGCCTGGCTCTGCAGTGCTGACAGCCGGGTCCAGTTGTTAGAGCTAGCACCGGCGGCCATCGAGACGTGCGTGGCTCGAACGTTGAAAGAAAGCCAAGCCTACGGCGTGCTGACTGGTGTCGTGACGGGCGTGCACCGTAACGGCGCATGCGGGAGAGTACGTACACGCCCCGATTCTCCAGTGCAAACGCACTCTACTGTCGTTCGGGTGGGGGACGGCGTGTGTGGCCGTTCGGGATGCACGGTAGCGCTTGTCTCCGTAGCGGGGATAGATAGGAGCGCATTTTCGAGGCGTCTATTACTGTCCCTCCATCTAAAATCTGAATAATGTTGAGTTGCTAGACCAACTCTTTTAGGTCACCTCTTCTTCCTGCCCACCAAATTAAAACCTCTGGAGCTTTCCTTCCCACGCTTCGCAGAATCGCAGCTAGGTCCATAAATATATGGCCTGGACAGTCTTACTAAATTGACCAGGGAGAGTACGTACATGTACAAAATCGTTTATATGACGAATGATTAATTCATACACACATGTATCCATTGTTTTTCTCCTTTTTTTTTCTTTTTTTCCCCCTGCCTCTTGTACTACATGTGTCCACCCGCCAGCGCCTAGCTTGACGTTCCGTTGGTGCCGACGGTGATGTTGAGCTTCCTGAGCGTCTCGAGCGCGATGAGCTCGTTGGCCCTGTCCGTGGGGTGGTACTCGTCCCAGAACACGTACTTGCTGCGGTCCTTGCACAGCGTGGACACCGGCGTGCAGGTGAGCGTGGGCCGTATCTTCCCCAGCGAGCAGCAGGGCGCCCGCGAGTTGTTGAACCCGTACTTGTAGGGCCGGTCGATGATGTCCTGGAAGTAGTCGTAGGCCTCGCCGAACATGAACGTGGCGTTGGGCAGCGACGCCGACAGCCGGCCCATGAGCGCCCCGGCCTGCGCGTTGAAGCTGCGGGCCAGCTTGTTGGTGGACTCCTGGCACCCGCCGGAGGAGGTCAGGTACCGCTGCAGCGGGATGCAGCCCATGGGGCCCAGCCCGAAGAAGGTGAGCCGCCGGGCCCCCAGCGCGTGGAGCAGCCGCAGCTGGGCCTCCAGGGTGCTCACCATGTGCTTCACGAAGGTGTCGCCCGTGTAGGTCCACGAGTCGGAGTAGACGGGGAGGAGGTAGTTGTTGATGAAGTCGTTGGCGCCCATGGCCACCACGTAGTAGCCCTCGCCGAAGAACTTGTCCGCCGCCGCCTTGCCGATCTTCTCCCGCATGAACTCCTGCGTCCCCTGGAACAGCTCGATCTGCTTGTACAGCGAGAACCTCTGGATCTGCGCGCATTAATTCAGTCGAAAGAGCAATCAGTTTCTGATCGATGTTCATGCCTGCTGTTTATTTTCTTCATATAGAAAAGAAACAAAAGAAAGTGTCGTCTTACAAAGAGGGAGGATGTCTCGTTGAGGATTCCGCCGCCGCCGGAGGCGTAGTTGACGCCGCTCTTGAGGATGGTGTCGGCGTCCAGCGAAGGGTCCAGGAACGCCGGGGGGCGCGGCAGGCCCATCTTGTCGCCGACGATGTCGGCGACGGTGCGGCCGTTGCAGAAGCGGCCGTTGGGCATGCCGCTGCCGAAGTCGATGCCGTACCACGGAAGCGCGGCGCGGGCGAGGCTCTTGGTCAGGTAGTTGTTGTTGCCCACGTCCGACAGCGAGTCGCCGAAGATGAACTGCACCACGTCGCCGCGGCACAGCCCCAGGAGCAGCGCCACGGCCATGGCCACAGCCAGCGGCTTCCTCTCGGCGCGAGCCATAGCCATGTCTTGGAACGAATGCTCTGTCTCGAGGTCGAGGCGGCGACCTGCAGGGAAAGCCTCGATCTTTTAACGGCGAGGTGAGGTGATCCACCGACCGCTGCTTCTAGTAGTTAACCAGGGCTTGACTGGATTTGCATGGACAGGTTTAGAGGTTAGGGATGGTGATCGGCTCTTGGGTTTTGAAGTTGCGAGCTCAGGGATGGATGTGGTTTGATGCACCTATCTACCAACCTGCGAAGCGTGGATAGGAGCTTTTTGGTGGCAACTGTGGCAAGTAGAGGAGTTGGCCTAACATGAAACCGTTTGCTCGTTTGGTCGCCTGTCAGCCCGATGGCGACTTTGATGGAGTGCTTTTGTTCATTGGAATATGTTATGATTACCAAAAGAACCCTCTTGTGTAGTGCTTCCGCTACTCTCTCTTTAGATCATACAGTCAAAAACATCTGAGTTTGACCATTAGTATGTCTTTAAATATTTCAAATGAACTTTTAGTTTTTCTAGATGTCTTCAATAGTTAGTTCTAAAATATTACATACTTGTTATATTTTGAATGTGTTTAAATTACAAATTCATGATCCAAATAGTGTGTCTTGATGACCGACTGAAGCAAGAACTGTTTGAAAACCGGAGGGAGTGGCTGTTTTTCAAAGTGCTAGAAACAGACCAAAAAGAGTGTCCATGGTGACTTAGTGATTACGAGACAAATGAAGGGAAGTCAGATCAATATTGTTGCATTTTGTTGATTATTTGAACATTCAATTTGACAGTAAAACTCGAACAATTGATTTTATTTTCAAAGAATCTGAATTGTCCCTCCATGACAAGCACATTTTCTTGTTTAGAAATAAAAAAATCAATCATTGGCATTAGGTAGCACAAGTAAATTTCCATGCCAAGCGGCTTCCTGGCTCTAATGAGCCATTTTGTTGTAAAGAAAACCGATCATTTTCTTTGCAATATACCAGGGAACTTCAAACATTATCCATCTATTATTGCTAACCCTTGCGATCATGCGAAAACATAGATTCTGCTATTTTGCTGTGCAACATTACTTGGCTAAAGTAGTGATCAATTTCCATTTTTTACCTACTTCATCTCACCTTTTTCTCTTTTTTTCAACAAGTTACCATATTTTCGTTTTCAGAATTTTTCTCATGTCTGTTTTTGTTGATTCAACATCTTGTTTACATATCCATTATGTTGATTTAGCATTTACAAAAGAAATATCGACTCAAGTTTTTTTTCTACAAGGATGTTGACTCAATATCTTTAGTGATCAACTTTTCTATATGAGAAATCTTGATTCAAGATTTTTTAAAAAAATAATTCAATTTTTTTACAAGAAATGTAATTCAAAATTCTTTACAAGATGTTTTTATTCAGTGTTATTTTACACATGTATTGAATCAATGTTTCTAGTGTCTAATCTTTTGTATTAGCTAACCACTACTCTAGTCAGCTAAGAATTACTGCACCACTAAATAGCAACCAAGAACGCAGCTCTAGAGTTTCAGATCATCTCATTCCACACCAAAACAAGAGACGTATTCAACGCTGAACACAACGCAAAATCTAGATAGGAATTACTATAAATCATTCACGCGAGGAGATGGCGTGTTTGAGATGTAACTATATCAATAACATTTTGAGGATCTATCATCAGGAAATTTCATAATTATCAATAAATAAATTATTACCACCTCCTGTTAGGGAGTGTGTAAACCAGTAGTACCAAATAAAACTCACTCTTGAATTACGGATCATAGCCCAGCCTCGTTACATTATATAAACGAAAAAAACCTAGATTAGACATGACACGAAATAAGGTAGGCAAAACTAACTCACTCAAAGGGCACAATCTGAATCACATTTAAAGAGATCAATTTTAGATAAATCATGGGCATGGCATATGCGTGGAATAAAGTGGTCGCATTTGGTACTTGCAAAGCGAAACTGGGCGCCTCTTGAAGCTCTTTTCTCCAGCGGAAGCAAACTACGCAGATCTCTCTAGTATACTTCTTCGTGCCACAGTGGCGACCCTCAAATCTCAAGCTGCAAGGTTAATTTGAGATACTGAGCCTATATACTTTCTCACAGAAAGGGGCACCACAACTACTATACCTACCCCTACTTCTACCGCTCATTTGTTTTGTTCCCAAGTTTCTGGTCCTTTTCTTTTTGTTCCTTGCTTTCCCACACAATGGGGAAATTGTGCCGATTAATAGTGGACGACGAAAAATTCTCTTCTCCTCATAACAGAAACAATCTTAACTCCAAATTTGAATACAAATTTTATATAATTTTGATTGATTCTCAATATTTTTCTGAAATCGACTTTGGAATGTATATGTCTCCCCAGCATTCACTATTTTTCTTTTTGAAAAAACGCACAACAAATTTGCCATCCACTTATGGATGAGCATAGAACACATCCTTAGAATTTATGGGACGTTTTTCTTTATGAACTTTAGCAGCTATTCACTTCACCGTAGGCGCAAAGCTGCTCTCTTACATCTCTATCTCCTCTCGGCCCTCTTTCTTGAATCCAAAATATACACAAAATTACGATAGTTAGAGCCAATGCATCGACAACGGAAATAATTTTTAGTTTTTGCACCTTCTTTGGTAACGTGGTGCCGCTGCAAATTTGATTATTTAATGGCACACCCATGTTGATGCTTGCTATTTATCTTTTATTTTTATAAAAGGAAAGGATGCATAATTAGAAACCCAACTCTTATGTAAACACAAACTCTTATGTTATGGTTATATTATTTGGTTGTTAGTTTTAGATATTGACTCTTTAATATTCTAGACCGTTAGATCATCATAAAATTCAATGACGTTATATGTATTTTTTTTATTTTTTTTAAGTAATTTCTAAACCTCTTGCCGAATATGGTGGCTTATTTTATATAACTTTTGACAATGATACTAAGATAATAAATACAAAAATTGTAGAATTAAAGGTTGGGCAAACACTCTGTTAGATGTAAATTTTTGACCTTTTAGTATGTTGATTAATTGGACAATTAGAGACCACGAACACATAGAGCTCATCGAATACAATCCGTTTGACTATTCACATGAGTTGTTTGAAGTTTAAATACTCCCTCCATACCCATAAATCAAGTCGTTTTGGACAAGAATCCAGTCAAACATTGGGAATATAAATCATGAATAACTTTTAAATTATTGAGTTTGAAAATGTAAAAACTATGTGAATAGATTTGTCTTGCACAATACTTCCATAAAAGTATACATATGTCAATTTTTAACAAATACTTTTATAAAAATAAGAAGTCAAAGTTATGCTTTGAAGACCATGTCGTTGTCCTAAACGACTTGTTTTATGGGTATGGAGGGAGTAATGAAGTTACATTTATCCCTCCAGCGCCCGCCCCCCTCTCCTACTCTCTCTCTCCTCCACGCCGCCCCTCCCTCTCCCTCTCCTTCACGCCTCCCCCTATGTCGGGTCCCAGTCGTCGCCCTTGCTCCGCGTGGATCTTGGTCGGAGCCTGTGGCGTGTGGCCGAGCAACGACGGCTTCGACGGATAGCGTGAGCGACAAAGCGGCCAGCGGTGGGCGCCGCGGGGTGGACAACGTGGCATGCGGCTCCCCGGCGGCGCATGAACCCTCGCGATGGTGGGACGACCAACGGTGGGGGCGTCGGGCAGGCGGTCGCGCGGCTCACCTCGGCTCCGCGGGTGGCTCCCGCACCTCCTCGTCCACATTGTTCATTTGCTTGGGCAGGGCGATGGTAACGAAAAGGTGCATGGGCGAGGCATGCGACGGAGATCGTACAACGGCGAAGGAGCAGGGTCTCGCGACTGACGTCGCTACGGTGGAGGAGTAGGGGTGGCTCGCGGCCAACCCCCGAGGCTGGGTGTCGCGTCAGCGAAGGAGCCGCGGCGCGGCATCTTCACTGCGGAGGAGCACGGGGCGGGGTGGTTGGAGCTGCGGCGGCAAAAGGGCGTGAGTGTTGCAGCGCGGTGTATAGTGTTTCTGTTCCTCATGCTGAGATGGGAATAGAGGAATCCTGAATTCCTGATGGATGCTATTTTACCGTGTCTTTTAGAGGAGACCGGTGCAACGAAAATTACTCTGCAAGAATACTACAGGAGCGGGTGGCGTACCTAGTGCGGATAGCCTTATTAATCATATTCGGTCTAGACTTATTAGATTGATGTGGACCATTAGATCTTTATAAAATCCGATGGCGCCTATTTTCTCTTTTTTTTATTAACGAAATAATATACACCGTTAGATCTTCATAAAACCCGATGGCTTATATTTTCTCTTTTTATTTGGATTAACGAATTAATATGAACCGTTAGATCTTCATAAAATCCGATGGCTTACATTTTCCTTTTTATTTGGATTAACAAATTAATATGGACCGTTAGATCTTCATAAAATCCGACGGTATATATTCTTCTCTTTTTGGATTAACGTGGGAATTTCTTGGTTCTCTCGGCGAACGTGGTGGTTCATTTTAACACTATTGTTATAATATAATAATAGATAGATAGTAACTATTACCCCCGTTCATCTATATTTGACGTTTCGAACTTTTTGACATGTAACCAGTTCTGAAACATCAAATAAAAAGAATCGAATGTTGTATCATATAATTAACCAGCCACTCAATTCTTCAATTTTATAAATCTATAAAAATCTACGGAGTATCATGCAACAAGATGGCAGGTTTGAGATGTAGGAGTAGTTCAAAATATCAATTGCATATTTAGGGTCATCAGAAAATTTCATAATGTATAAAAAAATTATTACCATCTCCTGGCATCATCCGTGTAAACCAGCAGCCTATCAAACAAAACTCATTCTTCAATTTCAGGTCATAGCCCAGCCTGTTGGGGATCGATTTTCTGTGTCAAGCTCACCCCCGGTTCTTCATCTAAGAAAGGTCCTCAGCGCATCAAACATAACCAATTACACCACAACCTATCCCTGAAAGCTTCTCTGGTGTTTAGTTTCGTTTAAAAACAGGTACGATGACCCGTCGTCACTTTAGAGAGCTTCGCCGCCAAGGAAAGGTCGCAAGCCCAAGAGGAAGCGCGACTAAACGCGTGCGCCAAGGAAAGGTCGCGAGCCCAAAAGGAGGTGCGACCAGGCGTGTGCGTCGAAAGAAAGGTCGCGCCTACAAGACAAGGTGCGGCGAGCCGCCCACCCAAGACAAGGTTGCAGCTGCACGAGACAAGCCGCAGCATCAAGGCGGGAGCCAATTAGAGGAGGTTACGATTAGAGTGTACAACTTGAGTTTGTATACTGTTGTAAAATGCCAACGATACCCCCGGCCGTTGTCTGATAGGGTCTTGCGTGCGCGGAGCAGGTGGGGGGTATCGGATGTAATTGGGTAGCCGAGCGGCCACTATAAAAGGCGACCCCTGTACATAATCGAGGGGAGGATGAAAAATAGAAAAAGTTCCCGAGTTTACTTGTCTTGTGTTAGCTTGCGAATTCTAACACCACGTCATTGTTTCTTACCTATTTGGTGTAACCTTATTAAATTTGACACCAACAGTTTGGCGCCCACCGTTCGTGAGTGTACGAAAGAAAGCCCACATGGCTCCCAAGCATAAGAGTATATCCGCTATAGCAAGAGAAGATGCGACAGAAGAAGAATGTGAAGAGGTTCTCCCGTCAGACCCTTCAGGGAGCGGTATAACTATAGATAAGAACAAGGAAATCGAGTCACAACGGCAGCTATCCAAGATTGAAGCCGCCAAAGCTGACAAAAGAAAGGTCGAAGCCGATGCCGCAGCCGTAGCAAAGAGAAAAAAGCTCGAGGCACTCAGGCAAGACGCGGACGAAACAGCTCAAGAAGTAAGAGAAAGAGAAGAGTTGCAGAAAGCCAAAATGGAGTTAGAAAATTTGGAAAAATTAAAGGAGAAAATGAAGGCCGAAGCTATCGCCAAGAAGCGCGCGACAAATACAAGACAAGAACTTGCCAATGCGCGAGCGAAAATCCAAAAGCTGCAAGCAGAGCTCGAAGCTCTAAATCCCTACGATTTCGAAGAAGAGCTCACAATCCGCTACAACAACGGACCTTTCATGAGAACACCTGTCTCCAACCAATTCGTGAGTGCAAGCGGCAATCTACCAGCTACTCAGACACAAAGCCACAACATCAAGAGCATCGACACCTTCGATCCTCTCTCTCCGGCCCTTCAATTAGCGCCATGGCCTTTATCTTACAGAAGTACGTCGGTACCCAAGTTTGACGGCATGACAGACGCAAGACAGTTCCTAATGGCTTATGAAGCAGCAATCGCATCAGCTGGGGGTGATGAGATCGTGCTAGCAAAATCATTCGTCATTGCGTGCGAAGGAGCAGCTCTAAACTGGTACTCGCTGATAAAGCCAATGTCTATTACTTCTTGGCAAGATCTGAAGGAGAGATTCATAGCCAATTTCAAGGGTTTCCGTCGCAACTCACTCACAGCTAGTGACCTGTTCAGCTGTGTTCAAGGAGACAAGGAACCTCTGCAAACTTACTATCACAGATTCATTCAAATGAGAGCTCAAGCACCAAACGTTTCAGACGAGGTGGCAATAGAAGCCGCGATAAAAGGCCTCAAGATCGGCCAATGCGCAAATGCCCTCATTCTAGAACCTCCTCCCTCGCTTGCTGCGCTTTACGACACCCTTGAAAAATGGTGTCGGGCAGACAACGATCACCGCAGAAGAATTGAAGAAGCAAGGAGAAGCAAACTGAGCGCTCAAGGGGGCAACGCACCTCAACAAGGTCATCAACGACAAAGCTACCAAAGGCATGCTCAACCAATCTATCAAGTGGAAAATGTACCGAACCCTGAAGAGTCGAACTTCATCCATCACCTTTCCATTTCCAGCAAGCTAACAGTGTCTCAGTCCAACAACCTATCCAAGCTCAAGTGCCCAAAGAAGAAGAGGTAGCTCAGAAACAGCAAAAACAAGAAGCAAATACCCAAAGCAACGCCTTGCCAACAGTTGGCATGATTTTACCCATCTCCGGGGGGTCGTCTTTAACCTTCGAAAACAAAAGGCAGAGAAGAGATTATTTCCGATGCGTCAACAACATCGCAGTCGAAGGACCGATAAAAAGGTCACAATGGTCGCATATCCCCATCACCTTTTCGGAAGATGATCTGAAACTAAGGAATTTCCCACATAATGATGCAATGGTCATTGAGGCTAACATAGCAAGGTGGATCATTGGCAGAATCCTAGTCGATAACGGTAGCTCAGCCGACATCATTTTCGCCAGCACATTTGACCATATGAAATTAGACAGGTCCTCGCTCCAGCCAGCGGATAACCCGTTGTGTGGGTTTGGGGGGAAAAGGGTACCTGTCCTCGAAAAAGTCGATCTGCCGGTCTCATTCGGGGATCTTGACAATGCACGAACCGAATATATCACATTTGATGTGGTGGACATATATTTCCCCTATTTTGCGATCTTTGGGAGAGGGGAGGTCTGCGTCTAGTAACAAGGTGCGGGGCTCCGACGCGCCAAGAAGAAGTTTGCGTTGGAAGACAAGGTACCGACCCCGGGCGCATCGAGAGAGATCCGCGATTGGCGACAAGGCGGAAAGCTCGGACGCGCCCAAAGAAAGGTTCTGTGGACCAGAAACGGCGACCCGAGAATAGGGCCAGGTCCATTGATTTACCACCATCAAAAGGTAAACAGGTCGATGCAGTCTCTTGAACGTTATCCTCCGTAGAATGACCAAACGAGGGTATCGACACCCGCTCTCGGGGAGGGGTTTCGTCCCTGCCTCGCCTTGAGACAACAGGCATAGGAGCTGGGGCCTGCTCCTGAGCAGGTAAGTCAGTTTGCCCCACCTCAGACTGCGTCATCCGGGGCACATCAGCTGCACAAGTTCGGCTCGGGGGCGCCTGGGGCTGCTCGGCACTTGACAAGGTGATCAACCCGCTAGCCGTCGACGGCACCTCACCCCTCGCAGTCTTTGGCAACCTCTCCTGAGAGAGCTTTTCGACGCTAGAAGAGCGATGCCTTTTCCTTTTTTCTAGGTCAGAGGTTTTGTGCGGTCGAATCGCCAACACTTTTGCATCACCTCCCTCAGGGCTCTCTTTCCTTTTTAGCTGAAACTCAATCCCGAAAAATGTGTATTCGGGGTTCAAAAAGGCAAAATCCTTGGATGTCTGGTTTCGATCAAAGGAATCGAAGCAAATAGCGACAAGGTCATGGCCCTGGCACGAATGGAGGAACCAAAGTGCAGAAGAGACGTTCAAAAGCTCACTGGCCGCATAGCCGCCCTGAGCAGGTTCATTTCCAAGTTAGCTGAAAGAAGCCTACCCTTTTTCGATGCACTCAAGAAAGCCGACAAGTTCAAATGGGGGCCAGAACAGAAGCAAGCCTTCGCAGACCTCAAGGATTATCTGCAACATCTAACAACCTTGTCTCCACCAGCAGCAGGGGCAACCTTATTGCTATATGTAGCCGCCTCACAGTCTGCGGTCAGTGCAGCTCTGGTTCAGGAGCGAGAGAAGGAGGGTTCCAAAGAGCAGCTCCTGGTATATTATGTATCTGAGGCTCTAGATAAGACAAAGAGAAACTACTCTGAAATAGAAAAAATCATCTACGCTATGGTAATGAGTTCAAGAAAGCTCAGACATTATTTCGAAGCACATCAAATCATAATCCTCACTGATCAGCCAGTCAGGGAGATCGTAAACAACAAAGATGCACCTCCCCGTATCAGGAAGTGGGCAGCTGAGCTATCCGGTTTCTCCATTACCTTCGAAAACAGAGCAGCTATCAAATCCCAGGTATTGGCGGATTTCATAGTCGACTGGACATCTCCAATTCCAGACAAGGTCCCGGAGGCACAAGAGCCCGAGTGGTTGATAAGGTGCGACGGGGCTTGGGGGAGCAAAGGCGCCGGAGCTGCTGCAACCATCACCACACCGGCCGGAGAAAAGCTACGATATGCGGTCAGGTTGGAATTCAACGGCAAAGACGATGTAAGCACAAACAACGTAGCAGAATACGAAGCACTGCTATTGGGCTTAAGAAAAGCTAAAGCTTTAGGAGCAAGGTCGCTTGTCATCAAGACTGACTCGGAGCTAGTTTCCAAGCAAGTGGAAAAAGAATACACAGCCCAAAATCCCGAGCTTATCAAATACCTTCAAGCAGAAAGATGCCTGGAAAAGCATTTCAAAGGCTATACCGTCGAGCATGTGGGCAGAGAACATAATGGAGAGGTCGACGCACTCGCTAAAGCGGCCTCCAGAAAAGAGGAGCTCCCGGCCGACGTATTTTACGAAGTTTTAACCACACCCAGCGTCAGAGAAGTTGATGCAAAGCTGGTAAACATAGTATGGGAAGATTAGCTTATGAGAGCAGAATTCACCTTTGGGACGACCCGTACCTCTTCAGGATATGTAGTGATGGACTCCTCAGGCGGTGCATACCCGCCCATGAGGCATATAAAATCCTGGAAAGATGCCATGCAGCACCTTATGGAGGTCACTATGGAGCGTTTAGGACCAATGCTAAAGTCTGGCAATGTGGATTCTATTGGCCTAACATGTATCAAGATGCTAAGGAGTTTGTCAAGAGATGCCCACGTTGCCAGAAGCATGGAAACATAAACACTAGAGACGCGATGCCACTCACCAGCAACCTTCAAGTAGAAATCTTTGATGTCTAGGGGATCGACTTCATGGGTCCTTTCGAAGAGGTTCTTTTGGCAGAACATTGTTTGCAGATTCGGGGTCCCTTATGAGATTACAGTAGACAACGGCAAGCAGTTCGATTGCCAACTCTTTAAAGACTTTTGCCACAGTGTCGGCACCATCGCTAAGTTTGCATCCGTGTACCACCCACAGTCCAACGGAGCTGTTGAAAGAGCCAACGGCATTATCTTACAAGGCATCAAGAAAAGGTTGCACGACCAGGAAAAAAAAGGCAAGTGGATCGAAGAATTGCCAAAGGTAGTTTGGTCCCACAACACCACAAAATCCAGAGCTACACAGTTCACACCCTTCAAGCTGCTGTACGGCGAAGAAGCCGTAAGCCTAGAGGAACTAAAACACAAAAGTTTACGCACCAGTTCAATCCCAAAAGGAGAGCTCAACTCAGTAGACAAAGACTTATTAGAAGAGGAAAGACTAAATGCGGCAGCAAACCTCACCAAGTACCAAGCCGAGACAAAGAAATGGAGGGACAAGAAAATCATAAGTAAAGAAATAGGTCCTGGTGACCTTGTCCTCAGGAAGAAGCCAGGGGCTAACCTAGGAAAGATGAACGAGAAATGGGAAGGACCCTACCTAGTCTCTGCAAGCAACAGATCAGGGTCGTTTCACTTGATCGACGAAACAGGCAAGGAGCTACCACACACTTGGAATGTGGATAGCCTCAAGAAGTTCTTCGTCTAAAGGCAGCCCGACACCGCAAACTTTTGTTTAATCATTTCAGTTTCACCTTCTTTGGTTTTTTTCAACCTTATGTAATTTTCTTTACCTTTTCAAAAGGCCATACTCTTTTCCTCACGGGGAAAGCCCCATCCTGGGGTGTGAGGTTTTTAACGAGGCGGACCTACTCTGTAAATTGCTATTTATCTATAAAGCAATAATTTCCCCACAAAATGTGCACTCTCGAAAAAGCACCAGACGGTGCAGATTTCGTAAAACTTCGGTTAGCTCTTCGAAAGAAAATTTTCCGTTCAAAGATCGGAAAGGTTACTTTCTTCAGACTAAAAACCAAAATGGTAAAAACTACCAAATCTCATTCAAAGACGGGACTAATCCCCGCACCTTTCTGACTCGCAAAGATGGGCGAAATACCCGCACGAGCATCGAAAGGAACCTAATATCAGCAACCCAGCACCATGACCCCGAAAGGGAAGCAGGGCATTTGCGCAGACAAAGACGGGATGCAATCCCGCACCTTCCCATTCCACAAAGACGAGCAAAATGCTTGCACGGAAAAGGAAAAGGAAAACTCGGGAAAAATCGCCCCCACTAAATCACAAGGGGGGAGGTGACGCTTTCCAAGCAAACTTGTCATTTAGCTCGGGGCTCCTCACCAAACGCGAATAAAAATCCGCTAAGGTATTAGCAAAACAAGTGTCACGCTCGCACAAAGCAATAAGCTAAGAAACTAGTACCTTTTTTTTCTCAAAAGATAATAACAAAACAGGTGTGAAGCAAGATCAAGACAAAAAGAAACGACAGGCAAAGATCGCCCCCACCGAATAACAAGGGGGGAGGTGACGCTTTTACACTCAACTTGTCATTCGGCATGGCGCAATCATAAGCAAAACTTAAGAATGAGAAAGATTATCAGCAACAAAACAAGGAAAGCATACACACATACAAGACATCTCGCCAGTCAGGGCAAACACCCTATGGCAATCATTCACTGTTTACAAAGAACCTCGGATAGCAATGTGAGGTGCTTAGTCCCCACAATCACCTCGCTTGGTCAGTCACATGGCAAAAGTCACAGCGAAATCCGAAAATTCCCTAAAACTAACTTCGGGGTGGCACTTGTGAAAGTGCACCCACGACGCGTACGGCACACAGACGTCGTCACGAATCAACACAAGTCTTACACCAGCCCGCGCTAGGTCCAGCCCAGGGACCTATGCAGGACAAAACAAGGTCACGGTTACAACATAAAATTGCAGTCATGTTCCCCAGCCGAACTCAAGGATCTGGCTCCCTCGGTGTGTAGTCAAATTCTACCTCAGCGCCTCCTGAGCTCATGAAATCTGGCACAAAAACAGGGGGCACCAGCTTCTCCTTGTTCGCTTCACGCAGGGCCTCCATTGAAACTGGTTCATGAGGAGGAGTCGTCTTACCCCGGTGCTCGGCTAGTTCCTGTTTCGCCAGCATAAAATCTCGCTGTTAAGAAAAGGTCAACAATCAAGCTTACGCGAAAGAAAGGTAAAACACATCAATAAATATAACAAGGGCAGCTGCAGCTAACCTTGTTGAGACGATCATAAGCAGTTTTTTCCGCCATAGCTCGGCCGCTAGGAATCCAGAATTTCTGGACAAACTTTTTTACCTCCTCTTTCACTTCGGCGCTCGCCAGAGCCGGATCTTCCGCTGGTGGAAACTGATATGATTTCAACTTGAAAAGCTTGGCATGCTCGCATCCCTCCTTCTCCAGCATGCTCAGCATATTGGAGCTGCAAACCGATGCGGCGTAGTCCCCAACGGTCTCGCAGAAGGAGGGGATAAACTTTATCTCCTCATCAAGCCAGGTGAAGAACCGCTCGACTCCTTTCCCCTCGGGAAACGATAAAGGTTCTGTCCCGTAGCGGCGGAGAGCCAACCGATAAGCAAAATAAGCTTTCAAGCCTCGTTTCCAAGCAATATCTTCCTCTTCCTGAAAACGAGATTTTAGTTTGTCAACTTCATCCCGAAGCTTCTCGCTTTCACGAACCTTTTCATCAGCAAGGGTCCGAGCGTGATCACGGTCAATTTTCATATCAGCTACCACCTGAGCCTGACCGGACAAAGTTTCTCTAACCTTAATTAATTCATCCTTTTTCTCCTTAAATTCGCGAGAGAGCTTCTCATTTTCAACTACCAGAACGCGACTCGATTTCTCAAGATCTGTACACTTGTTGTTTAGCGCGTCGCGCTCGGCCGTCAGGGTCTCGAGAGTTTTCTTGACCTCCCTTAGTTGGGCCAGCTGGTTTGAGAGGTCGTCCCTCTCCCGCCGTAGCTTTCCGTTAGCCGCCACTAGAAGCTCTTTGTCACGCGCAAGCTGCTTCATTTCAGACTTGAGCTCACGAGCTTCTAATTCCTTTTGAACCAACTTTCCTTCGAGATCAGCCTTCTCCGCAGCAAGCTTTTCAATTTCATCCCGTTGCTGCGCTTCAAGCTTGCTCTGGTCCAGCTGCCTTCCAGCAAGAGTGCGGCTTATTATGGTACCCTGCACAAGCAAAACGGTTTTAGCTTAACGCCAGTCCCAAAAAAAAAACAAGTTTAACCTTTATCATTTCCGCCCCCAAAACCCGCACCAGATCATCGCTGCTACAAGTTTCGACCATCTTCTCAAAGTCTAGAAGGTAGTCCAAAGTAACGAAATCATTAGCTTCATGGCAACCAATAAGAATACGGTCCACGAAATCACAGTCATCAGGATCACCTGACGGCTTGAAATCATGGATTTCAACAGACTCGCTATCAGAGCTGCTCTTATGACCCGAAGCTTTCTCTCCTGCTTGGGGAGACGGAAAGACTGCGATAGGTCAGAAAATTGCAGTAGGATAACAAGGTCAGTAGTGTAAAAAAAAAGGGAGAGAGAGAAAAGAAAGAAAGAACTTACTCGAAGCACCAACAATTTCAACAAGGTTCTCAATCCCTTCCCCCTTTTCCTTAGCCGGATCGGATTTGTCAATGCCCGTGGCTGGGGCCGCGGCATCGCAAGCATCCGTCGGTTTCAACCCCGAGCACCCTTGGGCGGCAATGGCAGAGGGCGGTTTAACCTTAATGACAACTTTAGTCGACGCGCCAGCGGCAGGCTTGGGACTAGGGGTCTGCGATGAGCTCTCCAAGTCAGAGTCGCCAAAATCAAAGGGACCTTTCACCAGCCGTCGCGAGGCGGAGGTAGCGAAGGTTTTTGGATGAGGTCCTCCCGCACCTCCTCCGGAAAGATCCTTCTCATCAGCTGTTCTTGGCTGGTCCAGGCCAGGGGCTGACTCTTTCTCGGGCGCAGGTTGTTTCGAGGAGACTTCATGCGCCGTGTCGTCTCCTGATTGCCCAAAAGAAGGGATATAGACACGCTCGGGTGGCGGTGTCCTGATTCGGCTTCGAACCTTCGACCCGCTGTCTTGCGCCTGAGGAGAAGGTCTGATTTCACCTGACTCAGCTGAGGCGGCACCTCCCCCAGGTGCAGAACCTGGAAGCGCAACGCTAGGGTCCCGCATAGGAAGGTCCGAAGTCTCACCTGACGCAGGCATCAAAAGACCAGTGGGCGGTGCCCGGCCTTCAATTCTTAATACTTTGGCAGATTTCTCAATTTGAACTTCATCGGCACCACCCCTGACGCGCTTCCGCTTCTCGAGCTGAGCTGTTTTTTGCGGTTTCACTGCCAACGCCCTAGCTCCTGCAGCGTCCGAGTCAGCGGTCGTCTCCGCGGTCTTCCGACTTCGCCTACCCGCAGGACGGGGTCGAGGGGCGTAAGACAGCCCCATCTCTTCAAAAACCCGGTTGAGCCGACCACCGTGTACAAGAGTAGCTTCGCACTCCATATACTCCTTAAGAGTGAACGGCCCCAGTATATCGACAACCCGCCGTTCAATTTCATAAACAAAGGTAGCATCGTTCATGTTCGCCGGTTTCTTCGCGGTGTCGAATTCAGGGTATATAACCTCTTTACCGCATGGAATGGTCTTTTTCTTCAGCCGCCTTGGTTTCCAATCTGAGAGAGGTAAGACTCCTGACGCCAGGCATTCTTCATAAAGATCGCGTCCACTGTTGCAAGCTATGGCCCTCACAAAAGCCGAAAAGCACTTCTTGTAGTTCTGGGTTTCGGTGTAGTTGGGCGCACATATGGGATCCATCATAGCCATATCAGAGTGAAGAGGGTGTATGGTAACTGATGGATCTAAGGCACTCGGCACGCCCGGTACCTTGGCATAAAACCAGTAACGGTGCCACCTTTCCTCCCACATCTTTTCTGAGCAGCAACTAGCTCAAAACGATCACGGCTTTTCTTCCTCCTCCGTGGCCGGAAGGTCAGGCATCCATAGTGAGCTTCATAAACCACGTCGTCAAAGATCATTTTCTTCGGTTGGTAATGGCACTCATAAAGCCGGCAGAAAGTCTCTATATCTGGTTCAGCACCTTGACAACGCACCGCGAAGATAAACTTAACGAGGTGCGTGACGGCATTCGGAGTCAAGTGATGCAGTTTGCATCGAAACCTCTCCAAGACCTCTTCAACAAATGTCCCAATCGGGAGCCCGAACCCAACAGCATAAAAGTCCCGAAAAACGACCATTTCGTCGACTCGGGGAGCAGGGACCTCCTCGGACCCGGGGGCTCTGGCTTCACCTTCTTTAAAATAACCCCTCAGCTGATATTGCTTTATAAGCTGCGGGGACACAAGAGATTTCCCAAATTTTGTAGTTCCAGGAAGGGCGCTTTTATTTTTACCTTTCTTTGACGACACCAGGTCATCCAAACTTGCGTCAACTTGACCCAGTTTGTCACTCTTAGACGAGCCGTCTGATTCGTCTCCAGAATCACAACCTTCGCCCGACCCGGCGGCACCACGATCGCTTCCGCCCAACGACTCGGACGACCGAACCTTCGACATAGCCAAGGGGTTGGGATTCTCAGTGGAAATTAGAGCCATCTCATCTATCCTTTCAAGGTCTGAAATCCTGGCTTCTTGTTGCGGGTTCCCCCCTTCAATCCCTCCGGAGCTTTCCGGGCGAGAACTGGTACCGGCGTCGTGAGGATCCATCAATCGAGCGGTCTGTTTTACTCGCGCCAGCGTTTGCACGAATCTCAAAGAAGGCGAGTGGATTTCAACAGACTCGCTATCAGAGCTGCTCTTATGACCCGAAGCTTTCTCTCCTGCTTGGGGAGACGGAAAGACTGCGATAGGTCAGAAAATTGCAGTAGGATAACAAGGTCAGTAGTAAAAAAAAAGGGAGAGAGAGAAAAGAAAGAAAGAACTTACTCGAAGGGTTGTATTTCGTAGGAAAGGTAAAAATCGGAGCTTTCTCTAATAGGCCCGGAGGTGACGCTCTTTTCAAAGGAAAAATCATCTCTGTAGATCGATGAATCGGCCTATCGCTACAGGTCCGAAACATCGAGGGGCTACTGTTGGGGATCGATTTTCTGTGTCAAGCTCACCCCCGGTTCTTCATCTAAGAAAGGTCCTCAGCGCATCAAACATAACCAATTACACCACAACCTATCCCTGAAAGTTTCTCTGGTGTTTAGTTTCGTTTAAAAACAGGTACGATGACCCGTCGTCACTTTAGAGAGCTTCGCCGCCAAGGAAAGGTCGCAAGCCCAAGAGGAAGCGCGACTAAACGCGTGCGCCAAGGAAAGGTCGCGAGCCCAAAAGGAGGTGCGACCAGGCGTGTGCGTCGAAAGAAAGGTCGCGCCTACAAGACAAGGTGCGGCGAGCCGCCCACCCAAGACAAGGTTGCAGCTGCACGAGACAAGCCGCAGCATCAAGGCGGGAGCCAATTAGAGGAGGTTACGATTAGAGTGTACAACTTGAGTTTGTATACTGTTGTAAAATGCCAACGATACCCCCGGCCGTTGTCTGATAGGGTCTTGCGTGCGCGGAGCAGGTGGGGGGTATCGGATGTAATTGGGTAGCCGAGCGGCCACTATAAAAGGCGACCCCTGTACATAATCGAGGGGAGGATGAAAAATATAAAAAGTTCCCGAGTTTACTTGTCTTGTGTTAGCTTGCGAATTCTAACACCACGTCATCGTTTCTTACCTGTTTGGTGTAACCTTATTAAATTCGACACCAACACAGCCTCATTACATTAACAAATCACAAGAGAAAGAATCTATTTTAGACACGACAAAAGATAAGGTACGCAAAACTAACTCAAAGGAGGGAACATTCTGAATCGCATTTAAAGAGATCAGTCTTGGATAAATCGCGAGCGTGACTGATAAGTGGAATAAAGTGGTCGCATCTGGTACTCGTAAAGTGAAACTGGGCGCCTCTTGAAGCCCTTTTCTCCAGCGGAAGCAAACTGTGCAGCTCTCTAGTAAACTTCTTCGTGCCACAGTGGCGACCCTCAAATGTCATCAACTCCAGCATTTTGGCATTCAATATGAAGAATGTTGCAAGGTTAACTTGTGATACTGAGCCTTGAAACTTTCTCAACACAACTGTCTTAAGACGGATGTCAAGGCTTTGGATAACATCATGGTGCCACAAATCTTTGTGCCCGGACACATGTCTCGTCTGAAAGAGACAAAAAAAAGTCAGATCAAGGATTGATACGATTGATTTCAATTGCATTTCAATGAAGCAAGAGTATTAACACACCATAAACGACCAATGAAGTATTGTCACCTGGATATACAGCTTCTCCAAGCAAGGAAAGCATCTCATCAAGTCCACGAACATATCAATGCTAAGAGAGTGAATATTGACAGCCAAAGTTTTGACACTGCTCACCACCTCAACGAAGCTATCAGCGCTCAATTCCTTCACCAAACACAGAACACACAGCATTAGGCCTTGCAAGTAATATGAAATTTCTCTTGATCTGACGTGGAAATACAGTGGGAGTATAAGATATATACCTGAATTACTGGTGCCCCAGATGTCAACTTGGAGTAGAAATCAATATCACAAAGGCAGCCTACGGTCTCCAGTTTGGGTGCCGAAACCACCGACAGATGCGTGGCAACACGAAATTCAAGCTGGAGCAACCTCTCAAGCATAGGCGCGTGTTCGACGACAAGTTCCCCGGTGTAAACGCGCAGCCCAACGCTGACGAGGCTGGGGGAGTTGATCCGTATGCAGCTGAAGCGAGACCTGCCGGTGAGCAGCAAGCTCTCGAGGGCAGGGCAGCCGGCGATGATGCCGTGCAGCGCGGCCTCCGAGATCGCGACGTCCTCGAGGCCGAGCTGCCGGAGCTGCGGGAAGCAGAGCGCGCCGCCATCCGGGACGTGGCACTTGGCGATGGTGGCGGCGCGGAGGGTGGCGGAGAACCGGGAGACGGGGGCCGGCAGCGGGGGCCCCGGCGCCAGCTCGTACTTGCCCCCGACGTCGAGCTCGAGCTCCTCGAGGCCGTCGAGCGCCGGCGACCGGAGCCAGTCGTCGACCAGCGCGGGCGCCGGTGGAGGTGGACGGCGCCCGACGGAGAGGCGGCGACCGGGGCCCGGGTGGAGGCGAGGATGCGGGTGATGTGGATTTAATAGACTTTTCATGCCGGTGATAGATGTTCCATGCGCATGCATGCGTGGATGATTAATTAAGTTAGTTTTTTCTTAAATATTGATTGTGTTTTTATTATTAGGCATCGTTGTTTTTTAATAGACTTCTAAGCTATGTTGGTTACGTGGCTTCCGGTAGGCCCTAGGGAATAGTTCCCGCGTAGCATGGCGCTCGAACCTCGAACTCGAAACCACCCAACCGCGCGCGCGCCGCACCGCACCTCTACATTGCCCATGCCCGGATAGCCCAGTATTGTTTAGTTCCGAAATTGGAGCCAAACTTTAATTTTTTTGGTGCATGCACAATGTAGCATTTCGTTTGTAAGTGTAAAAAATTATCCAAAAAATTGATTAATTATGCTCAAAATGTTTGTCTCGTAGAGTACAATAAAACTGTTTAATTAGTTTTTGATTTCATCTATATTTAGTACTTCATGCATGTGACGACATTTTAATGTGATGGAAATTTTTTTTTACATGGGTGAAATTTGGGATATACCGGGCCCGCTCTCCGGGCACGTCGCGAGAAACAGTTCCACGCTCTCCGGCCAAGAACGAACGCGCCCATGGACAGCAGCAACGCCCCGGCCGGCGCCGTGTCCGTCGAGATCCGCGGCGACCACTCCCCTCGCGCAGCCGCGTCGCCGCCGACGCGCGCGGGGCGGAAGCGCCGCGCGGTGGCGAGGGGCGTCCAGAGCGCGCTGGCGAAGACGTCGATGCTTGCCAACTTCCTCCCCACGGGCACGCTCCTGGCCTTCGAGGTGGCGCTCCCGGCGGCGTCCGGGGACGGCTCGTGCTCCCCCGCGAGCGCCGCCGCGATCCGGGCCCTCCTCGCGCTCTGCGCCGCATCCTGCTTCCTCTCCCACTTCGCCGACAGCTTCCGCGCGCCCGATGGGGAGGTGTACTACGGCCTCGTCACGCCGGGGGGCCTGTCGCTGCTCAGGACAGGGGCAGAGCTCGGCGTCGAGGCGCCCAGGGAGGACAGGTACCGGCTCGCCTTCGTCGACGTCGTGCACGCCGCCATGTCGGTGCTCGTGTTCGCGGCCGTCGCGCTCGCCGACTACAGGGTCTCCGGGTGCCTCCTGCCCGGACACCGCAAGGAGATGGGCGCGGTGATGGAGAGCTTACCGCTCGTGGTAGGGGGCGTGTGCAGCGGCCTGTTCCTGGTGTTTCCCAACACCCGCTACGGCATCGGTTGCTTGGCTGCTTGAAAACAGCATACCAGACCAGAGTATGGGCAGTGTAACTTTATTCAACACCAGTGATAAAATGGCAGCCGATAAAATGACGCCTTATCTTTTTTATGCTCACCTGTGATGTACTGTATGGTTTTGATATGTATTGTAGCGTTGCCCTTTACTGTAAACCTTTCAAAACCTTATATGATGTAATCCGGTTTCATCAGCGCTAATTACAATATGTTCAGAGTGAGTAAAGGGAACTGGCGGGTGTATAACTTCTAAAAAATTCAGTTCTGGAGTGAATAAAGAATATAAGTGAAGAGCCCTAACAGCTTTAGTAGACAGGAATAAGCACACCCAAATTCCGACGAGGACTTGGGTAGCTTAGTTGTACATCCACCAACTGAGCTAGGCTCAGCTTCCTTGCCGTAACATAGCTGTACATTACACCAGATGCAAAATGCATCACTGCCTCTCGATCTATCCTAACAAGAACAACGTAACCTGCCGCCGCTGTATCCTACATTCTAACAACGATATTTTACAAGAAGCCACACTGTAAGCAAAGCAATACCCTCCTACCTACGCCAAAAAAAAGATGTGGCCTACATCGTCTACAATGTGTATTCCCTAGTTAGACTTGAAACTCATCCAACTGTCGACAAAATGAAATTGTCCAAAACTTGTCTTCGTTGCCTTCCGGGTCTGCAAATATGGGGCTGTGTCAAGATTGTCCTAGAGCGAAGGTGTCAGTTCAGGCAACGTCCAACAGCAGCCACCGTAGTATGGAGGACTCTCTTTCTTTAGTTCTGTTACTCTTTGCAACATGTTCCTCGTTTTGTCTTCTGAAATTTGTCCCAGAGGCACATCATATCCCTTGGTTCTTGGTAGTGGGCAATCACATACCCGTCCTCACAGCCTTCGACCAAGATCCTCCCATCATTCTCGTACTTGACATCCAAGCCATCCTTCTTCATCTCATTGATCCATATCCCCATTGCGACATCCTCCAGCTTGAACATCTGTAAGAGTCAAGATGACAAGATTGTAGTTAGTAGAATCACGAGCACAGTGGTAGAAAGCTAGAAACCAGCAGCTGGTAAAGGCCGGGATTTTTTTAGATACTGAATAGATCCTGGTATTTTTATGTTGGACATTAAATGATATCCAAACTGAAGCAACTAAACCTTTAAAATTACTCCATACAACAGCACAAAAAGCAAATGTCACAAAAGTTTGGCAGTACCTTTAATCCCCCACTCTTGTGCTTCCTGTAAACTTCCTTTGCTATATCCTTTGAAACAATGTATCCCGGTCCATGTGCCCATGGAGGATAACTCTCCTCAGGCCATTCCTAGCACAAAGTAAAGCATTAATTACAACACTTGTTCCACTAAAGAAATGACAGGTACAGGGAAATTAAATTACTGATGAAAATAGCAGCAAAGTGTATTCCTAAAATTAAAAACAGTTGCGTTGATGCAGAAAGTGACAAACAAGCACTAATTAAGGTGATTACTCAGCTTTTATGCGATTCTCACATATTCCCAAGCTTAATTGCTGAAGGCTTACCTAAATAAGTGATTGTAGTGTAGACAGATGTACATAAATTCATTCTTTCTAGCTTGCACGCAAAATGTAGAAGCTGTCTACTCTATGTGCTACAACTTACAAGCAATGAAGCATTACTTCTCGTTTCAGAAGCATGTGATCAGTTAGCAACACAAGAGATCTTACTTGGCAGTTCAATTATATATGTTTAATATTTTTTTGAAAAATCTTTAATAATAGAAATAGGGAATACATAAGAAAGTTCTCGGTATTGACACCTGGACCAGGCCCGCACTCTGTAGAGGTGTATCGGTGCGTGTGATCTACCTTTTTCATATCCACTTTTCAACAACGGAAAAAAAATATCTAGATCAACCTAGGAGGAACTAGGTCAACCTGAGGCTAGAACATGTCCTTTTTGCTTCAACGTTTGAGCTATTTGGCTGCTTATTCATCTATGTAGGGGCCCCTAACCTCCTAGTGCTGCCCTTTACAGAAATCTTGAGCTGCTTAAGCGAGTGAATAGGCAGCGGCTCAATCCGCCTTTTAGAACATTTGAGAAAACACATGACAGGGCAATGGTCTAAAGGAACAGTCTTTCCTATCTTAAGCAAAAGAACAACAATTGCATAATCTCTTGATATAAAAATATATAGTTTAACACAACTTACCTCAGGGGTTATGTACCACTTGCTATATGGATCTCGATGAGGCTGAGAATCAGAATTGACACGACCATACAGAAGTCCATGGCTGATATTTACTCGGTCTAGGGAAGAAAGTATTTCATCCAATCGAACAAAAGCATCGTCATCTGTTTTCATCACATACTTGGCTGACAAGTCATTTGTCTGTAAAGAATAACTTCTTAGAAAATGCAAACATAAGATCAAGTGTCATCTAAATTGAATAAAATACGCAAATAAACTAGACATACCCCATAGATACAGATTGCTATGGTCTTCCAGAGAATCAGGCTATAGTAATCCACAAATGGCATCAACTGGATATCTCCATATGTCCGTGCTTCATTCCAGAGTTCTTCATTCACTACCTCATTTTTGTGCTTTTAGAAATGGAAGGAATATTAGTATAGACTCTGGAGTTGGGATCTCTATTTCAAAGGGGAGAAAAGCATAACAAATAGAAGACTGGTAAAACCATTATGTTGAATTATTGTACCGATGAAAATGTACTGTGCTAATTTGCAAGCAACTACATAGAGAATGGAATCAATACAGGAGAATACCATCAATGGAGTGGTAACTGCACACATAAGATGTATGCAATTGACAATAATAACGCAATCAACATATTGTTTAAGATATATGAACATGAGTGATGCTTTCTAGTATGCTGTTGTCCTTCTACATGCACAATATGTCCCGCGCATACATTACTTCTAAGCATAGAACCATAATAAAAAGACAAAGCTGCAGCAATTATATGATCAAATTACCATAATATAGCTATCCTCTTTCAAAATTTCATTCTTACCAGGCCAACAAAGAATCGGACGGCAACTTTTGCTGAGCGGACAGCATCATATTGCATCCAAGTTCTGCGAACTGCCATCCGGCGTTTGAAATTATTTGCTGTAGAGAATACCCCTATGAAAAGATCAACAAATTTATTTGTGGGAAGAGGTGGAGCCTTCAATGTTTCCAAGTCCATAACATGCTCAAAGTCCTCGGTTGTAGGTAGACCACTTGCTATTACGGACAACAATTTAATATCTCCTGCAATTCTTACTTCACCAACAAAAGCCGGGTCCAAATCCTGGAGAGATCGATGTATAAAGTTTAATAATAATAATAATAAAATAAAGCACGCCTAACATATTGAGACATCACTATAATAGTGGCATAGCTGCATAGGTAATGAAAATAATTTCATGTTGGTGTGTACATGCAGGGGAAATCATTTTGCCTATGCATCGCCATAGGACGCAAACACGTGCTGGATTATTTATTATTTGTACTTATGCAAGACTTACCTCTCGGAAAGAAAAGGAAGTGATATGTTTGCCATCTACAGTCATATGGATCCCATGTGCTCCAACGCGAAGAATTGCTACAGCAAGATATCCTTGTTTGAAGGGGAAATATTTTCTAGGTTCTGCACTCTTTTTCCTTGCAGGTGGGATGGTAGAAACATTAGAACGTAACTTAGAGGCCAAGATTTCTTTCTGGTCCTTGCCTACCATGCCACTACATTTTTCTAGATCATCCACTGTAAAACAAGAGAAGACAAGGGACCAATGTCACCCCAGAGACCAAGATTAAATATATTGTTGCCAAGACCAAAGTCATTTTGTTGAAAAAATTATAAGGGAAAAAATGAATAAAAGTACATATGTCGGTCAAGCAGCAGAAAATTTTGGATGCATTACCTCACCAAAGTGCATAATTATGGAAATGTATAAACGCTAACTTCGATACTTCGACAAGTGGATATAAGTATATTGCAAGCCAATATTTTACTAGGTATTACTCATATATAATGCAGTACTGTATTACCATGGTGCCTGCATAGCCTCAGTAAGACAAGAAGAGTACCTTTTGCACCGTCCTTAGCATCCGATTCAGAAGATGGGCAGCGGTCTTCAGAACCCCAATCATCAGCTACAGTCCATGTATTTTGGACTATTACAGGATCTTCTGTAAGTTTATCACCAAGAAGGCGGACATTATAATGAAGCACAATGGGAGGGTCTGGTTCACCAGGAACAGCAGCTCCAGTTAACTCTATCTTAAAATTACCCAGAAGACCACCAGGAGTACCAATGATAGTTATTGAAGAGCCCTGAATTAATCCACAGGGGATCTTTAAAGCAAACCTATCCCCTAACCTCGTGGCATTCATTCTTCGGATAGAATATGGGCATTGCTTTCCTTTGTCCTTCTGTTGCATGCTGCCATTAACAGAAGCAATTGAATCGTCATATGCCAGGGCTGTATTTAGTTCTCTCCATGCAACTCCAGCTTCCTTGATTGCCTCCACTCCATCTGGTAGGATATGGGCATGAGATACTAGATGCCTCAAATGATTCCAAGAATGCAAAGACTGTAGTTCTCTATCAGAGAGATTTCTAATAATGGAAAGGTTGGATGCCAATAGTTTGGTTGATATTACTTCAGAAGAGTTCTGTGGATTCTGGATTGCGGGTGGGTTTGGAACATCCAACCAATGTAGTTCTGCAGTCCTGTTTTGCTGGAAGACATACTGAAGAGATTTTTCTGCGAGTGGGCTATCCAATATCACATATCTCAAGATCAAGATGATGAATAAAGATACTATGACAAAGCCACCATGCCATTTCTTCATCACTCAAAAACCTTGTGATAAGTTGGTCTGGGGTTTGCATTCACTATTTCTTCACCCTAAAGCATCTCATAATTGCAGATGAATAAATCAGAACTGAACCATCAGATCAGAAAGTTGAACTACTCCTGCTGAACTGTCACCCTGATGTATATCCAACAACTCCTTCAAAGTAACCAAACGTTCCCAGGTGTATCCTAAAGGTTTATAACCACAAGGATGCCTACCAGGGAAACTTGAGGTAGGTTGGTGTCCCCTACTAACCAGAAGAAGCCACCAAACAAGAATGAACTTTATCCTGTAAATAAAGAAGGTGCATGCTCATTAATGTTTTGTCACATTGCACTTTTGAGAAGCTGATCCCGTAAACATTCATTCGCACATACTACAACACTAAGGTTTAATAACACGCCATGTGCCCATGTGTATATTACAATAGGGTCACAGTCCCATATATGTGTACTTGCTTGTCTACATATTAGAATCTATCGCAATCAGCATCCTCACAAAACCCCCATCTAGAGACTCATCACTCATCCATCATGCACTTCGATTCAACTGAGAACAAACTCCCAAGCAAACTAACTCTAATGGCAATACAGCACCACGACTACAGCATTAGTACCTCGGCAAGTTGATCCATCACATGCCGAATCCAACTGAGAGCATGCTACACGCTTCAAATGGGGAAGAACTAAGGGTGACCATGAATCACATCAAGACAAAAAAGATAAAAAAAGCGCTGAGGAAAAATCAGATGGAAATAGCAAAACTATCACAAAGCTGTAAGATGGGATCACGCCTACCATAGCCGCTCCAATTACAAGATATACGAACGAGGGGGGAAAATTCGAGCATCACTGTGCACGAAACAGGCGACGTTCAACCTATGCAGATCACGAGAAGCTTCCGATACAGAATCACAAAACAAAACACGAAAGGAGAAGCAATTACACGGAGAAACACAACCGTTTACATTTCGAACAAAAAAAAATCAGAAAATAGACACCGCGAATCTAGCGTCAACCCGCGGACTCCAGCTCCACCGACAAATTTATTTCGAAGAATCATTTCCTTTCTCATAAAAAAATGGAAAAGCGAAGAAGCATCACTCGGATACTCTTGCGCCTTGAAAATGCCCAGATCACCAACACCCCTCCCCAACGAAATCTGGCGCCCGGAACCCGCGCGCGAGATCAGAGCCAACGCCGACAGCGAGCTGACGGACACGCGCACCCCAAATTCCGCAGGGAATCTTCTCGCGAGAGCGGCCGCCACCACACAGCCGCTCCCCGTCTCGCAATGTAAACTCGGAGCCCGCAAAAACAAGCCCAATGCCAGAGCCACTCACCAGGGATCGCCGCCGCCGCCGCCAACCGGCTGCTCTCGGCCCCGCGGAGTCAGTCACTCGCGCCGTCGCGCGCGCGGACCGGGCCCTCCCGCCCCGGACGAGTCCCACCCAGCCCGCCGCCGCCGCGGGCGCCGGAGCGAGGTGGAGCTAGCAAGCAGCCAGGGTCGAGGAACCCCACACGGCAGCGGGAGCGAGGCAAGGGGTGGGGAACTGGGAACCGAACTGGGAAGGACAGAAGCGCAGCGCAGCGCAGCGCAGGAGGAGCGAAGTCGGAGGCGGTGTGTCCGTGTGACCGTGCGAGGACTCGAGGAGGATGGATGGCTGCTTGCCTGCTTCAGGTTGACGCGACGAACCGACCGACCGCGACCGGGGGGGAATAGGCGCCGTCCGGTGTCGCGGGGTCGGGCGCTCGCGCTCTCCCCCTTTTCTCTGCCGTGGCGTGGCGGAGAAGAGAAGAAGCGTCGCGGTCGTCTACTCGTGTGTGTGTGGCCGGGTGGGTGGGTGGTGGGTTGGTGCGGCCGCGCGGACTGGGGGGATCTATCTGGCTCGGTCGCGTCGCGTCTTGTGACTTGCGAGCTGCGGCGTGGCGCGGCGAGTGAGCGGGGTTTCTTTCTCGGTCCGACCGTTCGGAGAGGAGAGCAAAGCAGAGCAGGGGACCCGCGTTTGGGGGGCCGAGGCTTCTTTTTTTACGGCAGTCGTCTGTGCCAGTGCCAGGCACGCTACGGCTGTGCTGCCTTTTACGATGCCCTGTTTTCCTGGAGAGTGGAGGATACCCAGCAGGGATGCAAGTGGGTACTCAATGGATTTTTTAGTCAGTCACTCTAGTTTATTTCATCTTCTAAATTATTCACATAGCATGTCATTCTAGTTTATTTTTCTAAGTTTTGGATCGACCCAATGACAAAAACATAAATACTTGCATCCTAGATACGCTGCTGCCTACGGAATAGTGCCTACGAGGCTACAACGGTGTTCAATTTTTGAGGAATTATTGATACAAAAAAATATCAGAAGATTTCACCAAAGCTTCGCTATTAAGGTTATCTTTCAGGATATTGTCCAAAAAGCTATAACTGTTTCCATTTTGAGTGAACAAGATATTCTTGTCTTAGCTTGGTGTATCTTTTAGGCCGGTCTAGGTGGGATTATACTATTAAATTTGTTGATACGACGGAGAAGAGTAAGAAGAGTTTTATGATACGTATCGTCATAAAACTTATCCGATTCGGTTTCTTAGTTTATTATCTAAATAACTTTTGCATTCAGACATACTCTCGGTAAATTATTTTACATCATGTATATTACTTCATACTTAGTAATATACATGATGTAAAATATCTTTCATGCTCTCTGTTGGGAATAGAATTTCAGGGAGGCCTCACCTCCAACATTGTCACGGCAAGAATAAGGACGAAGATTCAACGTGATGGAGTTAGCGAAATCACAATCGAAGGTAGTCACGAGATTTAGAGCGCAGAGGAGAAGCCATGGTGACCTTCGAGTCTAGGATCTTCAAAGCGCGGCATGACAGGATCGTGGCGGAGGTGAAGTTATTAAGCTTGAAAGACAAAATTGCATCCAGGAAGCAATGCGGAGAAGAACAAGGCGAGCGAAGGTCCGGGGGAATTCGCCAGGGGTCTTTTTGTTGACTCAGTACCTTCGATAGCCGCTCTAAGAGGCAGAGCTAAGTAGATCAGGTGTTTCGACTAAGAAGAGAGTCTACAATAAGTCTTTACCATGAGGATCAGGGCATATGTAGATTAGAAGTAGTAGACAAATGGTGTACGTCATGTAAGCAAAATACCTTTTCTGCCCTCGGTGTGAATCAATTAATCAACTCATGTATTAGTATGACAGTAGGTCAGGAAGAAAGGATAAATATGTATTTTGTGTGGCATGTGACCCCCTATAAAAGGAGGTCCTAGCGCTCCTTTTGAGGAGGACGACTTTTGGAATTCTGAAATGAACAAGGGATTTCTTTAAGTCCCATCTTGTTTATCTGTTACTGCTAGTTTTGTACCTTCGGTGGAAACAAAGCCAACACTCTCGGTAAATTTATTTATTTGACTTTGATGTGAACTAGTTTATAAATTTCCGTTTACATTTAATTGTCCATATATGCTTAGACGATTGCTTTAGGAAGAAAAAGTCTAAATTATTACCCTTAAGTACGCACAAAGTCTGAATAACCCTCTAAAATATGTTTTGGTTCATTTTACACCCACAACTATGTTAATCAGTCCAATCTACCCCTTAGAAAATTTTATCTTTTTTTCTCCATACATAAATGACGTTTTAAATTCAAATTTTATGGGATGACAGATGACCATATAAAATATTTTTAAAAAGTATAATATGAAATTTTTATCATTATTTCTCATAAAATTTTATATCGATATGGTTAATTTATTATTACATATCATAAGTTTTCACAATAATGATGAAAAATTTACTTTATATTTTTAGAAAATACTTTGTGTGGTCATATATCATCCTACAAAATGTTAATTTAAAATACCACTTGTGCATGGAGATAAAAAAAAAGATAAATCTTACGAGAGATAGATTGAACTGATTGAGATAGTTGTGGGTATAAAATGAATCAAAAAGTACTTTAAGAGATTATTCAGATTTTGTCTTAGTAATTTGAACTTTTTCCTAGAAATGTACCGAGTAAATTCTTACCCATATCTGTACGGATTCACCACTAAAAAGTGAGCGGTTATCCAACTACCCGCCCCATTAGGCTATGTTCGGTTCACAGGGTTTAAATCCCCAAGATGAAATTTCCCACTCAGGGAATGAGTGGATCCCCTTCCTGTCACTGAACCCCTGTGGGGGTTTGATCCCTTTGGGGGTTTGATCCCAGCCTACAAAAGCTCTCTTCGGCTAAGCCCCGTGGGTGCACAAATAAGTCAATTTATTTACACATTCAAATATTAGTTCAGCCATTAATTAATATAACATGTCATCTATCTGCTGTCTGCCGTCTGAAAAGAATTACACACAACAGCAGAATTAAACTGTTGCTACTATCACAAGCTTACACAAACAATAAAAATATTCTAAAATTTTGCTTCTAGGCTATTACAGACTTCCAAGAAGCCAACAGAGGAGCTCATTTAGCATGTTCTGAAAAGTTTATGCGGTGTCCCATCATGCAGCTCCACTGCACTGCTGTGCTTTATTTCTTTGGTAAAAAGCCTTGAATCTGCCTCTCTAGCTGCACCACAGAGCAAAATTTGAGTTCAACATTTTTTTTTGAGATCAACATATTAAGATATGAAAATTCACCGTTACAACATATCTACATACAGATCTGGACATATTGGAAATGTGTTAAAACCTGTATACATAGGAAGTGTGCTTACTAAAGTACCAACTAGTGTTTCCTTCCTGAAAATGCAAGAAGCTTATTTAGAAATGTGAAAGCTATGGCTTTAAGAAACGCTGGAACTGGAAGGTGCAATATGTCCTAATGTTTTTTTAGGACCATCGGTTTCCACAACAGCAGCGACAACTCGGACCATGAACTGCTTGCCGAGGCATTGTTACTGACAGCAATGCAGATCAAAAAATGGTAAAATACATGGTAGCAGGGGAGATTAATTGTCACCCTTAACAAGCAATACATCAGAGATATCTTGTAGGATAATAGTAATCGATATTTTGTAACGCAAAAGAAAACATCTTGCAAAGCAGAATAGATAATGTAAAGCAACATTCATAACAGGCATAATGGATGGAAGTGGCTTCTCTGAATAATATTTGGGCACATGCTAGATTCAGTATAGATAACTGAATCACAAGACACCTAGCAGCTGTAAGCCTGTAATAAATAATCACAAGATAGGCATGCTATATAGGGATTGTATATTCAGAACTCTGTTGTGGTAAACTGGACATGTAACATTCCTATATATTAAGAACTAGTTGAATTCAACCGAGGAGCTGAAAATGTGACCACGAGCAGTGTTCAGATAAAAATAGTAGGTACCAGTGAAAGACAGGCAATCGGCTTATCTAAGAAAACTGAATACTACTACAAAAATATGTACGGAGTATACGGACATTTTTCACTATAGTTCAAATAATAGGATACTAGATCTAATAATCATTCTGCTTTTATTTTTTCTGTGCTACGAATCAACAAATGGAAATCGGTACACAGTACTTGTGTACTGCTAGTCTTGTTCACAGGCATTGTCCATTATGGATGAGTGTAAGAAATGTGTCAATTATCAATTAGCATAGCATGCTGCCGAATTGCAGTAAGCAATCGAATGCTTGTTGCTTTAAAAGATTAAAAATACAGTACCTATGCGCTCAGTAGATGGAATGAGCCACAAGCATGTCCTGTCCAAGAACACCAAGGGACAAAACAGCCTCACGCGAGGAGCATAAGCAAGCATAGCAACATCCGTTTGATCCAAGAACTACATGTTCTGCCCAAGAACCCTAACCAATAACCCTAGGAGTAGGAGATCAAGTACTTGGGTATTCAAGAACCCTAGGAATGGATAGGTGAGGGTAGGAGAAGAGAAACATACCGACGAGAAGGTGGGAGGGGATGGCTGCCGCCTCTGTGTTGCGGCGGCGCCGCCGCGGCCGCCGCCGCCAAGTTGCACGGCTGGCGTTGGTTCCAAGTTGCGCGGCCGACCGTCGCGTGCAGCCTCCTCTCCCCGCCGCCAGATCCGCGGCCTACCCCTCGCGTGCAGCGCCGCTCGTCGCCACCGTGTCGCCACCGTCCCTCGGGCGGCCCTCGCGCCTGGCGTCGGGAGAGGGAGAGACGGGGGTTGATTCCACGACTCAAAGACGAGGGAGCTATCCCGGGCCGGGGTGGGAGGGTTTTGAGCGGGTTGGGCCGGGATATAAACCACGCTGGGCTTAAACGAACGCATTTTTTTCTTTGGACCGGGGTTCTATCCGGCCCGGGGAGACCCCCGTGGATCGGGCCGGGATCCCGGTCGTTCCCGGGCTAAACGAACGAAGCCTTAGTGTGTTACGGAGTATCAGTGAGAGCCATCAAATAATCAAACCATTGAAGGCCGGGGAAGATCTTATCCATACTCAGTTGATCAGCTGTACATAATCAAATCCTCGTGATCACCTTGCCATTTGTCACGCATCAATGCTATTCTCATCGAGCCTCTCGCTTTCCACCCCCCGCGTGCCGGTCAAAAACTGTTGCCCGGAGCCGCGTGGCGCCGCGCTTTACCTAAAGCAGCCGGCGAGACCCGCCCGTCCATGGAATTTTTGCAGACTTGACTGCGTCCGGCCGGACAGGTCCGGTCAGACACGGAACTATAGGAGTACAATAATTTGTCCTGCTTCGTGCATGATCTGTGCTCTCCGGGTAGGAAATGGGACCGTGGGCTGTGGGTGGGGTGTCATGGTGTATCCCTTTCGGGCTTGCAACCAAACTAGCCGGGAACCGAGAGGATATCGACAGTTCCAGGCGCGGGACGGCAGTACGGCACGGCACCGTGGCGCGCGGCTTTGGTGGGCAGCAGGTCCATGCCGAAATCAGGCGACCGAACGCAAGATCCCCGAGTCCCGACTCCCAAGCAAAGTGTCTGTCCTTGCCCTTTACTTTTCTTTATTTGCAGATAAATTCTCTTGTAAAGAAATGGTTCCACTTTCTGGTGAAAAGCACAAGGTGTAGTGACAAAAAAACATGTAATTTCCCAAAAAAAAAGCATGTAATGTGAATGTGGTTTTGATGATTAACATATATTCGGTAGATCCAAACAACCTTGTGTGTGTGTTAGACTGTTAGTACGGTGACGAGCAGACGACGTGTATGTATATGACTACCAGTGCTGTGCAAAAACCGATTGCTTTCAGGATGCAAACCCGTACTTTTTCAATGATTTCTTCTCTCTTTTTTTACGGCTAATTTAGCACGAGAGAGGTGCCGTAGTTATTTTCCTCTCCTTTTCATGGACCGTCCGTATTGGCCTTTTTTCGTCATTGAAATACGTCTCATGCCAACTTGACAAGACTAAATCGAGTGGAACATGCCACGCCGGTCATGCCTCTTTTTTTAGGGAGCTTGCATACGACTTGTCTTCTGAAAATGGACCTGGTATGCCATTTCAACTTCACGCCACAGTAGTGACTGAAAATCAAGTAGTCATGCGGATCCGGGAAGTGCCACTGGTGTTTGTTAGGTGCATCCGTGCATGTGCATCAACCAGTACATCTCCCCCAAGTTTTCTATGCACAACACTTGCATCACACGCTGACCTATCAAAAGAAAATATCCACACATCAGCTGGCATTTTCTTAGGAAGAGATTGCGATTTCTGGGCCCTCACCTCAACTGATCACCCAACACCAGCACAACAATAAGCTAATTTGATGTTAATAGCTCATCCTATGTTTTGTCTCAACAAACTAAAACGCCAGGGAACACCAACACCCATCAGCTATAGCTAGTCTGATGTACCTGCCTACACTTCTTTTTTCATGACTACTAGTTGCATGCTGATTTTGTGCAATTACAGTGAAATTTGACAACAGCTGCTTAACGGTACTCGGTAATTAGGTTGCTGCTAAAGTCAGTTGCGCAGTTCTAAGTGGCAACTTCAATCGGTTCCTTCCTTTAGAAAAGGTCAACAAAAGGACGGTCGAATGCTATTTTATTTGAAACAAAATAGAGATTCAAACAGTTAAAAGAAAGGCCTGCACTCAGTTAAGAGTAAGATTGTACATCGTGCTTACATATGCCTAAGACTTCACCTTTAGAACAAAAGGGAGTGTACATCCCATAGTGATCATTGATTTATTTCAGAATCTCAGGCTTTATGATATCAATAGAAATGCACTTGAGGGGCAAAAACAATGGGGAACATTCAAGTTATTCTGTTTCTAGTCCCTGTAGAAGAAGCAGCAGCATAAAAATGATTTAGCACTCATGAAAACATTAATCATAGGGTACCAAAGTGAATAAATGGAATATCTAATAAGAGCATATTTGGTTGTTAACAAGTCTTGCCATATACATTCTAATAAGGTGGCTTAATTTTAATAGTCTTGTCACACTTGTGGCAAGAAAAAATAACCACCTATCCTTACACAAAGTTAGATAAAAAAAATTTGACTGCATGATATAAGTCCATGTTTGGATCCATCCCAACTAAACTTTAGCTAGCTAATTGCATATTCATACTGAGAGAAATTTGGATATTTTCGCACTCATAACATGTGACTTCGCAAATTGCCACCACTAAGAAAAAAAATGGACTTTGCAAAAAATGCCACTTAAATCATTTACTCTTTTACTAACATGTCATTTTTGCCTTTTTTAAATAAAGGATATAAATCCGACCTTTATATCCACAATTGGATATATGCAGTCAAAAATACATGAGTACGTCATGCCATTTTGCCTCTTTATTCATTTTTCTTTTCATTTACCTTATCTCTTTGGATCAAAGAAACAGATAGTTTCTCCCTTTGCGAGACGAATGGAGTGCACCGTCGAGACGTTCACCTAGCCGTCAGCGATGATGCACGTTGCTAGGAAGTACAGGATCTCGTTGCCGAGTGCCGACAATGGACTCAATGCCCGTGTTGGCAAAGGCAACATAGAATTTTGAACAAAATAAACGAAGACAGATCTTAAGTTCACAGCTCATGATTGTTCCTAGACCAGAACTCAAACGCACCATGACATAATATTCTTTTCAGAATTAAGGTAAACGGTCTATTATTCTCAGTACGCAGTTCATAAAAAGGAGACTTCCTATGTACATCATGAGGCAGCGCATAGAGATGACAACATCGCCGATGATTTTGTCATGAACTATTATTTCAAAAAAAAAGATTTTGTCATGAACTCACAATGCCACATCCTTTGGATCGATGTTGGATGGCACCACAAGCACGGATCCTGGCTGCGTGAGCTGGTCGCTGCGTCACTCTGGTGCGATATCATTATCTCTGTATGTCCGTATGTACCATGCCCATGGCTGGGAACTGCACAACATCCGGGGGCAACGATTAACTAAAGGCTAGTTTGGGAACCGACTCCCCCGCGGGGAAGCGCCCTCCTTCCCCGGGAAATCCGCCCGGTCTCTGTAGGCCGGGCGCGCTTCCCCGGGAAGGGGACCCCGGGAGCGAGCGTGCCAAAGCAGCCCTAAGTATGTGTACATATCCTAGGGAATTTAGGTCTTTCCAACTACAGGTAATGAGAAAATAAATATAAACAGAACAAAATAGGTGGCAATGACATATTAATGAAGGAGGGGTACTCCGATTTTAGGAGATAAGAGTTCAAATAAATCTAAGCCATTGAATATTAGAGAGATAAAACAATTAATTAAAGAAAAAAAGCTACTCCCTACGTTTCATGAAGAATGCAATTCTGGTTTTTTCAAACAGATGCTACCCTTAATAACTGTGTTAATCCCATCAACTTAGGTATGTGAGTTGTTGATGCATACAAATAATTATCTATTTCAAGGAATAAGACATACTCCTAGAATTACATTCTTTTGTGGGAATTAGATAGGTACTCCCTCATTCCCATGAAAAATGCAATTCTGAAATTCAAAAAAAAATCCCATAAAAAATGTAATTTTAGAAATAACTAACTGTCTTATTCCTTAAAATAGATAATTATCTCCATGCACCAACATGCCTAAATTGGTGGGATTAACACAATTATTAAGGGTAATATGGTCTTTTGCCAAGGACACTAATCCATCTGAAGAAAACCAAAATTGCATTCTTCATGTGACGGAGGGAGTATATTTGATATGTTTTGAAGCTATTTTATGCTACTGTCAACTTATGTATACTGACATGTAGCAACATATGTTATGTTGTAGCACACATTAACTTGTATGTCTTCTAACACCTATTAGTACTAGAAAGAAGTTCATTTTTTGACCATTCAATTGTGGCCAAAGTTTGTTTTCGACTTTCGACCATGGAACTCTAGCATGTAATCCTGTGCGACGTTTTCTTCCTTGATGGTTGAGGATCTAGAACGTGATTGGTCCTGACATTACTGTAATCTTTTTTTTTGGACGTGATCATTACACAAACGTGAAAAGTACCTATGTGTACACAACTGTGTAACGTTTTTTAACGTGTTGGTCAGTGCATGCATACATGATGCATACTTGATAGTTTTTTACAGCATATATTTTTAGCATGCATAGTTTGTATGATACCTAATATGCAAACACTTCCATGTATAGATTAAAATGCAACATGACGGAGTATCATTACACAGAACGACAGATGCAGGCAATAATAACCTATGTGGGGACCAAAGAAGAAAGATGTGGCTGCTGAGGGAAACAAGATACACGTAATTCCTTCTTCTACGGAATGTTTGGTTACATTTGGTGCCGATGCGCGGTTACCTGGAAGCAAAGATTAGAGGGATTTTGTTTTTTCTTTTCAGATTATTTAAATTAATTATATATATGCCTTTCATTTTAAAAATCAATGGCTAGGATTACGGATTTATTTGAGGTCTTACCTCCTAAGAGGTGAGAGGGAGTACCATTTGCCAGAGTTAACACGCAACAAAGACTAAATCAACAAGTATGATTGTATATGTACGACTAATAATAGTTACATTCATATCTCGGTCAGTGTTCTTCAAGAATCAATTCTACAGCCGTCAATAGAACGAAGGCAGTGGTATGCACTATTGGGACATCATCTAGATAATGCTGTAGTGGTCTTGTCATTTCATTGCTAATGATGTGGCCGATGCCTCAGCTATCAACGAGAGAGGTTGGCGAGCTTGGAGGCAAGCAACAATGTCGAAAGGGTGCAACTCTGCTCCATCAAATATCATATTGACTCCTGGTAAGGCCACATCCTTGGTGTTTGCATCATCATGATCCGATTTTGCAGGTGTGGATGGTTGCTCTTCAGAGACAGATCTTGTTGCAGCCTCATAGACGGGAGTGAGTGCGTATGACCTGTCATGATCCGAAAGCATGACAATGAGTCAACAGAAAAATTAGGACTACACAAACCTTAATGACAAATAATATACAACAAAGCTTCTTAGTGTTCTTCAGTCCCATAGGATGATACCTGAGGATGCTCCCATCAAAGCTCAGAACTTCAGTAAAACATCTTTGTCGTCTTGCGGGTTTTCCTTTGTCATTTTCAGATGGGGAACCAGAACGAGTTGGCGTTGATGGATCATGGAATGGACTCCATCTACTACTGACAATTTTCACTAGTTTGCGTGGCGAATTGTTCTTTGAGCCTCCCCGTTGATTGAATAACCTTGCTGTTGGACCAGTTGCTTGATACTCGGTGCAAAGTTCTCTTAAACTCTTTCTCACATTCTGCATTGTCTCGTAATGCTCAGTGATATCATCTTTTTGAAGCATTTGTGACTCAACAACCCTTTCACAGATTCTTTCACATAATTTTGGGTTGAACAAAGGGATACCAAATTCTATGCTCAATGGTATCCATTCATAACTTTCATTCTCAGGAGTTTCACAGAATTCATTTACCCTGTGAAGCCTTACTAGACGAAGGTAACCAACTGTGCTCAACTCGACTCTATTAGACAGGTCGTCCAATAATAAAATCAAATTAGAGACTTGTTTCTCAGGCAAGTCAGTGCCTACTATAGTGGATGAAATTGACCCATCAGCATTTTTCAGTGGCAATGGAATGTCCATGGTAATAATGTTTCCTGTTTCGTCAAGATCATCTATGCTCAGTGGTTGCACTATCACAGCAGAATATTTTGTCATTGAGTTTAGGTAATGCAATAGAAGACTTCCTTTCACCAAGTTCCCTTCAAAATTTCCTCCTAGTCCACCAACTACTGATTGATCCCAAGACCATATCTGTGCCTTCTCACAGCTTGCTAATGGTTCAGGCAGCAACCTCAATCGTTGCCCCTTCATAAATACTATTGATATTGGGCCACAATTCCCTGATGTATATAAAGCCAATTTCATCCAAGGTGTCATTGAAGAGTAAGAAGGTGGACCAAAATGTACTAGACCAGAGGGACAAGGTAGAATTGATAAATATGGAAGAGGAATCATAGATACTATCATGTCATAGTCCCTGGCAAGTAGTCTTTCTAGTGTTGATGGGGCCAGAGAAGCTAAGCTTTCACACCGAAGAATATTGACTCGGTAACTTCTTTTGCTCTTCGACAGTGGGTTGGGACCTGTTGAACCATCCAACTTTGTAGCATGGATGTTATCAAAATCGTATTTGTGTATGCTTTCCTTGCCTTCAGATACAATAGTTGAAGGTGATGACGTATTACTATTTGCTGCATAAGGATTGCCCATTTGATGATCTTGTTGTGATAATTCATCCTGTTCACCACCATTAGAAGATTCTGAAATTTGAATTGAGCTTTCATTTTTCTCAGCCACATTATCAACATCATTTTCTTTCTTTCCCTTGGTAGAATGGGTATCTAGATCATCCAGCTTGGAGCACTCCTGACTATTTACTTCACTAGTCTTATCATTTGTTTCATTTGGTGAAGTTCCGCCAGACAGCAAACACTCGAGGAAGCATCGAAGGCTAAAAGCGTGATTTGCAAATTCCTGCAGCACACCCTCAAAATGCTTCCCCTCTAAACTGGCTAGATCATTGCATAACTCAGCAATACAAGAATCACCAAGCTTTCCTGCCTCATATAGAGTTACAGCATGTGATTTTAATCCTGCAATAGGTTAGCGAGAAATGGTTAGTCCAGTTTCCACTTTATAGAAAAATTTCATGAGCATGCATAGTTTGTATGATACCTAATATGCAAACACTTCCATGTATAGATTAAAATGCAACATGACGGAGTATCATTACACAGAACGACAGATGCAGGCAATAATAACCTATGTGGGGACCAAAGAAGAAAGATGTGGCTGCTGAGGGAAACAAGATACACGTAATTCCTTCTTCTACGGAATGTTTGGTTACATTTGGTGCCGATGCGCGGTTACCTGGGAATACAGCATATAGTAGCCTGCAGTATAAAAAGATCACAAACTGATATCAAGAGTTACAGAAAATGCTAGTGATTAACTACAGTTGAACAAAAAAAATAATGCAGTTCATTACAGTTTCAGAGAAGACGACTGAAGGAAACTACTCACTCTTCAATTGGATCTTCGTAGGACTGATCCTTGTTCGAAACGAAACCTTCAAGCCTGGAAACTGAAGCGACGGTAGAAATTCAAAACTGAAGTATCACCAAACAGGATGCACACTGTAATAGATTAGGAACTTAATAGTGACACAACTTGCTCAGGAGCGTACCTCTGAAACGATCGTCAGGATAAACAGGTACATCAAAGTATACCATTCCCCTCCTGTAGAGGCCACTTATAACCTCCGGATCAAATAGAACATACGAATTGACTTCCTCCTTACATATTTTGTCTATTGCCGATGTCTCATCTTCGGATAACCTCTGTAGTAAACTAGCACATCAGTTCCCACTAATACAAGGTACTAATGTATTATTTTCTCCCATTAAGAACAAACAAGTTTTAGTAAATCAATGATTAATAAAATGATAAAAATGTAGAGAATTATTATTCTGTCAAATTGCAATGAGAATAAAAAAGAAAGATCACCCAAGATGTATCTGACCTTAAATTCTTCCAATGTAAAGTTGACAAATCGAACGCCCCACCAAGGTTCTATTGCTAAATCTGCAGGTTCTGCAGGCAGCAACTCTTTCGCAATTGATTTGTTTAGCTTCCACATTATCTTCTAAAAGATCCAAAATTGAAAAGATTGATTTTGTTATAGAAGAAAACATTAACGGTAACTTTATTATGTGCTCAACAATAAACTTACTATCCATTCCTACATCACAACAAGCCTACACATGCATTCCAATATTAATGAAAGGGCAGTGAGTTGATGAATACCTTTGATCTGCACTTATTCATGATATCAATAAACTCATTTCTTCCTATACCAGTAATCCGCAGAGCATCCGCAGCACTGAAGTTTGGTATACTATCATATGGTTGCTCTGTCAGTATTATAAATAGTTTAGAACCATGGTTGCTCTGTCAGTATTATAAATAGTTTAGAACCAAAAACAGAATCGTTCAAGAAGAAAACAAGTCAATTTCTTTAATGACAAGATCTAAATTAGCAAAAAGGATCATAAAACAGGTGTAAAATAATCACATATCATAGATATGTTTGCAAAATGAAATGTACATATCATCGAAAGCTAAGTCTGACTTTTCCGATTTCCAAGATCTGCAAAATCAATTACAGTGGGGCTTACAATAATTGAAACCTATTATCGTGATGCAAAAATTATGTGGATTCTTGAAGAAATTACATTCCCATGTTATATAATTCCCGCGTAACTTTCATGCTTGAAATTTTTTATGCAACACATTAATGTGTTAAGGCATGATGGAGGTGAACTAATCAAGTGGAGTGGATGACCTCAAATGGTTTCGATAAACAAGTGGTTACCATTCTTCATAGCTTCAAAAAGGACATCACAGTAATATCTGAAGGGCGATATCCTCATTACTCGGCATATAAAGTCTGCAAGATGGTATGGATATAACTGCAAAATATTGTTGCAAGGCAGTTAGGAATGATCTACAACAGAAGTATCCAAGATTAAGAATATTATAACTTCATGATAAAACATGATAATGGGGGCAGTGAAAATACTATGATAAGTAATTGATGGAAACACGTATTCGAAGAAAATTTCAACATGTTCCAGTAGCAACCTTCACTCATAGTGATTCACATTTGCAAGTGTGAAAACAAGTATAATAGTAAAATCGCTTCCTTTTGAAACCTGGTTAGGAGCTCTGCTATTCGATAGAAGTTTGTCAACTATTCTTAAAGTAGGTTCTAAACATGGTTTCAGCAAAATAGTATAAAATATTTCCCTTTCCAGCAAAACATCAAAAATTTGTTGAGCAAGTAAGAAAGGAGAAAATATAGGCAACATACTGCAAGATTTTTGCGGAGATAGCGCATCATATCCTCGTAGTACTCGCCCTCTTTGCATACTCTTCGAGCAAAACAAGAGTTCCATGGCAACCGTTTACGTATGCAATAATCCACAATCCTGCAGTGAATGTTTGTATAAACCACATCAGACATGTGATGAATATGACGCTGTGCAATCAAAAGGTTGTATAAACCATATCAGATATTGCTCATTCTGCAAAAGGCTGTTTGGTTTGAATATTTTACTAGGTCCTCTGACACGATTTTCGTATCCATGAGACAAGGGTCTAGATATTGATTCCGTTTATGTTTTGTCTTTTGCTTTTGTTAGGTAAAAGCATTAGGTGTTTAACCATGCATGTGATACTTCCAATTTTTTTGTATTCTATTAACTGCTTTTACATTATTGAAGTAGGTTCTATTTGCATCAGGAAACACAATTCTTGCCAGTACACACAAGACCCATCACCAAGAACATAAGCCTAATAAAATTATATAGAAAGCCTGATCACATATATGTCATCACATAAATGCGCAATTCTCCCGGATTGGTTTTGTACTAGCAGAATCTTGTAGGATTGACTAATTGGTTCTCGGGTTTGGATCTCGCACAAAGCGCGTACCTGCGGTGCCATTCCTCCTTGGAGATGAGCACGGCCTGAATGCGCTTGGGAAGGGCCTCCCACGGCGACTCCTCCCTGATGGCCTTCACCATCATCTGCTCCTCCACTGTCGCCGCCATATGCCGCTGCATCATCGTCTCCTCTACCCGCGGCCAGCTTGTCTTGATTTTCTTTTCCCCTTCAATCGAGCAATGCGAGCGCCCGTCTCGGATCCCGCTCAATTCCGATGTGTGTGTGTGTGTGTGTGTGAGAGAGAGAGAGAGAGAGAGGGGTCTCACATCGCCTGAATGCCTGATCGCTGCGGCCGCACGGCCGCACCCCGCGAGATCATAGGGAAACTATTCGTCACGCACTAGTGGCTGTCCTTGTGTTGCAGAAGGTGGCCTCTGCATGCAGACGCATGCATGCACTGGTCCACGCACTTGAAGAACAGAAAAAACTGAAACAATTGCAACATGGTCTTTTTAGTTCAAAAATCAACTCCCAAATTTTCTGTAAAAAAGAAGATTTCCCATCACATCAAAATGTCATAACATGCATTGAATATTAAATATAGATGAAATCAAGAACTAATTGTACAGTTTTGTTGTACTCTGCGAGACGAACATTTTGAGCATAATTAATCAATTTTTAGACAATTTTTCGCACATACAAATAAAATGTTACAGTAGCGCAATGATTACGAAGAGACCCCGAATTTCCAAATTTGATAAATTTGGGAAGTAAACAAGGCCTAATCTTGAAGCGTAAAAAGTCAACTTTTTTGAACTGAGCATCTAAATTAAATACCGATTGATCAATCATGTTTCATACAAACAAGACCCTTAATAAGATCACCATCCGGTATATTTGGATATCGTTTTTTAAAAGCATTTTTGTATGAAGCTGTAGAGCATCCCAGGAGACTCTGTATTGTGTTAGTTAAATATGGAGATTATAGCCCCTTTGTAAAAATAGAAAGCCATCTAATTCAATAGGGTAATCCAACAGCTCAGCATCTCCAAGAGACTAGCCAAATCATTTTCTAAAGTTAAATTTAGCTATTGTTAGAGAAAAAGCGTTTTCAACAGACTCTGTAAATGACTCTCTAAATTTAGTGGCTCTCCATACCACCTCATTCGCTAGCTATTTTTAGTTAGCCTACCTTACTAGCTATCTTTCTGTTGGATGCCCCATTAAATTAGATAGCTTTCTATTTTTACAAAGGGATTATAATCTCTATATTTAGATAACACAATACAGAGTATCTTGAAGATGCTCTAATAGCTTTGTTATAAACTTCAGCTTTATATAAAAACTGTTCCAACTTAAAAAAAATAGTCTAAAAATATGTCAGCAAAACAACACTCGGAGTGCTCACCTCGCCATCCAATCCGGGTGATATTTTTTCGCATCATTATATTAAAGTAGAGAAATTAGTTACAGTGCGCCATCAGAATGACCATGTTCATGGTGCACATGTTTTGGTGGTCACGGAGATCCAAAGTTGCGCTTCGTTGATCTTGATGGGTAAATCGCATGATTCTTCCAGATACTCTATATCTCAGTCGCTCCCACCAGCGCACAATCCCCTTCTGTGATATGACGTGCTCTGGTCGGTCTAAATGCTGCAATAAATAATTGAGTGACTACTTTGGTTCACTCGATTTTTGGACTAAAAAATCACACCATATAACACTGTAGGGTGAAGATAAATTGAGTGAAAAGAAAACTAAATTTTCTGAGGCAAACTAAAACAGGAAAAGCAAACTAAATTTTTGAGAGTAAGTCAAGATTTCCTGTGGGCTGTGGAGGCCATGGATTGTGGGCCCACAAGGAAACATCCCCTGCCTGCTGCAGAGCTTACCAGGCTACCAAGCTAAGGATGGGCCACTCTAAAAGAAAAGAGCTTAGGATGGGCCGAAGCCCAGAGCACATGACAAAAAAAAGGGAAATACACGAAATCAGCGGGTGAACAAACGGACACGCGACACCGATCGCGACTTCTTGTACTACACGTGAGCAAGCGACCCCAGGACAAGTGTCGACGCCCCGACGCCGCTACGCGTGCCAGCCGCGCGCAGGCACAACGCGCGGGCGCGACGAGCCCAGGTGTGCGGCCGGCGCGCGCCGCCGCGAGCAAACCACCGGACGCCGCGCGCTAGAGCTTACTACTACACTTTGCTGGCCCCGCACGACCCGACCGCGGGAGGAGCCTCGCTCGCCACACAATATAATTGGCCGCCAGGATTCTCGCCCCCGGCGGGGCGGATCGGAATTATCCGCCGGCGCCGCGACGCGACGGGACGGTTTCTAGACGCTACGCGACGCGCAACCGGACAAACGGAACGACCCACCCCGTCTACAAACTCACGAAACTACTGGAAAAACCATCTCAGATCTTCGCTGCGAAAATCGTTAAGTCAGACACGAGCGA
>OAMR01000709.1:572866-603736 GCA_900205405.1 Echinochloa crus-galli | reverse complement strand
GGCGGGTGCGCCGCGTGCGCGTGCAGCTCCCGGGCCTCCCCGCCGAGCTCCTCCGGAAGCTCCGGGACCGGGGCGTCGACTTCGCCGCGCACCCCGTGGAGCCCAACCCGGGGCTCGTGCTCCTCGACCTCCTCCTCAACTTCGGCTTCCCGCTCCTCCTCCTCGCCACGCTCATCTGGAGGTCCGTCACCATGAACAACCCCGGCGCCGGCGGGCCGAGCCTGCCGTTCGGGCTGGGCAAGTCCAAGGCCAAGTTCCAGATGGAGCCCAACACGGGGATCACGTTCGACGACGTGGCCGGCGTGGACGAGGCCAAGCAGGACTTCCAGGAGATCGTGCAGTTCCTCCGGTCACCGGAGAAGTTCACGGCGATCGGGGCGAGGATCCCCAAGGGCGTGCTGCTGGTCGGCCCGCCGGGGACGGGGAAGACGCTGCTGGCCAAGGCCATCGCGGGGGAGGCCGGCGTGCCCTTCTTCTCCCTGTCCGGGTCCGAGTTCATCGAGATGTTCGTCGGCGTGGGCGCGTCGCGGGTGCGTGACCTCTTCAGCAAGGCCAAGGCCAACGCGCCGTGCCTCGTGTTCATCGACGAGATCGACGCCGTCGGACGGCAGCGCGGCACCGGCATCGGCGGGGGCAACGACGAGAGGGAGCAGACGCTGAACCAGCTGCTGACGGAGATGGACGGGTTCACCGGCGACACGGGCGTCATCGTCATCGCCGCCACCAACCGGCCGGAGATCCTCGACGCCGCGCTGCTCCGCCCCGGCCGCTTCGACCGGCGGGTCAGCGTCGGGCTCCCCGACGTGCGCGGCCGGGAGGAGATCCTCCGGGTGCACAGCGCCAACAAGCGGCTGGACCCCGGCGTGTCGCTCGGCGTCGTGGCCATGCGCACCCCCGGGTTCAGCGGCGCCGACCTCGCCAACCTCATGAACGAGGCCGCCATCCTCGCCGGCCGCCGCGGCAGGGACCGCATCTCGGTCAAGGAGATCGACGACTCCATCGACCGCATCGTCGCCGGCCTCGAGGGCACCAGCATGACCGACGGCAAGACCAAGATGCTCGTCGCCTACCACGAGATCGGCCACGCCGTCTGCGCGTAAGTATATATACTAATCGATATATCTCTCCATTCCTTGCTGATGTTCCATCGATCGCCATGGAAAAATCCATGGTCACATCAAGAAAATGCTGATCTGATCGCCGGCAACTAACATTGCAGGACGCTGACGCCGGGGCACGACGAGGTGCAGAAGGTGACGCTGATCCCGCGGGGGCAGGCGCGGGGGCTGACGTGGTTCCTGCCGGGGGAGGACCCGACGCTGGTGACGAAGCAGCAGGTGTTGGCGCGGATCGTGGGCGGGCTCGGGGGCCGCGCCGCCGAGGAGGTGATCTTCGGGGAGCCGGAGGTGACGACGGGCGCGGCGGGGGACCTGCAGCAGGTGACGCAGGTGGCGCGGCGGATGGTGACGGCGTTCGGGATGTCGGAGATCGGGCCGTGGGCGCTCGTCGAGCCGGCGGCGCAGAGCGGGGACGTCGTCATGCGGATGCTGGCGCGCAACTCCATGTCCGAGAAGCTCGCCGCCGACATCGACGCCGCCGTCAAACGCATCGTCGACCGGGCGTACGAGGTCGCCAAGGAGCACGTCAGGAGGAACCGCGCGGCGATCGACCAGCTCGTGGACGTGCTCATGGAGAAGGAGACGCTCTCCGGCGACGAGTTCAGGGCCATCTTGTCCGAGTACGTGGACATTGGCAAGGAGCAGAGGGAGACGGCGGCCAAAACAGAGCTCGTTACGGCGTGAACAGTGAAGCTTGAGAATATTAGTCTGTACTGTAGTGTCCCGAAGATAGAAATAGCATGCATAGCGTAGTGTAAATATGCAGTGTGATGTACTTAAGACAATTGATTATACAAGGTAAACTCTTTTTTTTTCATGCAGCAAGAGGTTTGATTCCCTTTGAAACACAGGGATTTCATAGGAACATTGATTCAATTTCCGCAAGGTCCAGGGATGAAGTTTTCATGGAAAGGAGACATGAAAAATACAAGCTGAAATCCCGTCATGACGCTTGCAAAAGGTCCCCATTACTCATGCATTGCCTGATTTGGATCTGTACTTGTGGGTTCTTGGTGCCTCCCCAGCTCCAAGAGCCAAGAGCCGCCTCTTCTTGTAGTTGGCCTTGAAGCAGGCCTGCCGGAGCCTCTTGGTCTTCTCCTCAAGCTGCACATAGGGCCTCTGCTCCAGGAGCTGCTTCTCCTGCTGCAGCATCTCCACCATCGCCCGCAGCTGCTCCTCCCCGGTCGCCTTGCCGGCCTCCTGCAGGACCTGTGCACCGCAATCAACCAGTCTCGTAGCTTTATGCGTCGATCCAAAATTGCAAATTTCTATCTTATTCAGAGCATTGCAAATTGAAAAACTGTGCAGAAAGACAGAGGGGACGACCTGGACATTGTTGATCAGGGATTGCAAGCTCTTCATCTTGCGGTGCGGCCACCGCGGGATGCCGAGCTCCCTGCACCGCTTCTTGAGGAGGGTGAGGCCGACGTTGAGCTCCCGTGCCGCCTGCATGATCGGCATGTAGAAGTACTGCGACACGAGCTCGAACGTCAGGGCCGTCTCCTCCGGTCTCACATGCTGGTGGTCTTCTGCTCTGACGACGGCCTTGATGTCGGAGTCGGAGCACAATTCCTTCTCTTCTTCGCCATAGCAAAGCAGCGGCAACCTCTTGTGGTCGTCGTCCTCTATCTTGCTGTCAGCTTGATCCATCTCATTCCAGTGCTTCAGCACATCGTCCTTGAAGATGGCGTCGAGCTCATCTGCGCTCAATAGAACAAGACGCTGAGCGCTACTAGTCCGGAAGACGGCAGCCTCGTCTTGCGTATGAATCTGGACACCAGAATGAAAAAAGAACAAGAATTACACATACCTTGGAGAATGTTGCTCGGGGCAAGGGTCGAGAAGGATGGTTGGAACTGCAAGCTCGGGAAGGAGAGACTGGAGAGGAGCTCTTCCTCTTCGAGCAGGTAGCTATCAGGCCAAGCGCTTGTCCAATAAGGCCACAAGCTGCTGCAAACAAAGCCACCAGCACACTTAAACATTCTGCACAGCAAGAACATGGGTAAGCAACGCGCAGCGCGAAAGAGAAGCGAGCTTACCTCTCTTCATGGTTGGCCTCCATCCTTCGGAGAGATGCTGGAATGGCGTGCAGGCCAGCAATATATGGAGGAGATAGAAGGAAAATGCGGCGCCCTTAAACCCTGAGATCATTGGGCAAATGGAAACGGCTATTTAAAACCACGCAAGGAATTAATGCTAAGGGTAGTAGATTGGGAGTTACAGAGATAATTAGTTCTTGGTAATTGCGGAGCATGCCTTTGGGGCTCGTGCATTAGAGAGCATGCATAGTGGCCAATCAAAGCCCTTCGGCTAGATTCAGTTCAAGATTTGTTCCTATTTGCATAGATTCAGTTCAAGAATTTGTTTCCATTTGCCCATGGCATCTTTCACCATCTATCCATGGCATCTTTCTACTGGGAATTGTCAGATTCGAAAACTTTACCCTATATAGGCCTACTGTGAATTTGTGTTCACCTCTGAATTAGCTAGTGCTACTCAATTAAAATGTTCCTTTCTTGGATGCCCACGGCATGTTTTGAGCTTTATGGGGTTAGGCTAAGGTTTTTCCTTATTCATAAAATGTTTATCTTATGACCTGATCATGCTAGCAAAAATGACCATGCACAGGGAATTATGTATCCATTTAATTCCTGTGCATGCGAGAGAGAGCAGTTGGGTTGGCTCATCTCCTCGTGATTTTAACCATTGAATCTTAAGTTGTTCCCAAATAATTGGCAACCAAATTACTGTATTTGGAAACAATTCTGCCTTTGTTCTTCACGCAATCAGTGGCATCCTCATAGATCTACAATTTTTTTCAAACATAATATGAGTAGTTCAAACTTCAAAACGATTTTGTGTTTTCATTACCAGAAAGGTATAAACATTACACGAGGAACATGTACAGGCCACGAAGAACTGAAGAAAGACAAAGCTTGTTTCTACACTGCAAAACCCCTTCTCTGTTCCACATACAACAATTTAGCTGCACCATCTAACTCCAATCTCTACATTTTATTAGATATTGGAAATAATCCGGCCTCAACTCCAATCTCTACATGACCTATAAAAACATTCTAGCACTGAAAAAATCTCCTGGGTAAGAGGATGCGAGGTATCCCCTGAGATGAAGACATGCACCTTGTCATGCAGATCAATCCAACTGTACCCTGGATGCTTGTGAATGCCTTGCCGTTCCATGTCTTCTCTAACCACAGATGCACTTCCCCACCTCCCCTCATGGGCATGTAAATTATGCATCAAAACATATGGAGCAGAACTCTCAGGATCGATGTCGGATAATGCCTTGGCAGCCATTTGAGCCAGCGGCTCATTCTTTTTAGCAGTGCAGGCTCCTAGGAATGCCCCCCACACAGCTCGGTCTGGAGCAATTGGCATGCTTTTGATCACCTCCAATGCGTCCTCAAGCTGGCCATATCGTCCTATGAGATTGATGAGCGCAGCATAGTGTTCAACTCTAGCGGCAAGGCCGTAGTCATAAACCATGGTATGAAAAACTACACGTCCTTCGGAGACAAGGCCAGCATTTCCACATGCACTCAGGAGAGAAATAAAAGTTATGTGACTTGGCGCAACCTTGGCACCCCTCATCTCTTTGAACACCCGCAAGGCTTCTGTAGCATGACCATGATGCTCATAACCTCCTATCAGTGCATTCCAAGAAACCAAATCTTTTTGTGTCTGCATCTGGCTGAAGATGGCTTTCGCATTGGTTAGTTCACCACATCTGGAGTACATTGTTATAAGTGCATTACTGGTTGCAGTATCTGGTAGAAATGATTTCTCAATAAGCTGGTGAAGCTGAGCCCCAAGGCGCAGTGTAGCAAGTGACGCACATGCTGCTAGAACTGAAGAGAAAGTATGACGATCAGGCCTCTCACCAACTTCTAGCATCCTTTGAAATAGCTCGATTGTACCATCATAATCCTCATTTTGCTCATAACCTGATATCATTGTGTTCCACGTGATGGTGCTTCGCTCTGGCATCGCATCGAAGAATCCCCGAGCATGTTCCACATCTCCTTTTTGTGTAAACCCTCGTATCATCAAATTCCAGGTTACCGCATCAGGCTCTGGCACTTCCCAAAACAGCTTCTCTGCCTCCTCCATATCCGAGACTTGAGTGTACCCTGCAATCATAGTGTTCCATGACACCAAGTCCTTATCTGGCATGTCATCGAACAATGCCCTAGCTGAGCAAACATCTCCGGTTCTGACATAGCACATCATCATCGAGTTCCACGACACAGCATTCCTCTCAAACACCCTCTTCCTATGCCCCTTGTTCTGACTCTGTGTTTTTGGAATCAAATCAAACAACCTTCTTGCATCGGTTACCCTCCCGCTTTGTCCATAAGCAGCAATTAGGGTGTTGTAAGCATCAACAGCCTTGTCCATGTCCATTGCTCTCAGGCGCTTTGTCAACAGCTCATCAGCCTCGTGCAACCAGCCATTCCTAATAAAACCACTGACCATAGCAGACAACGACGCGGAGTCCTTGACAGGCATTGCCTCGAACACGTTGCATGCCTTCCTCACTTGGCCAACAGCAAAGAACCCGGTGACCATTGTGTTCCAAGAAGCCGTGTTCCTCTGTGGCATCTCCTCGAACAGCCTCTGGGCTTCGTCCATGAGCCCGCGGCGCGTGTAGGCGCCAAGAAGTGTGTTCCAGGTGACGGCGTCGCGCTGGGGCATTTCTTCGAACAGGCGGCGCGCGGCGGCGAGGTGGGCGGGTTGCGGCGACCGGGCGTACGCCGCTAGGAGCGTGTTCCAAGAGACAGCATCTCGCACTGGCATGGAGTCGAAGAAGGAACGCGCAGCGCCTACGTCACGACGGCGGGAGAGCGCCGCGAGGAATGAGTTCCAGGTGACCACGGAGCGGGCCGGGAGCGCGTCGAAGAGGCGGCGGGCGGCAGCGAAGCGGCCGCGGCGGAGGAGCGCCGCGAGCGAGCGGTTGTGCTGGCGGACGAGTCCATCGGCATGGTTCGTGGCCACGGCTGCGCCCGGGGCGGCCACGGCGCCGGCGTGGCGTTGAGCGACGGCCGCCGGGATCCGAGGCGGCCATCTTCGCATCAGGGGGATAGACCAGGCAGCGGTTCGCGGGTTTGGTGATTGGGCAGGAACCACGTACACATAAGCCCCACTTTGCCCCAGGCGGCCTGTCGCTGAGAAAAAGCGGCCCATGCGCTGAGCTTTGTTTTCTTTTATTTCCTTATTTCTTTTTTCCCAAATCATCACAATTACTCGTTCACTTTGTTTTCTATGATTTTTGGTACTTTTTTGTACGTTTTTGTTTTTTTAGTAAATAACTATTTATACTCTAGCATATCGGAATTGACTTGCCACTCGTTGATACCCATTGAAAAGAATGCAAGAGCATAATTTAGTAGAGATAAACATCCAAGATTTTTTAGACCTATCTGGTGTCCCGAGCTCCAAAAGGTCAGAGCTAGAGTTTGGGACTTTGCTGAGTAAAACGTCTTGTTCCCACTTGAAATAAGGAGACACATTTTTCTTTTAATTTCTAAACAAGTGTGATACAAGATCTCTTAATAGCAAACTATAACGAAGATATCCCAGATCACATACAGGATGCTCTTGGATGTATGAAACTAATAACCCATATATGCTACTAATAATACAAATTACGTTGATCGTATGACTCGTCCAGCATACAGCTGTTCAGCAATGTGCTCATGATTCAAAAGCTATGGACAATCTGTTCCAGTGAACTGTATGTGCCTACCACAATAATACCCACCCCAGTAATGATGATACCCAGGCAAACTACCAGCTCCAACCCCAGTTTACTGGAAGTTCTTGACCTTATCTTCAGGTAGCAAACACAAGGTACCAGCACTGTAACCGTACAGCTGAGGAACGAGCCAATAAGCGCGACAACATAAGCGAAAAACGGCACAACAAGCGCTATGATGGTTGTGCTGGCAACCAAGGCAGTCCTGATGAGGACCCTGGCAGTCCTGTGCTTGTCAACACGAAGGCTAACCTCGATAGCCTCTGCTATTGGAGCGATCAGCAGCGCAAACTTGGTAAATGGATTGATCAGTGTTGTGTAGATTGCAATGTTGGTGCCGATATTCTTTGATGGAAGGTTGAGCGTCACCTGGGACCTTAACGATTCACCATACATCAAGTATCCAAGGACCCCCATCAGCCCATAGCCAAGAGTGCAGATAATGAAGCAGACGATCAGTACCTGCAAACGGAAAATGGTATGCACAAATTCACTATAACGTCATTAAATAGCAATGTTATGCAGGTGGAATGTTTAATAAAATATAATCACAGTTTGAAGGCTGTCTAGTAAACAATCTAGTGTTTCAGCTCTGACCCGACCCACAGGATGTTCTCCACCACCCTAGCCAACACCATCACCGCGACCTTACCTTGCCATTCCTGCGCCCGCCACCACCGTCGTCAAGCCAACCTGCTGCCCCAGACCCTCCCTCTAAAGCCACCACCTCTCACCTTCTAAACCCACCACCCCTGAACCCTGAACCCTAACTAGCTCGCCAAAGAGTAGCTGGAATTGGAAGAGATCTATGGCCTGATGGGGGCACCAACCCTAGGGCCCTAGTAGCCAGACAAAAGTTAGTTACTGGATGGCTCTAACACCCAAGAATCCTTTAGCTTCCCCCAATTTTTCTGTATTGGAGTCCGAGTCACCGAGTGTGCACGCTCAATATGGTGTTTCTTCAGCAGTATAAGAGTTCGGCTTTGCTGTTAGTTAAAAATCTATTTATAGTATACTGAGATGGTCATTAGTTTTCATTAAACATCTCAAGTTATAACAGTGTTATTAATCTTAATATGGACACTGAAACATAATAGAAATGTGAAATGAACACAAAAATATCAGTAAAAACATGTGTCTGCTTTTACTTACCATAGGGAATGCCTTTTTGTTTCTCATGCCGGTGTATATCATGGGAAAAACAGCATGGCCACTGAAACAGAAAGCATATAAGCTCATAGCAGTTGGAATACCAGACCAGTTCACAAGCACGCCCCTCTCATGGAAACCAACACCATCAAATGCCCCGACTACCAGAACAGAGGCAATTAGAATGACAGAAGCCAAAACTCCACCAAGACCAACGTATGCGAGCATATTTAAGCTCTGAAGCCATGTCGTTGGTAAAACTAGCACACTGAAAACCAACATAAACCCTCGCTTGCTTCCAATCTTGAGTCTAGCGACATGGAACTTGGCAGTCGGAAATAATTTCTCCAAGTTGTCACCTTCTAATATCAAGAAATCAATAGCAACGAGGTACAGCTCCAGGTACAAAAATATTGCTACAGTGATTTTTCCTCTCAGGCCAAAAGCTAGCTCGCCAATATCAGGATAGGTCTTAACAAGTGAGTTCGAGTCTATACACCTTTGTAGGAGAATCCCAGTGTAGAAACAAATGATTGCTATGGTTAAGAAAATAAGTAAGCTCAGCCATCCTCCTTGGGACAATGCATATGGAATGGACAATATTCCAACCCCTGCAAACAAAGAAACACATAAGTAAACCCATTAGTTCTCATCTCTCATGCTTGAACAAAACAGGAAGGATTGAAGATGCTAGAAACCTGAGAGAGCATTAACTCCATTGAAGCATGTTTTGAAGAAGCCAGTCCCAGTTCCAGACAACGGGGGAGTATTATCCATTGCAAACTGTTGGTGGCCTTGGACTAGTAGATAATGATGCACGCTAGCCCTGGATTTTAAAGAGAAGTGTGTGATGTATGGAAATGCAGAGCCACATGGAAGTGCATGCACTGAGGAGAGAAACATAAATTAATAGGAAGCACTAAGTGGAGTTCCATGGATTGTCAAACTAGATTCGTGCAATGCATTTTTACGTCACGCTTATTATTATTATTATAGTCCACTAACCGGTGCTCGTGTAATTCTTAGAGACATAATTGTTAATATACATAAATATATTATTTTTCATTATAGTTGATTTAGAGCATATTTAGTGGTTACTTTAGGTTATTTTTAATAATGACGGGTGAATAATTTAGATGAAAATTTAGAGGGTTCTAATTTAGATGCAGAATTGGGTTCTATTTTCAATTCTGGACTCCCAAGACCAAATTTTACAACCTTGGACATCCAAAACTGTCTAAAACACAAACCTCATCCTTGCAATAGTTTTCAACAGCATGTGGCATCCAAAGTCACCCCGAAACCACCCATTTCGGTTCCTCAGTAGTACCAAGTCAGACAAACAAGCCATAATTAGCTTGCTTCCTAATATCACATGACATGCTGCACTTAGCATCATCAAATTCCTAACAAGTAACAAATCACTTATATAAAGCTTATGAACTTCTATTAATTGATATCATGAAGTGATATGTATTTTGAAAGGTAATGGCCCACAATTTTGATATCCAAGTTCAAAGAAAAGGGATGATGTAACATGAAAATGGGAACTTACCTGGCTAAATGATTAGCCACATGCCAACAGTAACGCAGAAAGCACAAAACCTGACCAGAAACTATTTTTTTCTTTTTAAAAATATAAAATATAGTAATATGCTGAATCAGCAGTGTAAACTTCTTCAGTCAAACCATCATGACAGAAAATAGTATATGACCTCAAAATGCCCAGATACACATTTTTTTGGATGACCACTCACTATTTGACGTCTCCTTTGTGGCAACAAAAAAAAAGCAAATATGAGACCAACACACACTTAAAGGTAAACTGTATCCCTAAAAGAAATATGTGAAGCCCCCTTGCAGACCAGAAATATAATGTTACTGGTTTCCATTAACTTAAATGAGTTAGTTGGATCCATGCCATTATAATTTTCTGTACCCATTGCAATTTTTTGGTGGGTCATATCAAATAATAATAAAAATCCACTCATGTTAGAGCAAGTGAAAACAAAACCACTTTGCTCGATAGAGTTGAAGCCACAAAAATATGGCCTTCAAAGATGTTTGGCTGATGAATGCGAAGCACAGAAATGGAAGCACTTCAAAACATTCTTCTCATAGTTTCTTTAACAAAACTTGAAAGCTTCACACAAGACAATATTGAAGAACAAATAGAAAAAGGGGATCTTATTGTAATTGGGCTCAATTGGTACTATGGGTATGTTTGGTCCTCGGCCACCGCGAGCCACACAAACTGTGGCGCCGCCACAAGTATGTGGCGGACGTTTTGGGCGCCACAGTTGTGGCAAGATTCTCTCCCCATGCAACACTCATTTTACTGTGGTATGTCAGACTTTATTTCCCAACCAAACACTCATGTGACTCTCTGTGGCAGCCACAGTTGTGGTGTGGCAAAAGAAGGCCGGGAGCCAAACATACCTTATAATGTTATCTCTTTACCAATCTGAAATCAGACTCTGTTGTGCCAATGCCAACTCACAAGCCACAACAAATCTCCCTAAAACCTCCAATTCCATGCAGTGACCACACAGAGAAGAAACAGAGTCTCTGAAAAGCCATCTATATAACTTTTAGGGAAGAGGTTTCTGCTAATATTTGAAGCAGATAGGTTCAATAAGCTTCAGCGAGGCAATGCAAGCATGCGACAGACTATGTGCCCTAGATGAGGTATCCTTTTTCTATGCACCAGTAATGCATGCAGCTGTCCACAAAACATCATCCGAAAATCTGGTGCCGACTAGATATTTTAATATTTGCAATCCTTTCATTTCTTATGAATCAAAGCTAACAAATAAGTGCCATTCATTTGCAACATGCACAGTAAACAATATTCATAGAACATGTAATCCAATGTCTTGCAAATATGCAGAACTGGCTGCTTATTCAAGGAGTAGATCCTTTTAGTTGTTAAAACACAATACCCAGTTAGGCTCCATAAACTATAAAGCATGACAGGACGATTAGGCAGTATAATCCCTATCTAATTTGGAGACCAAATGGGAGCTGTTTTTTAGAACCTTGGTAGCATCACAAGAGCATTCTGTTTCCAGAAACAACAATAGTGCAATAATTTCCATTAAAAAGAGATCAAGGAGGTTATAGTATCCTACAGACACAGAATATGAATAATTTACTGGATTCTTTTACGAAATTTATGTACTAACTGAGATGAGTTTCTCAGGGGAAAAAGTATGATATTTCCTTCTCTTTATCATAAAATTGCTTTGCCCTTAAAAGTCCAAGATGCAACATCAAGTAGATAACATAGATATCAAAGTCAATCAGAACTTCAAGGTCTTTTTGGACGGATTACAGCAAAGCACAAACAGTAACCTGTGAAATAGCTAAAAAAAACAATTGCATGCATATCCAATTTGTCAGAAAATAGAATATGGTTTACATTTCATACTTTGTGCTACATGAAATTGTCTAGCATGCATTCAGCAAAAAGCATGTCAAAAGTTAGAACTGAGGAAGTCAGAAATCCAAATGATAGCAGGAAGGCATAACTTCGTCACAGAGGAAGCATTTGAAGTTGCTATTCTTATATGATTTTGGTGTCAAAGCAGGGTATTGAATAACCCAAAGTGATAATTCTCTTAGCAGGATTTGTACAACACCACAGTTGATCGTGATTTTGAATTGAACAGCAGAATCCAGAGGTATTTTGAATAAAGATGTCAATGTGAACACAACCATTGATGTTCACATAGCCACATACTGAGCACACATCTGGAGGAAGACCCATGCTGTCCATGAATCTATTCTCCTAGTGCCACTGCCCTTGGCTCACTCACCTAAGGATATTTTGCTAGGTTAAGAATTTTACTGCACATGGATTTCAACATCGCACAATCTAGGCATTATATTTAATTTCATTTCTTTAAAGGGAACATGATCTCTTTCTTTATAAAACTAACCGGATAAAACATAATCCAGCACCATGTTTTTTCTGTAAGAGATTGAAATCCGGGATAAACATCGATATCCTAAAATCCATTACAAAACTATGTCACTCAGCAAAATTAAGTCTTAAGACCCAACCAGGACTTCACAATGTTGAGTCAGCCTGAACTTGTATAACAAACCGAGCAGGAGTTTAACAGTACAACCAGGGATACACACCTGAACTTGGACATCGCTTTCCTAAACAAAAAAAAAAGAAACTTGGACATTACAATATATTAAGTATGTAAGGAACTCCGGCACTAAGCATCAATAAGACACCATACGACTCGTGTTTTCAAAATGTAATTATGAAAACTATTCCTGACAGGAAATTGGTTGATGCAATTGCCGGTTAGTACTGCATACGCCATACGGAGTATGTTACTCTTCAGGGTGCGCAATTGTGAACAAATCATGGATTAGGGTTGTTGAACAGCACTAAACTAAAATTTGCGTACCAACCCCTAAAATCAGGAAGGAATTAAAGGAAATGAAAGTGCTACAGAGCATCAGAAACACAAACTGCATGAATAACTTGATCATGATCTGAACTGAGGAAAACCCATTATAATTTATAAGCGCGCTGAAGGCCCCCACCAAATTGTGCATGGCCACAATGACTCAGCAATGAATTGTGCCGGCAAATAGACCCACCAGTACAGCACCCTCACCAGCCTCAGAAAATTACTAGGCCTGCTTGTGGCAGAGCTCCAGACTTGCCCTCTGCTCTCCCAGCTCAAAACCTAAGATGCACATTAGAAGTTATAACCATATAACACATCCACTCGAAGAAGCAGTGCAGATTTATGGTGCAGTGGGATCCTGGAGCCAACATGGCAGATCGGAAAGCGTCAATTTTTTCATGATGCATTTGAAATTGCTATCTTTTGCCGCTGTGGCGGCAGGTCCGTTATTGAAGAAAACTCCCAGCCGTAGTTCTCCTGGATGGATCTGAAAATAACATAATTAATCAGGTCATGAAAATTAAGCTGAACAGTGGAATTCAGATTTACCCCGGACATGACTGGCCCACCAAAAGTCCAACATAATTCAGGGGTCACTTCCAGAGCAAAAGTCAATGTGAACAGAACCATTGATGCACGCATACTCGACAAGCACTGGCAGAAAGACCCATGCTGTGTTGTCCATGAAACCTTTCACCCAGTTCCACTACTCTTGATTTACTGTGCTGGGATTCTTGCTAGGTCAGTCAAGAATTTAACTGCACAAGAATCCCAACACTAACTTCTCTTTTATTACCCTTTTTTGAAGAGAGCATAGTCCTTTTTTTGACAACACAAAGGGAGCATAATCCTGGTCAGTCAAGAACTTAACTGCACAAGAATTCCAACACTAACTTCTCTTTTCTTTCCCTTTTTTGAAGAGAGCATAGTCCTTTTTTTTACAACACAAAGGGAACATAATCCTGGGTGACGCTTATGTAAAGATGGCATAATCTAGTAGTACCAACAAGCCAGTTGTTTTATTCGCTGTAATATTCAAAGTTTGCAAAGATATTCCAACCACAAGCATCAATACATACTTATCCTAATATTTTATTGGATGTTCTAGTTGCGACGAGAACTACTCTCGGCAGGAAACAGATTAGTGACCGTCCCTAATCGCTACTATTACTCAATTAACTCATCAGAGGTCGCACAGAACATAAACCAAAAGTTGAGCGTGCCACCAAATCAGCAAGGAATTAGGCCAAAGAAGATGTAGCATCAAACCAAGATAAGAACGGCCTTGTTTTGGAATTACGTAAAGGTCTCCATTACCAGCACGGCAGCACGCACTCCACTGCGATCCAGTAAGAAGATGTACATTGCCACGACGACTGAGACACTAAACGAGGGGTCGCCGAGAAATAGCCCACTGGTACAAGGGTACAGAGCCCTCATCAACGGTCGCCCGGGCCGGCCGCCGCGCGGCGCCTCTCCGTTCGAAACCTAAGACGAACGACGAACCGGGCGTTAGAACCAAAGGCGGAAGGCCTGCGTAGTAACCAGTAAAGCAGATGCAGGCTCGGTGGCGAGGGGAACCTGGCGCCATGCCGAAATGCTAACCCGTTGCGTGCCCCGGAGCCGGGGCCGCGGCTTCTCCCGCCGACGGTGGCGCAGGCGGCGTCTCCGCGGTCGGCGCCGGTCCTCCTTTTCCGGCCATCTTGCGCGGTCGGGCGAAATGCGCGGCGTGTCACCAAGCTCAACCGGGCCAGTCGGCCCACTTGATCGCGGTGGTAAAGCCATCGGCGGGCCCGCAAACAAGCGGGGAAGAAGGGCCCATGTCCACGCCTTTACGGCTTTACTTCCTCGGTTCATTGCACTGCACGATTGTATAATGTCCATATAATATCCATGAACATTATTACTTATACGAACCCAATAATCCCAAACCACAAGATCAAGATCCTCTTGTGTACAATTCATTTATGATTTCTTGTGCAACTAATTTCATTGATTATCTTACCAAGTTGAGTACAAGGCTACAGATTGATGTTACTCGGGAAGGTTACAATATGGTTCCTTCATATGTACAGCAGGTCGCTGTGTTCATTACTCAAAAGCTATGAACTATCTGCTTCAGTGAGTTATATGTGCCAACCACAATTACCCCCGCTCCAATCATCATAATACCCAAACAAACTACCAGCTCCAGTCTCAGATTCCCGGAGGTCCTCGAGCTGATCTTCAGGTAGCAAACACAGGGCAGCAAGATCGTGACCGTGCTGCTGAGGAACGAGCCAGTGAGCGCGACAACATAGGCAAAGAAGGGCACCACGAGCGCTACAATGGTCGTGCTGATGACAAGGGCAGTCCTGATGAAGATGCTCATGGTCCTGTTCTTGCCAACATGGAGGCCGTCCTCGATAGCCTCTGCTATTGGAGTGATTAGCAGAGCGAACTTGGTGAACGGATTGATCAGCGTCGTGTAGATTGCGACGTTGGAGGCGAAGCGCTTTGACGGAAGGTTGAGCGTCACCTGGGAACTTAGTGACTCCCCATACATCAAGTATCCAATGATACCCGTCAGCCCGTAGCTAAGAGTGCAGATAATGAAGCAGATGAGCAACACCTGAAATTTGTAAGAGGTAAATGATGTCACTATAGTAGCTTTACGTAACTGGTAAGTTTGAAAAGAAAAAAAAAGCAGTTTGCCAGAACTGGACTTTACAATCTACATGTGGAAGATGTCTTTTTCTACCTCAGTGTAGAGATTGTTGGGCAGATAGATGATTAGTATAGTTATAAAGAAACAGTACTTTGTAGCAGTAATATTTATCTAGATTCAAGATCAAATAAACAAAGATGTAGGTGAAAGGGCTTCTGCTTTACTTACTGTGGGGAACGTTTTTCTGTTTCTCATGCCAGTGTATATCATGGGAAAAACAGCATGGCCACTGAAACAGAACGCATATAAGCTCATAGCAGTTGGCATACCAGACCAGTTGACAGTCACACCTTTCTCATGAAAACCCACACCATCAAACACTCCAACCCACAGAACAGAGGCGATTAGAATGACAGAAGCCATGACTCCGCCAAGAGCGACGTATGCAAGCATGTTCAAGCTCCGAAGCCATGTTGTTGGTAAAACCAGCAAGCTGAAGAATAACACAAATCCTTGCTTGCTTCCAATCTTGAGTCTGGCAACATGGAAGTTGGCACTTGGAAATAATTTCTCCAAGTTGTCACCTTCTAATATCAAGAAATCAATAGCAACAAGATACAGCTCCAGGTACAAGAATATTGATACAATGATTTTTCCTTTCCGGCCAAAAGCTAGCTCACCAATATCAGGATAGGTCTTAACAAGCGAGCTTGAGTCTATACATCTCTGTAAGAGAATACCAGTATAGAAACAGATGATTGCTATGGTTGTGAAAATAAGTAAGCTCAGCCATCCTCCTTGAGACAATGCATATGGAATAGATAATATTCCAACCCCTGCAATCAAAGAAAGTATATACAGAGTAAGGAAACATGGGCAACCATATGTAAAACTGCTATAGCATCACTTCTTCGCATTCAAGCTTGCGAAAGACTGGAAGACTGGAAGAAACTTGAAACCTGAGAGAGCGTTAACTCCATTGAAGCAAGTTTTGAAGAAGCCTGTCCCAGACTTTGGAGGTGTGTTATTCTCCATCAGAAACACTTAGTGGCCTCGGACTAGAGGATGCACATCACCAGGTTTTAAAGCGGTGTGGTGCATGAGGTTAGGACATGCAGACCCACTGCATATCACCACTGTGGTAGTGCCGTATGACAACAAGTGGATGTCTATTACCAGAAAAGAGATGAAACTTTTTCTTCTCGAACACGCAGGAGAGCTGCGTATCTTTGTATTAAGAGACAAAAGAGATGAAACTAAAGCAAAAGAAAAGAAAAGCAATGAGTGGAATTACATGGATTCGCAAAGTAGATTCATGATATGCACATTTTTTTGTCATATAGATTTTTGTCATCTCTTGAGGACCTAACGAGGTGTATACCAGAGGGAAGAAAAGGAGAAGGCACCCATGCAAACTGAATGCAAGATGCAGCAGCCATTAAAAAGCAGGAACGCAAAGAAAGTGGTATGCGGTTCCTAAACCCTTGATAAATACATGGTACATAGATAACTAGCACCCAAATGAACATATGTTTTTGTGCAGTGTGTTTCCCTTTTGTTGGAAAAGATTATAGATCATACGGAAACTTTGTATGGTACAGAGACAGTCAAAAGTAACCTTCTTAATTGCATGCACCATAGAAATGTGATGTCATTGCGCACCATACTGCAGAATATATCCATATGTGCAGTTTACCAGGATCAGGCTTACAAAACTAGTTAGCCAGAATCTAGAAGCAACTAGGAAAAGGGTTGCAAGCTCCAGGACTGTCAAGTGTAAACTTTAGGGAAAATTCAACCGAGCCATAGTGAAAAAGCAATGGTAATGATTAACATGCAAAGAAATTAGAAATAATAAATATCACAACTGTGACCATCCACTTTACAACGTTGGTCTCTTTCATTTTTTTTTCTTAAATACACAGTAGAGCTGCTTATCATTTCATTTAAAAAGAAAAAAAGCTAACTACAAAAACTAAAAAGATCCAACAGGGCGTTTATGGACCAACACACCCAACATTGGTTTTAACAGAAAAGGAGATGCACCACCGAAAGAATAATAAGTGGACAGAAGGGTGGAAAGCCTCTAGGTTAGAACACTTCTAGCCTGCCCTACTAACAGATTCTGCAGCTCTTTGGCCCCAGCTGCACACCAAAAAGTTCCCTCCTCCAAAATAGAAGGGATCAGCCAATTCAAATCTGGGGAGGCACCATTAAAAACACAATCAGTCCAGAGATTCCATCATTATGGAGAAAGCATAAAAATTGGTTGACAACAGTTTAAAACAATTGAAATATTTTGCTGTGCATGCTGAATCATGGGCAAAATTTCACATTCTAATCATCACAGCAGAAGATAATATGGCCACAAACTTTTGAGATATAAATATTTGGATGAGTCAGACTTCCCACTATGTGAAGTCTCCTTTTTGTGACAAATGAACAAAAGTGTGTCGCAAAAAGTACAAATAAAACTAATACAGGCTTAAAGCTCACTGGTGCCCTATTATAAATAAATGAAGCACAACTGCATGCCAAAAAAAATATTACCAGTTTCTATTAAACTATTTCTATTGCGCATTTAGTGGCATCATATCAAGTAATTAGGAATAAGTGCATTATTCAGGTAAGAGAAAATGAAAATGGAACTACTTTTTTCTATAGAGTTGAAGCCACACAAGTATTATCTCCAAAGATGCTGTGCAAAGCACAACGTTGGAAGATTCCAAACGGAAGCACTTGAAATAAGTATGCACTGTAGTTCTTTAAAACAAAGTAAGGAGATTCATGACCCCAGAAAAAAAGGCATAGGAAAAGGAAAGACGTGCTATCCTACATGAAGTCTCAAATAGAAAACAGAAAATTCACTTTCTACATTCCAACACAGCAGTTCTGTCATAAAATTTTGAATAATACAGTGACCACAGGGAGAAAGAGTGCAGTTTCCAGCTAACCATGTACAACTTTACACTTATGTATGAAATTGATAGATCTAAAGCACTTCAGTCAGTGAGGCGACAGAACACACTCCCAGAGGGTATCTACTTGTCTATCCACCAGAGATAAATGGAGTGGCCCAAACTGAAAACAACAATGCCTCCAATTTCCATCTATCCCAGACCACTAGATCCGACTAGATGTTCTCAATCCTTTATTTTTTGCATCTGATCACACCTAAAGCAAACATTTTTCTTCGCATGCAAAGCTAAAAGATATGTGGTGCTGAATCTCAAATTACAATACATGCTGATGACTAGATACTTGTTTAAAAAAATTACCCTTATTTCATTCTTGTTTTTCTAGAGAATGCAACTCTGTCTAGCAAAGATGTACTATGTAGAAAATAGTAAAAATGAGGCATTTTTCTATAACCAGAATCACCACCAAATCAAATTCAGTTAACTGTAAACATATCTAAGCTTCTCCATTAACTGTAACGAAAGGGAATTGAAAGGAGTAAAAAAGTGCATCCCACAGATGAAACAGAGAGGTGATATGTGATTAAGAGTCCAATTTCACAAATTAATTATGCTAACAAAATTACACATAAAGTGTGAAAAGTGAAAAACAGAAGTCCAGCACATGTTAGGACTTAGGAGACCAATATATAGACTATAGTAGCCTAGCAGCAAGGAACATGATATAGTTCGCAATTTCAATCAACAGAAATTTACCAGCTTCCTCAATAAACATAAAATTACTAATCAAGAAACCTACGTTGCTGAGGACAAACTGTATGATATTCCTCCTCTTCCTGGTCACCTCATTTCTTTCATCCTTACAATTATACTCCCTCCATATACTTTGTTTTTTTCTGGGTCAAATTTTTGGAACTTTGACAATCAGTAAATTTTGAAGTATTTATCTTGAAACATAAAATCATGTGTAAATTTGTCTTCAGAAAAACATTAATAATTTCATATATTTCTTTTACTTTATAAATATATTCTAATAGAAAATAGCGTCAAAGGTACACATTGTCCTCATGTCCAAACATCAAGTGCTTTTTACTGGAGAAAGAAGCACGCAACATGAAGTAGCAAAAATAGAACATCAAAGTCAATCTCAATGTCCAGTGGACGGATAAAAGCAAAGAATGAACAGAAACATGCAGAATATCTAAAACTAAAGTTTGCATACCCAGTTACCCGTTACTCATGAAATACAATGCGGGTTACATTAGATACTTTGTGCTTCGTGAAATTGTATAGCATATTAGCATGCATAAGAGTGCAAAAAGAAAGCCAGAAGTTGGAACCAGTCAGAAGTCTGAGTGAGACCAAAAGGCCATAACTTCATCATAGTTCACTTCAAGTTGCTGTCATTCTGGTCCAGCATGATTCTGGTCGCAGGTGGTGTCAAATAACAGCCCCAATCATATTTCTCTTTGCTGAATATGTATAACACCATGGTTAATCGGGATTTGCAAAGTAAGTTGATCTGAGGAATCTGTATTTATCCTGAACATGAATGACCCACAAAGGTCCAATTAATTGGCAGGAAACTTCATGAGGAGAAGTCAAAGGAAACAGAACCACTGGTGCTCACATACTCAGCAAGCATTGGTAGGTAAGCAGAGCTATGGCATCCACTAAATCATTCACCAGTCCCCATCATTCTTGATTCACCGCTCAAGATTCTTGCTGGGTCAAGACCAACTTTCACTGCAGCAGAATCATAAAAATGGAGCATCATGCTTTTTTCATTGAACATAATCCAGGATCACATTCAATATCAATTACCCAGCTAACAGTAGCCAATCCTTTCACTCGCTAAGTGCCAATCAACCTAAAGACCAAAAGGGCCAAACATCAGAAGATTTAAAGTGACAAGTGTTCAGTGTACTCCAACAAAAGGCATCAATAGGATATCCTAAAGCCCACATTGCAGCCGTGTGTTTATCTTGAATTGGTACCAGTTCCTAGTGTAGCCGCACTGTCTATTTTACCTTTTGTAGTTCGTGCAATAATGGGGAGACACAAAGTGGTCAAGTGGAGCTGTTGAATATCTAAAGTTTGAACCAGAAGTTGCGCGTACCAGCAAATCCGCAAGGTCGCAAGGAAATGGAGATGAAATAAAGCATGACTGCATGAGAAACACGAATCGGGCGTAGGATACGGCCGTGTTTGGAACAGACCAAAAGGCTTCCATTATTACCAGCACGAACTTCACGTACGCCCACCCACATTCCCCACATTGTGCATCACCACTACGATTCAGTAAAGAAATTGCGCCAACAAACATAGCTCGCGGGTACAGGGCACTCATCCCCGGCCACCAGCACTACCCGGGCCAGCGCCCGCTCGCCTGTGCCCCGGATCGCCCTTCTGTCAAGAACAGGAAAATTGACACCTTCCCTCCCGAAACCTACAGGCGGAGGCGGGCAGCAATCCGGGCATTAGAATTTAGAACTGAAACCTCAGGAAACATCGAGTCAATAGCGTGGTGGTAGGGGGGCCGTGGGGAAACCTGGCGCCGCGCAGCGCAGCTCCCCTTGTCGGAATGCTAACCCAAAAGGCAAGCAGGAAATGGTCGCTTCCTCCCCGCCGCCGGTGGGGTTGGGGGCGGCGGCGCCCGCCTTCTTTTTCCACGACCACGAGAAAAATATGGGGAAAGAGAGAATCCGCCGGCGGCCGTCGCGCGGGCAAACGTGGGCCGATTTGGGCTGCCGTATGCTGAGCGCTAAAAGGCCCGTACCGAATGCTGAGACTCCAAAAGGCCTGCCTAGCGCTGCAGCGCAGCCCAGAAAGAAAAAGGTGCCGTACTCTAAAAAAAAAGAAAAAGGTGCTGTTACCTCCTTAAGGGCCAAACATCAGAAGATTTAAAGTGACAAGTGTTCAGTGTACTCCAACAAAAGGCATCAATAGGATATCCTAAAGCCCACATTGCAGTCGTTTGTTTATCTTGAATTGGTACCAGTTCCCAGTGTAGCCTAGCACTGTCTATCTTACAATTGTGGTTCGTGCAATAATGGGGAGACACAGAGTGGTCAAGTGGAGCTGTTGAATATCTAAAGTTCGAACCAGAAGTTGCGCGTGCCAGCAAATCCGCAAGGTCGCGACGAAATGGAGTCATGGAGATGAAATAAAGCATGACTGCATGAGAAACACGAATCGGGCGTAGGATACGGCCGTGTTTGGAACAGACCAAAAGGCTTCCATTATTACCAGCACGAACTTCACGTACGCCCACCCACATTCCCCACATTGTGCATCACCACTACGATTCAGTAAAGAAATTGCGCCAACAAACATAGCTCGCGGGTACAGGGCACTCATCCCCGGCCACCAGCACTAGCCGGGCCAGCGCCCGCTCGCCTGTGCCCCGGATCGCGCCCTTCCCTCCCGAAACCTACAGACGGAGGCGGACAGCAATCCGGACGTTAGAACTGAAACCTCAGGAAACATCGAGTCAATAGCGTGGTGGTAGGGGGGCCGTGGGGAAACCTGGCGCCGCGCAGCGCAGCTCCCCTTGTCGGAATGCTAACCCAAAAGGCAAGCAGGAAATGGTCGCTTCCTCCCCGCCGCCGGTGGGGTTGGGGGCGGCGGCGCCCGCCTTCTTTTTCCTCGAGAAAAATATGGGGAAAGAGAGAGAGAATCCGCCGCCGGCCGTCGCGCGGGCAGATGTGGGCCGATTTGGGCTGCCATGTGCTGAGCGCTAAAAGGCCCATACCGAATGCTGAGACCAAAAGGCCTGCCTAGCGCTGCAGCGCAGCCCAGAAAGAAAAAGGTGCCGTACTCTAAAAAAAAAGAAAAAGGTGCTGTTACCTCCTTACCTGAACTTGAAAAATAGCTGTTTCGGTTCCTCAAACTTACGAGACCTGAACTATCCTTGAGTTGTTGGCGACCTATTCGATTAGACACACGTTAACCTCTGTCCTCTTCCTCCTCTTTTTTACCGTCATTGCTAGTTCCAGTGCCCATGATCCAGGCTATGATCTCACAACCAACATGTCCGTTAACAAACAAAGGAAAACTTTATGTTATTTGTGTTATATTCTATAAAATGAGAAAAGAGAACTTAAAAGGAAGAAACAAGTGCCATAAAGAATCGTGAGACCACATTAAGGCACCAGCAGCGGCAGAGAGGAGGGACGAAGAAGTGTAGCAAGTATCGTACACTGTTGGTTGTAGGGAGCGAGTCGACGAAGCTGGCCATTATCTTGAGCTCGCTACCGCCATTGGCCTCAATGACCTGGCAGAGTTGTTACTCCTCAAGCAGGCCACTCCAAATGGATTACTCCTCCTGAAGCTTGCACTTCCTGTGTAGCGTATCAAGATCTTGTCGCTTAGGATGTTGCTCACCCAAGTATGGATTTGGGCTGCCCAAGAGTGCACAGACAATAATGGTGTGGTGGGCCTAGGGGTAGGAGAGGCCCATGTTGAAGTGAATCCAGGAGCTAGATGTCCTAAAAAAATGCGAGAGCGGGATTACGTGCCGAGAATGTGCCTGTCGACGGGTCCAAGGGTAAGAACTATCATGCGGCCAATAGCAAGGACAAGCTAACTCGGGGTGAACATCCCTACAACAAGAAATAGAGAGTAGCGAGGGGTTCCTAAGATGTCTATAACTATGCACAAGAAAGAAGGAGGTAGTGGGTCTTGTAGTCACGGGGATTGGAGATGGAGTTGAAGGAGAGTGGTTGAGTTGGAGAAAACATACGGCCACTGAATTAGGGAGGCATGGGCGTGTGTGATCTAGTCACCAGCTTGGGGAGCCGGGGACAAGCTTCAATGGGCGGCTTAGGGAGCTGTGGGTTCCTCTAGCCATGAGGAGTGGATAAGACCCTCAAGAGGGAGATAGAAGATGACAAAGACTGGCATATGGGCTCCACTGCACAAGTTGCTAGGTGGGAGGAGTGACATGGTGTCATATTGAATGAAACCATGTACCTGATTTTAGAAGTTCAAGGAGCTAGAACAGCTTGTTTTGACCAAGGAGAAAATGTGAACTTAGACCACAGTTTTGAGAGCTAGTTAAGGTGGTCATGCGTACAATTTCCATACATAAAAAACGATTGGCTTGGGGCTCTTATTCCTTCCTAGTGCATGCGACTACAATGGGAGTAGTTGTAGAAGGCCCATGGCTACTCATGAGGAGCTCGCCCCCACCCACCGCCCACCTTGACGAAGGTGTGGAGAGCATCCTACCCCATAATGTCCAGAAAGGTGATGAGTCTGGCCCAGGTGGGGTTAGATGAAAGCCCGACACACCGACCTAGCTGCAACGCCCCTAGGGCCTCTAAGCAAGGTGAGATTATTCAGAGGCTCACACGATCGCTGCCTGACTACAATTGGGCCGCTTGGCCCATTTTTTATTGTGTCTTTGCCAACGGATAATAGTGGAGGATGTCCTCATCACTCTCCCCTTCTTAACAAGGGCCCAGCTCTGATACCAAATGATGAGTCCGGCCTAGGTGGGGTTGGATGAAAAGCTTGACACACCGACCCGGCTACAACGCCCCTAGGGCCTCCTATTGTGCATCCGTAGTCTTAGCATCGGCTGCCAAAATTACGTCACACCGATCTGGCTACAACGCCCCTAGGGCCTCTTGTTGCGCCTCGGCAATCTTAGCACCACACTCCGGCGCACGCCTCGGGGAAAGGCCCAATTGCCCCAAAAGACTAGTCTGATATGGGAAGGGTGGCTCTCCCTTTTAAGGTGGTCCTTCTCCCTAGGTAAGCAAGGTGGGATTATTCAGAGGCTTACACGATCGCAGCCCGACTACAACTGGGCCACTTGGCCCATTTTTTGTTGTGTCTTTGCCAGCGAGTAATAGTGGAGGATGTCCTCATCAGAAGGGGCATGGAGTGTCGACAACATCAAAGATGATAGATTTCATCCTCGTGGACAAGGCTTGATTGAGGACAATGGGAGTTTAAGGTACCATGACACTTGTAGGGTTCAACCATGAAAACCTTGTTGGAACATTTTCATGAGCCTTCAAAGGGTATCATACTATCACCAAACAAGAGGGGTGCTTCTCCTCAACGACAAGGTAGGACAGGTGAGTTGTATTCCCGTTTTGGCCCGTTCTCAGCCCATGTGTCATGTTCTTGTGGAATTACATCCACCTTGGTTGTCTAAATAGGTTCGGTCTAGCATATAATCCTTGTTGTTCCAAACATAGCACCTCTGAGTTAACCTTATACACGAAGCAAGGATAAACAAAGGTTCCATGCATATGCGGGCCAGTTTCATGAGAGGAGATGGGCTGTAAGCAGATTCTGGACACGGGGTGTTACACCTTCACCTTTGGAGTGGCGCTCTAATTCTTCTTGTGTGTGTTTCATGTGAGGCTAACCCTTCTATTTATTGTTGGTATTTTTACTGTCACAGATAAATCTGCAAGTGCACGGATACCGATGTAGCTTTCACCCGGGAGTATTCCAATGTATCAAATCCACAGGGAATGTAAGTGGTCTAATATTCTAGGCTAGTCCATCCAGTGATAACAAGAATTAGGTAGGTGAGGGTAGAGAGGATTCCTCTGGCTTAAGGACCTTGACCGAAGGTAGATTCAACTCCTACTTGCTTACGAGCGCAGGTTTACCCTAGTCAACTAGGTATGTACCGGCCTATAGCTCTATGACAAACCAAAATGTGGAGGATACAAAGGATGGACATGGATGCCACCACATGCCACCTACCTCTCTAGATCCATGTGGAGGAACTAAAGCATTCACTATTATTTAATGAACAATGACCCCATAAGCAAATCAAGAGAAGAACTTACTTAATCAACAATATTTAAATACCATAAGGATCACAAAACTCTTACCTAGAAAGGAAGCATCCATCGAGGTACAAGCTTGTAGAAAATGCCGAACAAGCCCGGGACTCCCTCAGACTACCCCTCACTCTCTCCCTACTCTAAGCACTACTGAGGCAAGGCTTCGCCTTTGGAATGGAGCACAATACTCTTTGTTTTTTTGGAACCAAGGAGGATACCACCTATTTATAGCATCTAGAGGTGGCTAGAGGGCACCACGAGGTGTCTAGGTCGACGACCCATACAGACTTGTACATATGTACTCTAGATGGTAGTCGCAGGTCCTACATTCAAGTTGAGGTGGTTTGGATCAGAGTCAATGAGGAATCGTCCAACCTAGGGGGTCGGTCAACCATGTACCGTCTCCGTTCAGGCCCATCTTTGTCCAGTGATAGCTTTATGAGTCCTTACATTGGTTCATGGTGAGTTGGCCCAATTTGGGTGCGTTTAGTTGGAGTTGTGGCCCCACTTAATCCTTGGTTCATTCATGTGGCATGATCTCCTTCCTTGGATCAAATCGATCTTACGCCACCAGTCTAGAATGTGTTTCATCGAGTAGTTCCAAAGTGAGGCTTGTTCTATGGGGCTAGACAGTCAGCCGACCAGGGGGTCAGGCAACCCATCCTTGGGCCTTTTGCATTTGCCTACTTTATCTGGATTGTACAAAGGTTAATGATCATTTTGGCAAAGTTTGGGATCAGTTGGCCTCCAAATAGGGTTGTACAACCAATGGGGTCTTACGACCGGAGTTTGACTCTATGTTGTCTAAAATTTTTCAAGTGGCCTCCTTTATACACATAGTAACCAAAACAAGTTGAATTGGTTAGATAATAGCCCTATGACTATAGTTTATGTTTATTTCCATACTGAACTTGACGGTCGGATTTGAACGTTAGTGACTGTCAACAATTATAATAGTGCTTCAAGGGCGGTTCTACGATGAAATATTTGGGGAATAGATAGAAGTGAAGTACCAAAGGCAGTGAAGAGTGACATGTGGTGGCTAGAGGTGAGGCATGCAATGGGGTTTGGCTAACCCCTAGCCTAGATTTCCTAACATTTACAGTTGTTCGGGGCATTTTAGTGCTTGTGGATGAAGTATCTCTATGGAAACCTTAGCACGTCATGGGCCTTCATCCATGGGTTTAGGAGCTCGGAGCTACAAGGGTGGGTGCTATGTTGATATGCATGATGCAAACATTGGTTGATGATCTTCACTTACCGAGACACAATGTAGGTATGGGAGATTCGCTTCACTCCAACGGAGGTCATGAATGATCTTAGAGGTTTGCGGCGCGGCAAACAATTTGACCAGAAATTGGCAAGGAAAGAAATTTAATCAGTGCATTTGGTAGAAGCACACCGAGGCAGCAATAATAGTAGGGTGGTAGATTAACTGATATCAAGCTGATGAATCTTACTATGAGAGCAATATAAAACTCAAAACCTAATGATACAAGAAGAGTCACAACTAATCAGGCTAGATTGTAACTTTAAAACCAAATTATTGCGTGACATCGAATTAGATTTAGATAGCAAATGCACGATGGCTTTACAAGTATTCGAGCCGATAAAACTTGAATCAAGGTGTAATATCAAGAGATCAACAGATGCAGCCTTACGAGCATACGATAGACAAATTCTGATAATGTCGAATGAAGTATATTCGAAGCAGTAGCAATATTGCCATAAGCTTGAATCTAAAATATTCGAAACTAACAATACTTACAATCAAATTGGAGGCCAAAGATGATGCAACCCTATTTGATTGAAAACTCGTCGAGGAAACCACGTTTCCCTAGTCCTAGGGTTTTGGCGAAAAGCCAGAAAAGAACTTGTATTGATTGGTATGTGCGTACAATTTTACAAGTCTCTTCGGTACATATTCATACCTTAGACGAAATACTCCTAGTCGATTATGAATTCTTACAAACTTCATGAAAAAGAAATAAATTACTATATTTACAAAAATGACATTGAATCAAATTCTGTTTTATAAATCTTTTGATGATGTCCTGACTCTTCCTTTAATGTGAAGACTCGGATCTATCGGCGTTCAAATCCACCGGTTCTACCGCGCATTCATCGGCCATTGGCTCCAGTTGCGCATTCATCAGCATCGGGTGGTTTCTCAGATCGGATCTGAGATATGCGTTGTTGCTACCAGTTGGAGTGGCACTTGGCAAAAAAGCAGATGCCCTACAGGTGCTTGGGGTTGGCCTCCACACTCATGGGGAAGAGGATGTTGGATTGATTTGCCATCAAGGTTTTTATGGGGAACTCCACGATCACCCCTAACTCGCGCAAACTATCGAACCTTAGGACCGACAATCCACTAGGGAGTTCATGAGTGTTAGATTTGTAGGAGGGGGATCACCGAGTTAGCTTGCTTGATGGTAACACAAGACATAGGGTTCAGATAGGTTCGGGCTAGCTGGAGGTATAATACCCTACGTCCTGTGTTTAGTGGTGTTTGTATTGCTGTTGCTCAACAAAGCTTCAGGAAGCTATGGCGGGCTTTTTGGTTACAATGGATGATTCGTTGTTTCATGTCCCCTGAGGTTAACCTAGACCGCCTTATATAGGCCGACGACCTAGGGTTTACAAATTGGTTAAGATCTAAACCTACCAAAATACGTCATCATCAACTTGTTCAACAAGTCAGCAGTTCCTTGTGGGCCACCTCGGGGTCGACCCACAACCCTGTCAGTGATGGTCCTAGTAGTACCCATATCCCACGGCGCATGCTAAATTTTTGCGTCAACACCATGATAATCGGCATGGCCCTAAATGTTCTTGGTGTCCACCCTAAGTTGTAGGCCTTTTCGAGAGATAATCAGTTTAAAAACTAAATCCACTCCCAATCAGAGTCCGAATGAGAAAGTTTCTATCCTCCTAGGAGACTTTGACCTTTCATTGATCTTGAGATTTCCACAAGATCAACTTTCAAAATCTTTAGGTGCTTCGCCCCTAAGTAACTTGGGTATGAAGTTTATCAACGTGGCTAGAATCCGTTGTGGATACGTTCTGTATCTTACGGATGTGCTCCTTGCCGTGCCAGAAGATACGATTGTTAGATCCTTGCTACTAATTACTATTTTCTCTATCCCAAGGATATAAGATTACATGCAATTTGTTTATGTAATCATATATATCATCAATATAGCTGCAAACTCATCTGCTATCTTGAAGATATCATCGGTATAGCCTCAAGCTATAATTCTCTATCTTAACGATAGATAGTACAACTACATGTAATGGTTTCTCTATCTCAAAGATATCAATAGGACAATCAAAAATTTCTATATAAACAGGTACATCATGCGCTAATTCCCTCAAGCAACAGCAAAGCACAAACCGTACTACATCAAAGGTCCGCAAGAACTTCCCCAAAGGAAGGGTTTACGGAATCTTACCCAAAAGGAAAGAAAGAAAGTTGTGCGGCAAATATCATGGCCATTGTTGCTCCTCATGTGCTTGTAGTTGATGATTCCTTTGTTGATCGCCTTGTTGCATCCCGAGTCTTAAAGAACTGTAACATTCGAGGTGCAATATGGCTATTATGAATCCTTCACTTCTATTTTGGAAACAATCTTTCTATTTTTTTATATTCCGTATCGATTTTTATTTATGAATTTCATGTTTATTAAAATGTATAAAGTGGTGGTACATAGTAGGACATCCAATGCTATTCTAGCACCTATATTCTTGTGTTATGGTTAAATTTTTCATTATTGTAATAGGATTTAACTTGAACTATAGTATAAATAGGATTTTTTACCATTTATAAATTATATAAAGTCAAGCTATTTATTGTATTTGGGTTTCTCTAAGTTTACCTAAGTATGTTCAATATTTTTATTTTATTATCTATATTATTATTTTGCAGTGACTATCATGGAAGGTCCGAAGCAAGCCTTGGAGTTTCTAGATGGGGTATATAATAATTATATATATAGGCTAAATGACATTAACATGACTGTGCTAGCTTTATTTAGTTTTTTTTTGTCTGTCTACTATGTTTGACATGTTTTTCCTACATAATCATTCTGTACAGGAACATGATGTGAAGTTGATTTTGACTGACTATTGTATGCCTGGAATGACTGGGTATGATCTTCTAATGGAGGTGAAGGTACACTACTTTCGACCAAATAACTTGTAATCTTCATTGTAGCGTATAAAGTTTCACTTCATATATCTTGTGTCGAATGTCTTACTTAAGTGTCACTAAATATCTAGAAACCTTATTATGTATTAACAACAAGTCTATTTATCTCACCCAGGAATCTCCTAAGCTGAAGCACATCCCTGTGGTGATCATGTCCTCTGACCACATCCCTGAAAGGATGAAAAAGTGAGTGAAGATTAGAACTATCGAGCCAATGCATTAGACAGTCCATTATTACCTAGGTACTCACAATATATTACGTACACCTTTTGTATCCAGGTGCTTGGATGCTGGGGCAAAGGAGTATGTCTTGAAGCCTCTCAATGATGTTGATGCACCCCGCATTCTAAGCTACATTTGATGAGCTAATGAGGGCAACAAAACAATTACTACAACTCCTATATGGGGGGTTCTATTTTCCATTTCCGATTGATCGTTTTTTAGATATGACCATGCGTGGTCTTCTTTTATGTTATTAATGGTGTGTGATCACCTTCAATTTATATCAAACTATGTTTTGGATTTTAAGAAGAATGTGTACCTTACATCAATATGATATTTGGTTCCATATAAGCTTAATCTCATGATGGATCTTATTATGACTTCGCATCAAGCTGGTTAGACTCTGACATGCACAATGAATATGATGTTTTCTTATCAATTTTTCCACTGTGTCGGACCATGCAAATGAGCGTAAGAATATTGGGCATGTTTGTTAGGTCGTAGAGACCTCTAGACAAGCTAGTGGGATACAAGTGGTCACGTGGTAGTCTGGTAAGAGTTTTGAGCCAAGGTGCAGTGATGGAAAAAGGAGTAGCTAGGCCATACCTAGTGGAAAGAAAACTATTCACTTTCCATGATGTGAATACTCCAAGTGACGCACGCGAGGGGCCTTAGCTCACCTCTAGTTTTTCTTCACCTCTCAATATTTTCACAAGTCCAACTCAAACCATGATGACAAGTTTGCACAACTGTTCTCTCGCGTAAGGCAATGAATGTGTGCGAAGCCAGACAGCAATGGCAGTTATGGAAAGCACTACTCGCAGCTGATTCACAATCATTACGTGTTGCTATCCATAATCATCTTCCCATTGATGATATCGATGTCGACACCGCATGCCGTGGTGGTGTCCATGCTCCACGACATGCCATTGGTGCTTATGCTCTATAGCTTGGTCACCAACATGTCATAGTTTTTTTTTACTTTGTTGATGCATTCTGCACATACTCCTTGGGCATCTTTCGCAAGACCACTATGCTCCCCTACAAGGACATGCCACGGGGTCAGACCTGCTCCTCAATCAACTCTGATATGCACATAGCCTAATTCAAATAGGTCATATCAGCGTAGAATTGTTGCTCCTCATGTGCTTGTAGTTGATGATTCCTTTGTTGATCGCCTTGTTGCATCCCGAGTCTTAAAGAACTGTAACATTCGAGGTGCAATATGGCTATTATGAATCCTTCACTTCTATTTTGGAAACAATCTTTCTATTTTTTTATATTCCGTATCGATTTTTATTTATGAATTTCATGTTTATTAAAATGTATAAAGTGGTGGTACATAGTAGGACATCCAATGCTATTCTAGCACCTATATTCTTGTGTTATGGTTAAATTTTTCATTATTGTAATAGGATTTAACTTGAACTATAGTATAAATAGGATTTTTTACCATTTATAAATTATATAAATTCGATCTATTTATTGTATTTGGGCTTCTCTAAGTTTACCTAAGTGCTTTGATGTTCAATATTCTTATGTTATTATCTATATTATTATTTTGCAGTGACTATTATGGAAG